>CM042541.1:0-420000 GCA_023630585.1 Cranoglanis bouderius
AACATCATGTAAACATCACATCAACATCGAACCAACATCACTGCAACATCTCAGCATCATCACATCATCACTTCAAAATCACATCGACATCACAACAACATCTAATCAACATCACGCCAACATCACATCAACATCGTATCATCATCACTCCAACATAACATCAACATCGAATCAACATCACAGCAACATCTCAGCAACATCACACCAACATCACATCAACATCACATCAACATCACATCAACATCACAGCAACATCTCAGCAACATCACATCAACATCACAGCAATGTCTTCGACATCACATCAACATCGAATCAACATCAACGCAACATCACCAACATCACAGCAACATCGTGTCAACATCACATAAACATCGAATCAACATCACATCATCACATCAACATCACAACGACATCACAACATCACATCAACATCACGCGAACATCACATCACTATCATGCCAACATCACATCAACATCGAATCAACATCCCGCCAACATCACATCAACATCGAATCATCACAGCAATATCTCAGCAACATCACATCAACATCACATCAACATCACAGCAACATCACGTCAACATCACATCAACATCACAGAAACATCACATCGACATCACATCAACACCACATCACCTCAACATCAACATCGAATCAACATCACAGCAACATCTCAGCAACATCACCTCAAAATCACACCAACATCACATCGACATCACATCAACCTCACATCAACATCACATCAACATCACATCAAAATCGAATCAGCATCACAGCAACATCTCAGCAAAATCACATCAACATCTCATCATCACATCAAAATCACAGCAACATCTCAGCAACATCTGATCCACATCACATCAACATCTGATCAACATCATGTAAACATCAGATCAACATCGAATCAACATCACAGTAACATCTCAGCAACATCACATCGACATCACAGCAACATCGCATCAACATCACATCAGCATCACATTGACATCACGTCATCACATCAACATCGAATCAACATCACAGCAACATCACATCAACATCACAGCAACATCACATCGACATTACATCAACATCACAGCAACATCTCTGCAACATCACTTAAACATCACAACAACATCTCACCAACATCACATCAACATCACAGCAACATCACATCAACATCACAACAACATCTCAGCAACATCACATCAACATCACAGCAACATCTCATCGACATCACATCAACATCACATCATGTAAACATCACGTCAACATCACAGCAACATCACATCAACATCACGTTAACATCACATCAACATGACGTCAACATCTGAGCAACATCAAATCAAAATCACAGCAACATCTTCGACATCCCATCAATATCGAATTAACATCAACACAGCATCACATCAACATCACAGCAACATCTCATCGACATCACATCAACATCACATCAAAATCACTTAAACATCACAGCAACATCTCAGCAACATCACATCATCACAGCAACATCTCATCGACATCACATCAACATCACATCAACATCATGTCAACATCACATAAACATCGAATCAACATCACATCATGACATCAACATCACATCGACATCACATCAACATCGCATCAACATCACGCGAACGTCACATCACTATCACGCCAACATCACATCAACATCGAATCAACATCCCGCCATCACATCAACATCGAATCAACATCACAGCAACATCTCAGCAACATCACATCAACATCACATCAGCATCACAGCAACATCTCAGCAACATCACATCAACATCACATCAGCATCACAGCAACATCTCAGCAACATCAGATCAACATCACAGCAACATCTCGTCGACATCACATCAACATTACATCGAAATCACATCAAGATCAAATCAACATCACAGCAACATCTCAGCAACCTCACCTCAACATTACATCAACATCACAGCATCACCACAGCAACATCGCATCAACATCACATCAACATCACATCGACATCACGTCATCACATTGACATCACGCCACCACAACAACATCGAATCAACATCCCAGCAACCTCTCAGAAACATCACATCAACGCAACATCACATCGACATCACATCAACATCACAGCAACATCTCTGCAACATCACTTAAACATCACAACAACATCTCACCAACATCACATCAACATCACAGCAACATCACAGCAACATCTAAGTAACATCACATCAACATCTCAGCACCATCTGATCGACATCACATCAACATCACATCAACATCACATCAACATCGAAGCAACATCTCAGCAACATCACATCATCACAGCAACATCGAGTCAAAATCACAGCAACATCTCAGCAACATCACATCAACATCACACTAACGTCACATCGACATCACATCAACCTCAGATCAACATCACATCAACATCACATCAAAATCGAATCAGCATCACAGCAACATCTCAGCGACACCACATCAACATCTCATCATCACATCAAAATCACAGCAACATCTCAGCAACATCTGATCGACATCACATCAACATCTGATCAACATCATGTAAACATCAGATCAACATCGAATCAACATCACAGTAACATCTCAGCAACATCACATCGACATCACATCAACATCACATCATCACATCAACCTCACATCAACATCACATCAACATCACAGCAACATCGAATCAAAATCACAGCAAAATCTCAGCAACATCACATCAACATCACATCAACATCTCATTGACATCACATCCGCATCTCAGCAACATCACATCAACATCACAGCAACATATAATCGACATCACATCATCATCACATCAACATCATATCAACATCGAATCAACATCACATCATCACATCAACATCACATCGACATAACATCAACATCACATCAACATCATGCCAACATCACATCAACATCGAATCAACATCACGCCAACATCACATCAACATCGAATAAACATCACAGCAGCATCTCAGCAACATCACATCAACATCACACTAATTTCACATCGACATCACATCAAACTCACAACATCACGTTAACATCACATCAACATCAAATCAACATCACAGCAACACCACATCAACATCTCATCAACATAACATCAACATCACATCAACATTACAGCAACATCTCAGCAATATCACATCAACATCACAGCAACATCTCATCGACGTCACATCAGCATCACATCAACATTATGTAAACATCACATCAACATTGAGTCAACATCACAGCAACATCTCAGCAACAGCACATCCTCACATCAACATCACATCGACATCACAACAACATCACATCAACATCACGCCAACATCACATCAACATCGAATCAACATCACTCCAACATGACATCAACATCGAATCAACATCACAGCAACATCTCAGCAACATCACACCAACATCACATCAACATCACGTCAACATCACATCAACATCACATCAACATCACAGCAACATCTCAGCAACATCACATCAACATCACAGCAATGTCTTCGACATCACATCAACATCGAATCAACATCAACGCAACATCACCAACATCACAGCAACATCGAATCAACATCACATCAACATCACATCAACATCATGTCAACATCACATAAACACCGAATCAACATCACATCATCACATCAACATCACATCGACATCACAACATCACATCAACATCACAGCAACATCATGTCAACATCACATAAACACCGAATCAACATCACATCATCACATCAACATCACATCGACATCACAACATCACATCAACATCACAGCAACATCGAATCAAAATCACAGCAAAATCTCAGCAACATCACATCAACATCACATCAACATCTCATTGACATCACATCCGCATCTCAGCAACATCACATCAACATCACAGCAACATATAATCGACATCACATCATCACATCAACATCATATCAACATCAAATCAACATCACATCATCACATCAACATCACATCGACATCACATCAACATCACATCAACATCACGCCAACATCACATCAACATCGAATCAACATCACGCCAACATCACATCAACATCGAATCAACATCACAGCAGCATCTCAGCAACATCACATCAACATCACACTAATTTCACATCAACATCACGTCAAACTCACATCAACATCACGTCAACATCACATCAACATCGAATCAACATCACAACAACACCACATCAACATCTCATCAACATAACATCAACATCACATCAACATTACAGCAACATCTCAGCAATATCACATCAACATCACAGCAACATCTCATCGACGTCACATCAGCATCACATCAACATTATGTAAACATCACATCAACATTGAGTCAACATCACAGCAACATCTCAGCAACAGCACATCCTCACATCAACATCACATCGACATCACAACAACATCACATCAACATCACGCCAACATCACATCAACATCGAATCAACATCACTCCAACATGACATCAACATCGAATCAACATCACAGCAACATCTCAGCAACATCACACCAACATCTCATCGACATCACATCAACATCACATCAACATCACATCAACATCACATCAATATCTCACCAACATCACATCAAAATCACAGCAATGTCTTCGACATCACATCAACATCGAGTCAACATCACCAACATCACATCAACATCGAATCAACATCCTGCCAACATCACATCAACATGGAATCAACATCACAGCAGCATCTCAGCAACATCACATCAACATCACATCAACATCACAGCAACATCACGTCAACATCACATCAACATCACAGAAACATCACATCGACATCACATCAACACCACATCACCTCAACATCAACATCGAATCAACATCACAGCAACATCTCAGCAACATCACATCAACATCACACCAACATCACATCGACATCACATCAACCTCACATCAACATCACATCAACATCACATCAAAATCGAATCAGCATCACAGCAACATCTCAGCAAAATCACATCAACATCTCATCATCACATCAAAATCACAGCAACATCTCAGCAACATCTGATCCACATCACATCAACATCTGATCAACATCATGTAAACATCAGATCAACATCGAATCAACATCACAGTAACATCTCAGCAACATCACATCGACATCACAGCAACATCGCATCAACATCACATCAGCATCACATTGACATCACGTCATCACATCAACATCGAATCAACATCACAGCAACATCACATCAACATCACAGCAACATCACATCGACATTACATCAACATCACAGCAACATCTCTGCAACATCACTTAAACATCACAACAACATCTCACCAACATCACAGCAACATCTCAGCAACACCACATCAACATCACAACAACATCTCAGCAACATCACACCAACATCACAGCAACATCTCATCGACATCACATCAACAACACATCAACCTCATGTAAACATCACATCAACATCACAGCAACATCACATCAACATCACGTTAACATCACATCAACATGACGTCAACATCTGAGCAACATCAAATCAAAATCACAGCAACAGCTTCGACATCACATCAATATCGAATTAACATCAACGCAGCATCACATCAACATCACAGCAACATCTCATCGACATCACATCAACATCACATCAAAATCACTTAAACATCACAGCAACATCTCAGCAACATCACATCATCACAGCAACATCTCATCGACATCACATCAACATCACATCAACATCATGTCAACATCACATAAACATCGAATCAACATCACATCATGACATCAACATCACATCGACATCACATCAACATCGCATCAACATCACGCGAACGTCACATCACTATCACGCCAACATCACATCAACATCGAATCAACATCCCGCCAACATCACATCAACATCGAATCAACATCACAGCAACATCTCAGCAACATCACATCAACATCACATCAACATCACATCAACATCACAGCAACATCACATCGACATCACAACAACACCACATCACCTCAACATCAACATCGAATCAACATCACAGCAACATCTCAGCAACATAACATCATCACATCAGCATCACAGCAACATCTCAGCAACATCAGATCATCATCACAGCAACATCTCATCGACATCACATCAACATTACATCGAAATCACAACAAGATCAAATCAAAATCTCAGGAACATCACAGCAACATCACCTCAACAACACATCACGTCAACATCAACATCGAATCAACATCACAGCAACATCACATCAACATCACATCAGCATCATAGCACCAGCTCAGCAACATCAGATCAACATCACAGCAACATCTCATTGATATCACAGCAACATCACATCGACATCACATCAACCTCACATCAACATCAAATCAACATCAGAGCAAAATCTCGGCAACATCACATCAACATCAGATCAACATCTCATCGAAATCACATCAACATCACATCCACAGCACATCAACATCTCAGCAACATCACAGCAACACCACATCAACATCTCATCAACATAACATCAACATCACATCAACATTACAGCAACATCACATCAACATCACATCAATATATCATCAACATCACAGCAACATCTCAGCAACATTACATCAAGATCAAGGCAACATCTAAACGACATCACATCTATATCAGGTCAACATCACATCAACATCGAATCAACATCAAAGCAACATCGCAGCAACATAACATCAACATCACAGCAACATCGCAGCAACATCACATCAACATCACAGCATCACATCGACATCGCATCAACACCACTTCACGTCAAAATCAACATCGAATCAACATCACAGCAACATCTCAGCAACATCACATCAACATCACATCAGCATCACAACAACATCTCAGCAACATCAGATCAACATCACAGCAACATCTCATCGACATCACATCAACATTACATCGAAATCACATCAAGATCAAATCAACATCAAAGCAACATCAAAGCAACACCACAGCAACATCACATCGACATCACGGCAACATCTCAGCACCATCACGTCAACATCACATCACCATCGAATCAACATCACGCCAACATCACATCAACATCGAATCAACATCACAGCAACATCTCAGCAACTTCACATCAACATCACACTAACTTCACATCGACATCACAACAAACTCACATCACGTCAACATCGCATCATCACATCAACATCGAATCAACATCCCAGCAACAACACATCAACATCTCATCAACATCACAGCAACATCTCAGCAATGTCACATCAACATCACAGCAACATCTCATCGACGTCACATCAGCATCACATAAACATCATGTAAACATCACTTCAACATTGAGTCAACATCACAGAAACATCTCAGCAACAGCACAACCTCACAGCAACATCTCATCGACATCACATCATCACATCAACATCACGCCATAATCAAATCAACATCGAAGCAACGTCACTCCAACATCACATCAACATCGAATCAACATCACAGCAACATCTCAGCAACATCACAACAACATCACATCAACATCACGTCAACATCACATCAACATCAGAGCAACATTTCAGCAACATCGACATCACATCAACATCGAATCAACATCAACGCAACATCACCAACATCCCGCCAACATCACATCAACATCGAATCACCATCACAGCAACATCTCAGCAACATCACATCAACATCACATCAACATCACAGCAACATCACATCAACACAACATCACCTCAACATCAACATCGAATCAACATCACAGCAACATCTCAGCAACATAACATCAACATCACATCAGCATCACAGCAACATCTCATCGACATCACATCAACATCACATCAACATCATGTCAACATCACATAAACATCGAATCAACATCACATCATCACATCAACATCACATCGACATCACATCACATCAACATCACGCGAACATCACATCACTATCATGCCAACATCACATCAACATCAAATCAACATCCCTCCAACATCACATTAAAATCGAATCAACATCACAGCAACATCTCAGCAACATCACATCAACATCACATCAACATCACAGCAACATCACGTCAACATCACATCAACATCTCGACATCACATCAACATTACATCGAAATCACATCAAGATTAAATCAACATCACAGCAACATCTCAGCAACATCTCAGCAACATCACATCAACATCACACTAACATCACATCGACATCACATCAACCTCACATCAACATCACATCAACATCACATCAAAATCGAATCAGCATCACAGCAACATCTCAGCGACATCACATCAACATCTCATCATCACATCAAAATCACAGCAACATCTCAGCAACATCTGATCGACATCACATCAACATCTGATCAACATCATGTAAACATGAGATCAACATCGAATCAACATCACAGTAACATCTCAGCAACATCACATTGACATCACAGCAACATCGCATCAACATCACATCAGCATCACATTGACATCACGTCATCACATCAACATCGAATCAACATCACAGCAACCTCTCAGCAACATCACATCAACATCACAGCAACATCACATAGACATCACATCAACATCACATCAACATCTGATCAACATCATGTAAACATCAGATCAACATCGAATCAACATCACAGTAACATCTCAGCAACATCACATTGACATCACAGCAACATCGCATCAACATCACATCTGCATCACATTGACATCACGTCATCACATCAACATCGAATCAACATCACAGCAACCTCTCAGCAACATCACATCAACATCACAGCAACATCACATCAACATCACAGCAACATCACAGCAACATCACAGCAACATCACAGCAACATCTCAGTAACATCACATCAACATCTCAGCAAAATCTCATCGACATCACATCAACATCACATCAACATCACATCAACATCACAGCAACATCTCAGCAACATCACATCATCACAGCAACATCTCATCGACATCACATCAACATCACATCAACATCATGTCAATATCACATAAACATCGAATCAACATCACATCATCACATCAACATCACATCGACATCACATCATCACATCAACATCACGCGAACATCACATCACTATCACGCCAACATCACATCAACATCGAATCAACATCCCGCCAACATCACATCAACATCGAATCAACATCACAGCAACATCTCAGCAACATCACATCAACATCACATCAACATCACAGCAACATCACATCAACACATCACCTCAACATCAACATCGAATCAACATCACAGCAACATCTCAGCAACATAACATCAACATCACATCAGCATCACAGCAACATCTCATCGACATCACATCAACATCACATCAACATCATGTCAACATCACATAAACATGGAATCAACATCACATCATCACATCAACATCACATCGACATCACAACATCAAATCAACATCACGCGAACATCACATCACTATCATGCCAACATCACATCAACATCAAATCAACATCCCTCCAACATCACATCAACATCGAATCAACATCACATCAACATCACAGCAACATCACAGCAACATCACAGCAACATCACAGCAACATCTCAGTAACATCACATCAACATCTCAGCAAAATCTCATCGACATCACATCAAGATCACATCACCATGTCATCAACATCACAGCAACATCTCAGCAACATCACATCATCACTTCAACATCACATCGACATCACATCAACATCACATCAACATCATGTCAATATCACATAAACATCGAATCAACATCACATCACCACATCGACATCACATCGACATCACATCAACATGACGCCAACATCACATCAACATCACGCCAACATCCCATCAACATCGAATCAACATTACGCCAACATCACATCAACATCGAATCAACATCACAGCAACATCTCAGCAACATCACATCAACATCACATCAACATCTCAGCAACATCACATCAACACCACATCACCTCAACATCAACATCGAATCAACATCACAGCAACATCTCAGCAACATAACATCAACATCACATCAGCTTCACAGCAACATCTCATCGACATCACATCAACATCACATCAACATCATGTCAACATCACATAAACATGGAATCAACATCACATCATCACATCAACATCACATCGACATCACAACATCACATCAACATCACGCGAACATCACATCACTATCATGCCAACATCACATCAACATCAAATCAACATCCCTCCAACATCACATCAACATCGAATCAACATCACAGCAACATCTCAGCAACATCACATCAACATCACATCAACATCACAGCAACATCACGTCAACATCACATCAACATCACAGTAACATCACATCAACATCACAGCAACATCTCATCGACATCACATCAACATCACATCATGTAAACATCACATCAACATCACAGCAACATCACATCAACATCACGTTAACATCACATCAACATGACGTCAACATCTGAGCAACATCAAATCAAAATCACAGCAACATCTTCGACATCACATCAATATCGAATTAACATCAACGCAGCATCACATCAACATCACAGCAACATCTCATCGACATCACATCAACATCACATCAAAATCACTTAAACATCAGAGCAACATCTCAGCAACATCACATCATCACAGCAACATCTCATCGACATCACATCAACATCACATCAACATCATGTCAACATCACATAAACATCGAATCAACATCACATCATGACATCAACATCACATCGACATCACATCAACATCGCATCAACATCACGCGAACGTCACATCACTATCACGCCAACATCACATCAACATCGAATCAACATCCCGCCAACATCACATCATCATCGAATCAACATCACAGCAACGTCTCAGCAACATCACATCAACATCACATCAACATCACATCAACATCACAGCAACATCACATCGACATCACAACAACACCACATCACCTCAACATCAACATCGAATCATCACAGCAACATCTCAGCAACATAACATCATCACATCAGCATCACAGCAACATCTCAGCAACATCAGATCATCATCACAGCAACATCTCATCGACATCACATCAACATTACATCGAAATCACATCAAGATCAAATCAAAATCTCAGGAACATCACAGCAACATCACCTCAACAACACATCACGTCAACATCAACATCGAATCAACATCACAGCAACATCACATCAACATCACATCAGCATCATAGCACCAGCTCAGCAACATCAGATCAACATCACAGCAACATCTCATTGATATCACAGCAACATCACATCGACATCACATCAACCTCACATCAACATCAAATCAACATCAGAGCAAAATCTCGGCAACATCACATCAACATCAGATCAACATCTCATCGAAATCACATCAACATCACATCCACATCACATCAACATCTCAGCAACATCACAGCAACACCACATCAACATCTCATCAACATAACATCAACATCACATCAACATTACAGCAACATCACATCAACATCACATCAATATATCATCAACATCACAGCAACATCTCAGCAACATTACATCAAGATCAAGGCAACATCTAAACGACATCACATCTATATCAGGTCAACATCACATCAACATCGAATCAACATCAAAGCAACATCGCAGCAACATAACATCAACATCACAGCAACATCGCAGCAACATCACATCAACATCACAGCATCACATCGACATCGCATCAACACCACTTCACGTCAAAATCAACATCGAATCAACATCACAGCAACATCTCAGCAACATCACATCAACATCACATCAGCATCACAACAACATCTCAGCAAAATCAGATCAACATCACAGCAACATCTCATCGACATCACATCAACATTACATCGAAATCACATCAAGATCAAATCAACATCACAGCAACATCTCAGCAACATCAAAGCCACACCACAGCAACATCACATCGACATCACAGCAACATCTCAGCAACATCACGTCAACATCACATCAACATCGAATCAACATCACGCCAACATCACATCAACATCGAATCAACATCACAGCAACATCTCAGCAACTTCACATCAACATCACACTAACTTCACATCGACATCACAACAAACTCACATCACGTCAACATCACATCAACATCACATCAACATCGAATCAACATCACAGCAACACCACATCAACATCTCATCAACATCACATCAACATCACAGCAACATCTCAGCAATATCACATCAACAGCACAGCAACATCTCATCGACGTCACATCAGCATCACATCAACATCATGTAAACATCACATCAACATTGAGTCAACATCACAGCAACATCTCAGCAACAGCATATCCTCACATCAACATCACATCGACATCACAACAACATCACATCAACATCACGCCATCACATCAAGATCGAATCAACATCACTCCAACATGACATCAACATCGAATCAACATCACAGCAACAACTCAGCAACATCACACCAACATCACATCAACATCACGTCAACATCACATCAACATCACATCAACATCACAGCAAAGTCTTCGACATCACATCAACATCGAATCAACATCAACGCAACATCACCAACATCACAGCAACATCTCATCGACATCACATCAACATCACATCAACATCATGTCAATATCACATAAACATCGAATCAACATCACACCATCACATCAACATCACATCGACATCACATCATCACAACAGCATCACGCGATCATCACATCAATATCACGCCAACATCACATCAACATCGAATCAACATCACGCCAACATCACATCAACATCGAATCAAGATCACAGCAACATCTCAGCAACATCACATCAACATCAGATCAACATCACAGCAACATCACATCAACACAACATCACCTCAACATCAACATCGAATCAACATCACAGCAACATCTCAGCAACATAACATCAACATCACATCAGCATCACAGCAACATCTCATCGACATCACATCAACATCACATCAACATCATGTCAACATCACATAAACATCGAATCAACATCACATCATCACATCAACATCACATCGACATCACAACATCACATCAACATCACGCGAACATCACATCACTATCATGCCAACATCACATCAACATCAAATCAACATCCCTCCAACATCACATTAAAATCGAATCAACATCACAGCAACATCTCAGCAACATCACATCAACATCACATCAACATCACAGCAACATCACGTCAACATCACATCAACATCTCGACATCACATCAACATTACATCGAAATCACATCAAGATTAAATCAACATCACAGCAACCTCTCAGCAACATCACAGCAACATCACATCAACATCACAGCAACATCACAACAACATCACAGCAACATCACAGCAACATCTCAGTAACATCACATCAACATCTCAGCAAAATCTCATCGACATCACTTCCACCTCACATCAACATCACAGCGACATCACAACAACATCTCAGCATCATCACATCATCACAGCAACATCTCATCGACATCACATCAACACCACATCAACATCATGCCAAAATCACATCAACATCAAATCAACATCACGCCAACATCACATCAACATCACATCGACATCACATCATCACATCAACATGACGCCATCATCACATCGACATCACATCAACATCCCATCAACATCGAATCAACATTACGCCAACATCACATCAACATCGAATCAACATCACAGCAACATCTCAGCAACATCACATGAACATCACATAAACATCTCAGCAACATCACATCAACACCACATCACCTCAACATCAACATCGAATCAACATCACAGCAACATCTCAGCAACATAACATCAACATCACATCAGCATCACAGCAACATCTCATCGACATCACATCAACATCACATCAACATCATGTCAACATCACATAAACATGGAATCAACATCACATCATCACATCAACATCACATCGACATCACAACATCACATCAACATCACGCGAACATCACATCACTATCATGCCAACATCACATCAACATCAAATCAACATCCCTCCAACATCACATCAACATCGAATCAACATCACAGCAACATCTCAGCAACATCACATCAACATCACATCAACATCACATCAACATCACAGCAACATCACATCGACATCACAACAACACCACATCACCTCAACATCAACACCACATCGCATCAACAGCAACATCGAATCAACATCACAGCAACATCTCAGCAACATCAGATCCATCACAGCAACATCTCATCGACATCTCATCAACATTACCTCGAAATCACATCAAGATCAAATCAACATCAAAGCAACACCACAGCAAAATCACACTAACATCACATCGACATCACAGCAACATCGAATAAACATCACATCAACATCACATCAACATCACATCAGCATCATAGCAACATCTCAGCGACATCACATCAACATCTCATCATCACAGCAACATCTCATTGATATCACAGCAACATCACATCGACATCACATCAACCTCACATCAACATCAAATCAACATCAGATCAACATCAAATCAACATCACATCAACATCAGATCAACATCTCATCGAAATCACATCAACATCACATCCACATCACATCAGCATCACATTGACATCACGTCATCACATCAACATCTCATCAACATCACAGCAACCTCTCAGCAACATCACATCAACATCACAGCAACATCACATCAATATATCATCAACATCACAGCAACATCTCAGCAACATTACATCAAGATCAAGGCAACATCTAAACGACATCACATCAACATCACATCAACATCGAATCAACATCAAAGCAACATCTCAGTAACATCACATCAACATCTCAGCAAAATCTCATCGACATCACATCAACATCACATAAACATCACATCAACATCACAGCAACATCTCAGCAACATCACATCATCACAGCAACATCTCGTCGACATCACATCAACATGACATCATCACGTCAACATAGAGTCAAAATCACAGCAACGTCAGCAACATCACATCAACATCACACTAACATCACATCAACATCACAAACCTCACATCAACATCACATCAACATCACATCAAAATCGAATCAGCATCACAGCAACATCTCAGCGACACCACATCAACATCTCATCATCACATCAAAATCACAGCAACATCTCAGCAACATCTGATCGACATCGTATCAACATCTGATCAACATCATGTAAACATCAGATCAACATCGAATCAACATCACAGTAACATCTCAGCAACATCACATCGACATCACATCAACATCACATCATCACATCAACCTCACATCAACATCACAGCAACATCTCAGCAACATAACATCAACATCACATCAGCATCACAGCAGCATCTCAGCAACATCACATCAACATCACATCAGCATCACAGCAACATCTCAGCAACATCAGATCAACATCACAGCAACATCTCATCGACATCACATCAACATTACATCGAAATCACATCAAGATCAAATCAACATCAGAGCAACATCACATCAACATCACACTAACATCACATCGACATCACATCAACCTCACATCAACATCACATCAACATCACATCAAAATCGAATCAGCATCACAGCAACATCTCAGCGACATCACATCAACATCTCATCATCACATCAAAATCACAGCAACATCTCAGCAACATCTGATCGACATCACATCAACATCTGATCAACATCATGTAAACATCAGATCAACATCGAATCAACATCACAGTAACATCTCAGCAACATCACATTGACATCACAGCAACATCGCATCAACATCACATCAGCATCACATTGACATCACGTCATCACATCAACATCGAATCAACATCACAGCAACCTCTCAGCAACATCACAACAACATCACAGCAACATCACATCGACATCACATCAACATCACAGCAACATCTCTGCAACATCACTTAAACATCACAACATCTCACCAACATCACATCAACATCACAGCATCATCACAGCAACATCACATGATCACAGCAACATCACAGCAACATCTCAGCAACAGCTCATCGACATCACATCAACATCATGTCAATATCACATCAACATCACAGCAACATCACATCATCATCTCATCGACATCAGACAAACATAACATCAACATCACGTCAACATCGAGTCAAAATCAAAGCAACCTCTCAGCAACATCACATCGACATCACACTAACATCACATCGACATCACATCAACCTCACATCAACATCAACATCACATCAAAATCGAATCAGCATCACAGCAACATCTCAGCGACACCACATCAACATCTCATCATCACATCAAAATCACAGCAACATCTCAGCAACATCTGATCGACATCATATCAACATCTGTTCAACATCATGTAAACATCAGATCAACATCGAATCAATATCACAGTAACATCTCAGCAACATCACATCGACATCACATCAACATCACATCATCACATCAACCTCACATCAACATCACAGCAACATCTCAGCAACATAACATCAACATCACATCAGCATCACAGCAACATCTCAGCAACATCACATCAACATCACATCAGCATCACAGCAACATCTCAGCAACATCAGATCAACATCACAGCAACATCTCATCGACATCACATCAACATTACATCGAAATCACATCAAGATCAAATCAACATCACAGCAACATCACATCAACATCACACTAACATCACATCGACATCACATCAACCTCACATCAACATCACATCAACATCACATCAAAATCGAATCAGCATCACAGCAACATCTCAGTGACATCACATCAACATCTCATCATCACATCAAAATCACAGCATCATCTCAGCAACATCTGATCGACATCACATCAACATCTGATCAACATCATGTAAACATCAGATCAACATCGAATCAACATCACAGTAACATCTCAGCAACATCACATTGACATCACAGCAACATCGCATCAACATCACATCAGCATCACATTGACATCACGTCATCACATCAACATCGAATCAACATCACAGCAACCTCTCAGCAACATCACATCAACATCACAGCAACATCACATCGACATCACATCAACATCACAGCAACATCTCTGCAACATCACTTAAACATCACAACATCTCACCAACATCACATCAACATCACAGCAACATCACAGCAACATCACAGCAACATCTAAGTAACATCACATCAACATCTCAGCAAAATCTCATCGACATCACATCAACATCAAATCAACATCACATCAACATCACAGCAACATCTCAGCAACATCACATCATCACAGCAACATCTCATCGACATCACATCAACATAACATCAACATCACGTCAACATCGAGTCAAAATCACAGCAACATCTCAGCATCATCACATCGACATCACACTAACATCACATCGACATCACATCAACCTCACATCAACATCAACATCACATCAAAATCGAATCAGCATCACAGCAACATCTCAGCGACACCACATCAACATCTCATCATCACAACAAAATCACAGCAACATCTCAGCAACATCTGATCAACATCATATCAACATCTGATCAACATCATGTAAACATCAGATCAACATCGAATCAACATCACAGTAACATCTCAGCAACATCACATCGACATCACATCAACATCACATCATCACATCAACCTCACATCAACATCACACCAACATCTCAGCAACATAACATCAACATCACATCAGGATCAGAGCAGCATCTCAGGAACAACACCTCAACATCACATCAGCATCACAGCAACATTACCGCAACATCAGATCAACATCACAGCAACATCTCATCGACATCACATCAACATTACATCGAAATCACATCAAGATCAAATCAACATCACAGCAACATCACATCAACATCACACTAACATCACATCGACATCACATCAACCTCACATCAACATCACATCAACATCACATCAAAATCGAATCAGCATCACAGCAACATCTCGGCGACATCACATCAACATCTCATCATCACATCAAAATCACAGCAACATCTCAGCAACATCTGATCGACATCACATCAACATCTGATCAACATCATGTAAACATCAGATCAACATCGAATCAACATCACAGTAACATCTCAGCAACATCACATTGACATCACAGCAACATCGCATCAACATCACATCAGCATCACATTGACATCACGTCATCACATCAACATCGAATCAACATCACAGCAACCTCTCAGCAACATCACAACAACATCACAGCAACATCACATCGACATCACATCAACATCACAGCAACATCTCTGCAACATCACTTAAACATCACAACATCTCACCAACATCACATCAACATCACAGCAACATCACAGCAACATCACAGCAACATCACAGTAACATCACATCAACATCTCAGAAAAATCTCATCGACATCACATCAACATCACATCAACATCACAGCAACATCACAGCCACATCACATCCTCACAGCAACATCTCATCGACATCACATCAACATAACATCAACATCACGTCAACATCGAGTCAAAATCACAGCATCATGTCAGCAACATCACATCGACATCACACTAACATCACATCGACATCACATCAACCTCACATCAACATCAACATCACATCAAAATCGAATCAGCATCACAGCAACATCTCAGCGACACCACATCAACATCTCATCATCACATCAAAATCACAGCAACATCTCAGCAACATCTGATCGACATCATATCAACATCTGTTCAACATCATGTAAACATCAGATCAACATCGAATCAATATCACAGTAACATCTCAGCAACATCACATCGACATCACATCAACATCACATCATCACATCAACCTCACATCAACATCACAGCAACATCTCAGCAACATAACATCAACATCACATCAGCATCACAGCAACATCTCAGCAACATCACATCAACATCACATCAGCATCACAGCAACATCTCAGCAACATCAGATCAACATCACAGCAACATCTCATCGACATCACATCAACATTACATCGAAATCACATCAAGATCAAATCAACATCACAGCAACATCACATCAACATCACACTAACATCACATCGACATCACATCAACCTCACATCAACATCACATCAACATCACATCAAAATCGAATCAGCATCACAGCAACATCTCAGTGACATCACATCAACATCTCATCATCACATCAAAATCACAGCATCATCTCAGCAACATCTGATCGACATCACATCAACATCTGATCAACATCATGTAAACATCAGATCAACATCGAATCAACATCACAGTAACATCTCAGCAACATCACATTGACATCACAGCAACATCGCATCAACATCACATCAGCATCACATTGACATCACGTCATCACATCAACATCGAATCAACATCACAGCAACCTCTCAGCAACATCACATCAACATCACAGCAACATCACATCGACATCACATCAACATCCCAGCAACATCTCTGCAACATCACTTAAACATCACAACATCTCACCAACATCACTTCAACATCACATCAACATCTCACCAACATCACAGCAACATCTCAGTAACAAAACATCAACATCTCAGCAACATCTCATCGACATCACATCAATATCACATCAACATCACATCAACATCACAGCAACATCTCAGCAACATCACATCATCACAGCAACATCTCATCGACATCACATCAACATATCAACATCACGTCAACATCGATTCAAAATCACAGCAACATCTCAGCAACATCACATCATCACAGTAACTTCACATCGACATCACATCAACCTCACATCAAAATCACATCAACATCACATCAACAACGAATCAGCATCACAGCAACATCTCAGCAACACCACATCAACATCTCATCATCACATCAAAATCACAGCAACATCTCAGCAACATCGGATCAACATCATATCAACATCTGACTAACACCATGTAAACATCAGATCAACATCGAATCAACATCACAGTAACATCTCAGCACCATCACATCGACATCACATCAACATCACATCATCCCATCAACCTCACATCAACATCTCAGCAACATCTCAGCAACATAACATCAACATCACATCAGCATCACAGCAACATCTCAGCAACATCACATCAACATCACATCAGCATCACAGCAACATCTCAGCAACATCAGATCAACATCACAGCAACATCTCATCGACATCACATCAACATTACATCGAAATCACATCAAGATCAAATCAACATCACAGCAACATCACATCAACATCACACTAACATCACATCGACATCACATCAACCTCACATCAACATCACATCAACATAACATCAAAATCGAATCAGCATCACAGCAACATCTCAGCGACATCACATCAACATCACAGCAACATCACATCAACATCACGTTAACATCACATCAACATGACGTCAACATCTGAGCAACATCAAATCAAAATCACAGCAACATCTTCGACATCACATCAATATCGAATTAACATCAACGCAGCATCACATCAACATCACAGCAACATCTCATCGACATCACATCAACATCACATCAAAATCACTTAAACATCACAGCAACATCTCAGCAACATCACATCATCACAGCAACATCTCATCGACATCACATCAACATCACATCAACATCATGTCAACATCACATAAACATCGAATCAACATCACATCATGACATCAACATCACATCGACATCACATCAACATCGCATCAACATCACGCGAACGTCACATCACTATCACGCCAACATCACATCAACATCGAATCAACATCTCGCCAAAATCACATCAACATCGAATCAACATCACAGCAACATCTCAGCAACATCACATCAACATCACATCAACATCACATCAACATCACAGCAACATCACATCGACATCACAACAACACCACATCACCTCAACATCAACATCGAATCAACATCACAGCAACATCTCAGCAACATAACATCATCACATCAGCATCACAGCAACATCTCAGCAACATCAGATCATCATCACAGCAACATCTCATCGACATCACATCAACATTACATCGAAATCACATCAAGATCAAATCAAAATCTCAGGAACATCACAGCAACATCACCTCAACAACACATCACGTCAACATCAACATCGAATCAACATCACAGCAACATCACATCAACATCACATCAGCATCATAGCACCAGCTCAGCAACATCAGATCAACATCACAGCAACATCTCATTGATATCACAGCAACATCACATCGACATCACATCAACCTCACATCAACATCAAATCAACATCAGAGCAAAATCTCGGCAACATCACATCAACATCAGATCAACATCTCATCGAAATCACATCAACATCACATCCACATCACATCAACATCTCAGCAACATCACAGCAACACCACATCAACATCTCATCAACATAACATCAACATCACATCAACATTACAGCAACATCACATCAACATCACATCAATATATCATCAACATCACAGCAACATCTCAGCAACATTACATCAAGATCAAGGCAACATCTAAACGACATCACATCTATATCAGGTCAACATCACATCAACATCGAATCAACATCAAAGCAACATCGCAGCAACATAACATCAACATCACAGCAACATCGCAGCAACATCACATCAACATCACAGCATCACATCGACATCGCATCAACACCACTTCACGTCAAAATCAACATCGAATCAACATCACAGCAACATCTCAGCAACATCACATCAACATCACATCAGCATCACAACAACATCTCAGCAACATCAGATCAACATCACAGCAACATCTCATCGACATCACATCAACATTACATCGAAATCACATCAAGATCAAATCAACATCACAGCAACATCTCAGCAACATCAAAGCCACACCACAGCAACATCACATCGACATCACAGCAACATCTCAGCAACATCACGTCAACATCACATCAACATCGAATCAACATCACGCCAACATCACATCAACATCGAATCAACATCACAGCAACATCTCAGCAACATCACATCAACATCACACTAACTTCACATCGACATCACAACAAACTCACATCACGTCAACATCACATCAACATCACATCAACATCGAATCAACATCACAGCACCACCACATCAACATCTCATCAACATCACATCAACATCACAGCAACATCTCAGCAATATCACATCAACAGCACAGCAACATCTCATTGACGTCACATCAACATCACATCAACATCATGTAACCATCTCATCAACATTGAGTCAACATCACAGCAACATTTCAGCAACAGCACATCATCACATCAACATCAAATCGACATCACTCCAACATGACATCAACATCACGCCATCACATCAACATCAAATCGACATCACTCCAACATGACATCAACATCGAATCAACATCACAGCAACAACTCAGAAACATCACATCATCACGTCAACATCACGTCAACATCACATCAACATCACATCAACATCACAGCAAAGACTTCGACATCACGTCAACATCGAATCAACATCAACGCAACATCACCAACATGACAGCAACATCTCATCGACATCACAGCAACATCTCAGCAACACGACGTCAACATCACATCAACATCGAATCAACATCACACCATCACATCAACATCACATCGACATCACATCATCACAACAGCATCACGCGAACATCACATCACTATCATGCCAACATCACATCAACATCGAATCAACATCCCGCCAACATCACATCAACATCGAATCAACATCACAGCAAAATCTCAGCAACATCACATCAACATCACATCAACATCTCAGCAACCTCACATCAACACCACATCACCTCAACATCAACATCGAATCAACATCACAGCAACATCTCAGCAACATAACATCAACATCACATCAGCATCACAGCAACATCTCATCGACATCACATCAACATCACATCAACATCATGTCAACATCACATAAACATCGAATCAACATCACATCATCACATCAACATCACATCGACATCACAACATCACATCAACATCACGCGAACATCACATCACTATCATGCCAACATCACATCAACATCAAATCAACATCCCTCCAACATCACATCAACATCGAATCAACATCACAGCAACATCTCAGCAACATCACATCAACATCACATCAACATCACAGCAACATCACGTCAACATCACATCAACATCTCGACATCACATCAACATTACATCGAAATCACATCAAGATTAAATCAACATCACAGCAACATCTCAGCAACATCTCAGCAACATCACATCAACATCACACTAACATCACATCGACATCACATCAACCTCACATCAACATCACATCAACATCACATCAAAATCGAATCAGCATCACAGCAACATCACATCGACATCACATCAACATCACATCATCACATCAACATCAGATCAACATCACAGCAACATCTCATCGATATAACATTAACCTCACATCAAAATCAAATCAACATCACAGCAACATCGAATCAACATCACAGCCACATCGCGGCAACATCACATCAACATCACATCAACATCACAGCAACATCTCATCGACATAACATCAACATTACATCGAAATCACATAAAGATCAAATCATCACAGCAACATCTCAGCAACATCACCTCAACATCACATCGACATCACATCAACCTCACATCAACATCACATCAACATCACATCAAAATCGAATCAGCATCACAGCAACATCTCAGCGACATCACATCAACATCTCATCATCACATCAAAATCACAGCAACATCTCAGCAACATCTGATCGACATCACATCAACATCTGATCAACATCATGTAAACATCAGATCAACATCGAATCAACATCACAGTAACATCTCAGCAACATCACATTGACATCACAGCAACATCGCATCAACATCACATCAGCATCACATTGACATCACGTCATCACATCAACATCGAATCAACATCACAACAACCTCTCAGCAACATCCCACCAACACCACAGCAACATCACCTCGACATCACATCAACCTCACATCAACATCACATCAACATCACATCAAAATCAAATCAGCATCACAGCAACATCTCAGCGACACCACATCAACATCTCATCATCACATCAAAATCACAGCAACATCTCAGCAACATCTGATCGACATCATATCAACATCTGATCAACATCATGTAAACATCAGATCAACATCGAATCAACATCACAGTAACATCTCAGCAACATCACATCGACATCACATCAACATCACATCATCACATCAACCTCACATCAACATCACAGCAACATCTCAGCAACATAACATCAACATCACATCAGCATCACAGCAACATCTCAGCAACATCAGATCAACATCACAGCAACATCTCATCGACATCACATCAACATTACATCGAAATCACATCAAGATCAAATCAACATCACAGCAACATCACATCAACATCACACTAACATCACATAGACATCACATCAACCTCACATCAACATCACATCAACATCACATCAAAATCGAATCAGCATCACAGCAACATCTCAGCGACATCACATCAACATCTCATCATCACATCAAAATCACAGCAACATCTCAGCAACATCTGATCCACATCACATCAACATCTGATCAACATCATGTAAACATCAGATCAACATTGAATCAACATCACAGTAACATCTCAGCAACATCACATTGACATCACAGCAACATCGCATCAACATCACATCAGCATCACATTGACATCACGTCATCACATCAACATCGAATCAACATCACAGCAACCTCTCAGCAACATCACAACATCACAGCAACATCTCACCTACATCACATCAACATCACAGCAACATCTCAGCAACATCACATCACAGCAACATGTCATCGACATCACATCAACATAACATCAACATCACTTCAACATCGAGTCAAAATCACAGCAACATCTCAGCATCATCACATCGACATCACACTAACATCACATCGACATCACATCAACCTCACATCAACATCAACATCACATCAAAATCGAATCAGCATCACAGCAACATCGCAGCGACACCACATCAACATCTCATCATCACAACAAAATCACAGCAACATCTGAGCAACATCTGATCGACATCATATCAACATCTGATCAACATCATGTAAACATCAGATCAACATCGAATCAACATCACAGTAACATCTCAGCAACATCACGTCAACATCACGTCAACATCACATCAACATTGAATCAACATCACATCAAGATCACAGCAACATCTCAGCAACATCACATCAACATCCCTTCAACATCACGGCAACATCGAATCAAGATCACATCAACATCACATCAGCATCATAACAACATCTCAGCAACATCAGATCAACATCACAGCAACATCTCATCGACATAACATCAACATTACATCGAAATCACATCTAGATCAAATCAACATCACAGCAACATCTCAGCAACATCACCTCAACATCACAGCAACATCAAAGCAACACCACAGCAACATCACATCGTCACAGCAACATCGCATCAACATCACATCAGCATCACATTGACATCACGACATCACATCAACATCGAATCAACATCACAGCAACCTCTCAGAAACATCACATCAACGCAACATCACATCGACATCACATCAACATCACAGCAACATCTCTGCAACATCACTTAAACATCACAACAACATCTCACCAACATCATATCAACATCACAGCAACATCACAGCAACATCTAAGTAACATCACATCAACATCTCAGCACCATCTGATCGACATCACATCAACATCACATCAACATCACATCAACATCGAAGCAACATCTCAGCAACATCACATCATCACAGCAACATCGAGTCAAAATCACAGCAACATCTCAGCAACATCACATCAACATCACACTAACATCACATCGACATCACATCAACCTCAGATCAACATCACATCAATATCACATCAAAATCGAATCAGCATCACAGCAACATCTCAGCGACACCACATCAACATCTCATCATCACATCAAAATCACAGCATCATCTCAGCAACATCTGATCGACATCACATCAACATCTGATCAACATCATGTAAACATCAGATCAACATCGAATCAACATCACAGTAACATCTCAGCAACATCACATCGACATCACATCAACATCACATCAACATCACAGCAATATCTCATTGACATCACATCCGCATTTCAGCAACATCACATCAACATCACAGCATCATATAATCGACATCACATCATCATCACATCAACATCATATCAACATCGAATCAACATCACATCATCACATCAACATCACATCGACATAACATCAACATCACATCAACATCATGCCAACATCACATCAACATCGAATCAACATCACGCCAACATCACATCAACATCGAATAAACATCACAGCAGCAACTCAGCAACATCACATCAACATCACACTAATTTCACATCGACATCACATCAAACTCACAACATCACGTTAACATCACATCAACATCACAGCAACATCACAGCAACACCACATCAACATCTCATCAACATAACATCAACATCACATCAACATTACAGCAACATCTCAGCAATATCACATCAACATCACAGCAACATCTCATCGACGTCACATCAACATCACATCAACATCATGTAACCATCTCATCAACATTGAGTCAACATCACAGCAACATTTCAGCAACAGCACATCATCACATCAACATCAAATCGACATCACATCAATATCACGCCAACATCACATCAAAATCGAATCAACATCACTCCAACATGACATCAACATCGAATCAACATCACAGCAACATCTCAGAAACATCACATCAAGATCAGGTCAACATCACGTCAAATTCACATCAACATCACATCGACATCACATCGACATCACGTCAACCTCACATTAACATCACAGCAATGTCTTCGACATCACATCAACATCGAATCAACATCAACGCAACATCACCAACATCACAGCAACATCGAATCAACATCACATCAACATCACATCAACATCATGTCAACATCACATAAACATCGAATCAACATCACATCATCACATCAACATCACATCGACATCACAACATCACATCAACATCACGCGAACATCACATCACTATCATGCCAACATCACATCAACATCGAATCAACATCCCGCTAACATCACATCAACATCGAATCATCACATCAACGTCACAACAACTTCTCAGCAACATCACATCAACATCACAGCAAACAATAACATCACATCAACATCACATCAACATCTCATCGACATCACATCAACACCACATCACCTCAACATCAACATCGAATCAACATCACAGCAACATCTCATCGACATCACATCAACATTACACCAACATCACATCGACATCACATCAACCTCACATCAACATCACATCAACATCACATCAAAATCGAATCAGCATCACAGCAACATCTCAGCAAAATCACATCAACATCTCATCATCACATCAAAATCACAGCAACATCTCAGCAACATCTGATCCACATCACATCAACATCTGATCAACATCATGTAAACATCAGATCAACATCGAATCAACATCACAGTAACATCTCAGCAACATCACATCGACATCACAGCAACATCGCATCAACATCACATCAGCATCACATTGACATCACGTCATCACATCAACATCGAATCAACATCACAGCAACATCACATCAACATCACAGCAACATCACATCGACATTACATCAACATCACAGCAACATCTCTGCATCATCACTTAAACATCACAACAACATCTCATTAACATCACATCAACATCACATCAACATCACATCAAAATCACAGCAACAACTCAGCAACATCACATCAACATCACAGCAACATCTCATCGACATCACATCAACATCACATCATGTAAACATCACATCAACATCGAATCAACATCACAGCAACATCACATCAACATCACGTTAACATCACATCAACATGACGTCAACATCTGAGCAACATCAAATCAAAATCACAGCAACATCTTCGACATCACATCAATATCGAATTAACATCAACGCAGCATCACATCAACATCACAGCAACATCTCATCGACATCACATCAACATCACATCAAAATCACTTAAACATCACAGCAACATCTCAGCAACATCACATCATCACAGCAACATCTCATCGACATCACATCAACATCACATCAACATCATGTCAACATCACATAAACATCGAATCAACATCACATCATGACATCAACATCACATCGACATCACATCAACATCGCATCAACATCACGCGAACGTCACATCACTATCACGCCAACATCACATCAACATCGAATCAACATCCCGCCAACATCGAATCAACATCAAAGCAACATCTCAGCAACATCTCATCGACATCACATCAACATCACATCAACATCACATCAACATCACAGCAACATCACATCGAGATCACATCAACACCACATCATGTCAATATCAACATCGAATCAACATCTCAGCAACATCACCGCAACATCACATCATCACATCAGCATCACAGCAACATCTCAGCAACATCAGATCATCATCACAGCAACATCTCATCGACATCACATCAACATTACATCGAAATCACATCAAGATCAAATCAAAATCTCAGGAACATCACAGCAACATCACCTCAACAACACATCACGTCAACATCAACATCGAATCAACATCACAGCAACATCACATCAACATCACATCAGCATCATAGCACCAGCTCAGCAACATCAGATCAACATCACAGCAACATCTCATTGATATCACAGCAACATCACATCGACATCACATCAACCTCACATCAACATCAAATCAACATCACAGCAAAATCTCGGCAATATCACATCAACATAAGATCAACATCTCATCGAAATCACATCAACATCACATCCACATCACATCAACATCTCAGCAACATCACAGCAACACCACATCAACATCTCATCAACATAACATCAACATCACATCAACATTACAGCAACATCACATCAACATCACATCAATATATCATCAACATCACAGCAACATCTCAGCAACATTACATCAAGATCAAGGCAACATCTAAACGACATCACATCTATATCAGGTCAACATCACATCAACATCGAATCAACATCAAAGCAACATCGCAGCAACATAACATCAACATCACAGCAACATCGCAGCAACATCACATCAACATCACAGCATCACATCGACATCGCATCAACACCACTTCACGTCAAAATCAACATCGAATCAACATCACAGCAACATCTCAGCAACATCACATCAACATCACATCAGCATCACAACAACATCTCAGCAACATCAGATCAACATCACAGCAACATCTCATCGACATCACATCAACATTACATCGAAATCACATCAAGATCAAATCAACATCACAGCAACATCTCAGCAACATCAAAGCCACACCACAGCAACATCACATCGACATCACAGCAAGATCTCAGCAACATCACGTCAACATCACATCAACATCGAATCAACCTCACGCCAACATCACATCAACATCGAATCAACATCACAGCAACATCTCAGCAACATCACATCAACATCACACTAACTTCACATCGACATCACAACAAACTCACATCACGTCAACATCACATCAACATCACATCAACATCGAATCAACATCACAGCAACACCACATCAACATCTCATCAACATCACATCAACATCACAGCAACATCTCAGCAATATCACATCAACAGCACAGCAACATCTCATCGACGTCACATCAGCATCACATCAACATCATGTAAACATCACATCAACATTGAGTCAACATCACAGCAACATCTCAGCAACAGCATATCCTCACATCAACATCACATCGACATCACAACAACATCACATCAACATCACGCCATCACATCAAGATCGAATCAACATCACTCCAACATGACATCAACATCGAATCAACATCACAGCAACAACTCAGCAACATCACATCAACATCACATCAACATCACGTCAACATCACATCAACATCACATCAACATCACAGCAATGTCTTTGACATCACATCAACATCGAATCAACATCAACGCAACATCACCAACATCACAGCAACATCTCATCGACATCACATCAACATCACATCAACATCATGTCAATATCACATAAACATCGAATCAACATCACACCATCACATCAACATCACATCGACATCACATCATCACAACAGCATCACGCGAACATCACATCACTATCACGCCAACATCACATCAACATCGAATCAACATCCCGCCAACATCACATCAACATCGAATCAACATCACAGCAACATCTCAGCAACATCACATCAACATCACATCAACATCACAGCAACATCACATCAACACCACATCACCTCAACATCAACATCGAATCAACATCACAGCAACATCTCAGCAACATAACATCAACATCACATCAGCATCACAGCAACATCTCATCGACATCACATCAACATCACATCAACATCATGTCAACATCACATAAACATCGAATCAACATCACATCATCACATCAACATCACATCGACATCACAACATCACATCAACATCACGCGAACATCACATCACTATCATGCCAACATCACATCAACATCAAATCAACATCCCTCCAACATCACATCAACATCGAATCAACATCACAGCAACATCTCAGCAACATCACATCAACATCACATCAACATCACAGCAACATCACGTCAACATCACATCAACATCTCGACATCACATCAACATTACATCGAAATCACATCAAGATTAAATCAACATCACAGCAACATCTCAGCAACATCTCAGCAACATCACATCAACATCACACTAACATCACATCGACATCACATCAACCTCACATCAACATCACATCAACATCACATCAAAATCGAATCAGCATCACAGCAACATCTCAGCGACATCACATCAACATCTCATCATCACATCAAAATCACAGCAACATCTCAGCAACATCTGATCGACATCACATCAACATCTGATCAACATCATGTAAACATCAGATCAACATCGAATCAACATCACAGTAACATCTCAGCAACATCACATTGACATCACAGCAACATCGCATCAACATCACATCAGCATCACATTGACATCACGTCATTACATCAACATCGAATCAACATCACAGCAACCTCTCAGCAACATCACATCAACATCACAGCAACATCACATCGACATCACATCAACATCACATCAACATCTGATCAACATCATGTAAACATCAGATCAACATCGAATCAACATCACAGTAACATCTCAGCAACATCACATTGACATCACAGCAACATCGCATCAACATCACATCAGCATCACATTGACATCACGTCATCACATCAACATCGAATCAACATCACAGCAACCTCTCAGCAACATCACATCAACATCACAGCAACATCACATCAACATCACAGCAACATCACAGCAACATCTCAGTAACATCACATCAACATCTCAGCAAAATCTCATCGACATCACATCAACATCACATCAACATCACATCAACATCACAGCAACATCTCAGCAACATCACATCATCACAGCAACATCTCATCGACATCACATCAACATAACATCAACATCACGTCAACATCGAGTCAAAATCACAGCAACATCTCAGCATCATCACATCGACATCACACTAACATCACATCGACATCACATCAACCTCACATCAACATCACATCAACATCACATCAAAATCGAATCAGCATCACAGCAACATCTCAGCGACACCACATCAACATCTCATCATCACATCAAAATCACAGCAACATCTCAGCAACATCTGATCGACATCATATCAACATCTGATCAACATCATGTAAACATCAGATCAACATCGAATCAACATCACAGTAACATCTCAGCAACATCACATCGACATCACATCAACATCACATCATCACATCAACCTCACATCAACATCACAGCAACATCTCAGCAACATAACATCAACATCACATCAGCATCACAGCAACATCTCAGCAACATCACATCAACATCACATCAGCATCACAGCAACATCTCAGCAACATCAGATCAACATCACAGCAACATCTCATCGACATCACATCAACATTACATCGAAATCACATCAAGATCAAATCAACATCACAGCAACATCACATCAACATCACACTAACATCACATCGACATCACATCAACCTCACATCAACATCACATCAACATCACATCAAAATCGAATCAGCATCACAGCAACATCTCAGCGACATCACATCAACATCTCATCATCACATCAAAATCACAGCAACATCTCAGCAACATCTGATCGACATCACATCAACATCTGATCAACATCATGTAAACATCAGATCAACATCGAATCAACATCACAGTAACATCTCAGCAACATCACATCGACATCACAGCAACATCGCATCAACATCACATCAGCATCACATTGACATCACGTCATCACATCAACATCGAATCAACATCACAGCAACCTCTCAGCAACATCACAACAACATCACAGCAACATCACATCGACATCACATCAACATCACAGCAACATCTCTGCAACATCACTTAAACATCACAACATCTCACCAACATCACATCAACATCACAGCAACATCACAGCAACATCACAGCAACATCTCAGTAACATCACATCAACATCTCAGCAAAATCTCATCGACATCACATCAACATCACATCAACATCACATCAACATCACAGCAACATCTCAGCAACATCACATCATCACAGCAACATCTCATCGACATCACATCAACATAACATCAACATCACGTCAACATCGAGTCAAAATCACAGCAACATCTCAGCATCATCACATCGACATCACACTAACATCACATCGACATCACATCAACCTCACATCAACATCACATCAACATCACATCAAAATCGAATCAGCATCACATCAACATCTCATCATCACATCAAAATCACAGCAACATCTCAGCAACATCTGATCGACATCATATCAACATCTGATCAACATCATGTAAACATCAGATCAACATCGAATCAACATCACAGTAACATCTCAGCAACATCACATCCACATCACCTCAACATCCCATCATCACATCAACCTCACATCAACATCACAGCAACATCTCAGCAACATAACATCAACATCACATCAGCATCACAGCAACATCTCAGCAACATCACATCAACATCACATCAGCATCACAGCAACATCTCAGCAACATCAGATCAACATCACAGCAACATCTCATCGACATCACATCAACATTACATCGAAATCACATCAAGATCAAATCAACATCACAGCAACATCTTAGCAACATCACCTCAACATCACATCAACATCAAAGCAACACCACAGCAACATCACATCGACATCACAGCAACATCGCATCAACATCACATCAGCATCACATTGACATCACGACATCACATCAACATCGAATCAACATCACAGCAACCTCTCAGAAACATCACATCAACGCAACATCACATCGACATCACATCAACATCACATCAACCTCACATCAACATCACATCAACATCACATCAAAATCGAATCAGCATCACAGCAACATCTCAGCGACACCACATCAACATCTCATCATCACATCAAAATCACAGCAACATCTCAGCAACATCTGATCGACATCACATCAACATCTGATCAACATCATGTTAAAATCAGATCAACATCGAATCAACATCACAGTAACATCTCAACAACATCACATCGACATCACATCAACATCACATCATCACTGCAACCTCACATCAACATCACATCAACATCACAGCAACATCGAATCAAAATCACAGCAAAATCTCAGCATCACATCAACATCTCATCAACATCTAACCGACATCACATCATCATCACATCAACATCATATCAACATCGAATCAACATCACATCATCACATCAACATCAAATCAACATCACAGCAACACCACATCAACATCTCATCAACATCTTATCAACATCACAGCAACATCTCAGCAATATCACATTAACATCACAGCAACATCTCATTGACGTCACATCAACATCGAATCAACATCACGCGAACATCACATCAACATGGAATCAACATCACAGCAACATCTCAGCAACATCACATCAACATCACATCAACATCAAATCTACATCACGTCAACATCACATCAACATCACAGCAAAATCTCCGACATCACATCAACATCGAATCAACATCAACAGTAAAAGACTGATTTGAGCGATGTTCCTCTTATCTTTCTAAAAGGCCTGATTATTATATTGCTAGATTCGATTCATTGCGTAGGACCAATCTTATTCAACTAAGCGATGTCACTCCCGTCGGCGCACAATCTTGGCGTAGCTAACTAAAACGCGCACCATGTGCATACCCAATTAAAATTACTGCTGGCAAATATTTGATTCATATGGGAGCTCTCTACACTCTGATCAAGTGTAAGATTTAAACAACGGCGAAGATATCCTGTTGTGATTTTGTGTGCATGGCAGCGAAGAAATCCTGCCCACACTTCTTGTGCATAAATAGCACAAAAGGATCCCTGAGATCTCAAAAGTCCTTTTTACTCTCGTGGTAAGGCATGAAATCGCCATTAAAGCTTCTCCTAGGGAACGTGCGCCTATTTCACTTCCTGTCTGAGTTTAGGGTAGGTAGGGTGCAGTACCTCTGACTACCTCTAACGCGTGGTAACCGAACCCCCTCCTTACTCACGGTGGCGTAAGCCCACTGCCGCCACCTTGTGGTCCTTAGTAGTTAGGTCTACTCTATTTCCTTCCTTTTTAATTTCATTTGGCTCCTCTTTTATTTCAATTTCCCCCTTGCTACTTTATTTTTATTTTGAGTCTTTGGGACTACTACTTGGGGTTTTTCCCTTTTTATATTTTCATTCCTTGGATTTCTTTTATTTCACTTTTATTACCATTCGGTAACTCTTTTATTTCAGCCTTTCTTACGATGCACGCTTGCTTAGTTTGAACTAAAGCCAAGTTTAAGTAAGATTTAAATCAGGCTTCTGTGTTGTCCATTAGTGCCTCCCTCTTAGGAGGACTCCTAAGGACATTTACAGATAGAGAAGGCTATCTGTCAAGGCTGTGAGACACGACCCCCCCTCTTCAAACACACACACACACACACACACACACACAAACACACACACAAAGCACACACACAGACACAATGGGAGATTCTCTTTTCAATGTAACATGTAATTATATGTAATTATTCGATGTCCAAATAGTGTGATGTTTTCGTGTTTGCATATATGGTGTGTTTATGTAACATAACTATAATGATTTTAGATAGTTTTAACTTAGGATATTATTTTAAATGTCTGTAACCATGTTTTACTTGTAATATTCTTTACAAGTCCATCGAATTTGGTATGAGGTTAATCGTCTATAGATACCCTGATTGACTATGCATATCATATTGCAATGGGATACATTATTTCATGCTTTTTCTTAATTTCACACATAATACGGTGTAAACCGGCTCCTCCCTGGATATGCAAATCAAGGTCGGAGACCAGACAAAGAGAGTTCATCCCGCCAACAAATCCAACTTCCTGATTGGCCCATAGCCCAAAGAGGCGTGTGTGTTGGTGTTCTTTAAAACAACAACACGCTTTGAAACTCTCTCTCTTCAGTCTCACTTCACTCTCTTCTTCAACTCTTCACTTCAATTTGTTACTCATTCCGGTTTATCTCCCCCAGGGCCACGTGCCCGGGGACAAAAGATGCAACCGCCTCACGGCCCACACCTTTTCAAGTGGCACGACGAACCAGCGAACTCTACACGACCACGCGCGAACTTTCAGACTGAAGCCATGCAAGTATAGTTAATGGATCTATATCTGCGTTTAAGATTGTACCCCTGTTTACAGGAGATTTAAGTTCATTGCTGTTTTTGAAAAAGGCTAATTAGTTGTGTTTTTGTCTGCCAGTCCCTTTTATTTCATTACTTTCTCTCTATACCTTTTCTTTCCTTGTACAACACGTGTCGTAACAGAATTGTCCGCCAAAAAATGGGTGCAGCGGGGAAAGCGACGCCACGCCACGCCACGCCATGCCACAATTAAAATGCCTGCATATAATTCTATGTTTTTTCCTCAGTGGACTTTCGTCTATCCTCCGGACGATTTTGACGGCTTTGCCACTTGGCCTTTATTTTTTGGGATTGGAGGACACCAAACCAGACGAAGAAGAGTGGTTGGGGTTCCTCCTCTCTCGTCTGGTCGGCTCTGCTCGCCAATCGGCGGAGCTTCACCTTGCCAGTAGATCCACGCAGCTCAAAACAGTTTTGGGCTTTGTGGATCTACTGGTCCAGGTGTTCGGAAGCCCAGACTTCCAACCCGACCTCAGGACCTTTTTGGGGAAGGACCATCTGGGTGACCGACCTAGTCAATCGTTCCTGGGATTTTATGAGAGTAAGCGGGCTAATGTGGCGGCCTACACCTCTCATCCCCTAACCCAGGAGTGTGCCACCAAGGGATGCACCCGACCAGCCATCCTGCAGTGTCCCACCTGCAGGAACCAGGGAGTAAGGAGCAGCTACTTCTGCTCCCATGGCTGTTTCAAGAGCACCTGGCGGGTGCATAAGCGGCTCCACAGGCGGGCACCCTCAGAGCTCCAGCAGGACACCCAGCAGGAAGTCTCCTCCACGGAGCTACACCTGGAGGTAAATGTGGCAACCTTCAGCCCCGAGCTCCAGCCGGAGGCCCAGTAGGAGGTCTCCACAGCGGAGCTGCCTCTGGAGGTTAACATGGCAACCTCCAGCCCTGAGCTCCAGCCGGAGGCCCAGTAGGAAGTCTCCTCCACAGAGCTACACCTGGAGGTTAATGTGGCGACCTCCAGTCCTGAGCTCCAGCCGGAGGCCCAGCAGGAGGTCTCCACAGCGGAGTAGCTCATGGAGGTTAACATGGCGACCTCCAGCCCCGAGCTCCAGCAGGAGACCCAGCAGGACGTCTCCTCCACGGAGCTATGCCTGGAGGTAAACGTGGCAACCTCCAGCCCCGAGCTCCAGCCGGAGACCCAGCAGGAAATCTCCTCCACGGAACTACACCTGGAGGTTAACGTGGCAACCTCCAGCCCCGAGGTCCGTGGAGGAGATTTCCAGTAGATCCACGCAGATCGTTCTTCGTGGTTCCCAGACCACCTTTCCAGCCTCATGTATTTATCCCTTAGCTCGTAATTCGTGGTTCCCAGACCACCTCGATGCCTCGCATGTGTTTCCCTGTTTCTTGGATTACTGCCTCTTCGGCCAAGTAAAGTATCATTTTGGATTACTGTTACCTTTTGTTCATGGATTTATGTTCGATGGTGTTTTGAGTGTTCCTTTATTTTTGAACTAACTGTTCCTAATAAACTGACCACTATCCCCTGCAAGTGCATCCTGCTTCCTTCTACCCCACGTGTCGTAACAGAAGCACACACATGTGTATGCACATAGAGGACTGATGAGAAAACATAATGTTACCACACATATGATGACAGATGACTTTCTTCATGTTAAATTTGACTTTTTTTCACATTTTCACACTTTATTATGACATGATGTATATTATTGTAAACAATCATATTTCGTGTTATTTTAGGTCAGAGACATATCTAACATATCATAGTATCATATCATGTTATAAAGAAGTGAAATGTGTTATATTAGATTGCATCACTGAAGTGAAAACATACGTTTTTTAGAAAAACACATTTCCTTTGCTCGCAGACGCTTGAAATTCGCTGTATAGCGCTTAAGGTGACTGAAGCGCACACGTGTATGCACATAGAGGACTGATGAAAAAACATAATGTTACCACACAATTGATGACAGATGACTTTCTTCATGTTAAATTTGACTTTTTTCACATTTTCACACTTTATGATGACATGATGTGTAACGAATCAATCATTACTAGCATTATTCTTTTCCACCAGTATAATGTAATGGATCAACTTTAAACACGAAAAATGAAACAGAAGCGCACGCTTGGATTCCACGCACCTTTTTAAAGGAGATGAGTTTTAAAGCGTGCCCGCCTTATCTCCCAGAATATATAGTAAATCGGATGAATCTGCAATGTTTAAAAATATTCTCCACCAGTTACAATTCATGTAACGAATTAAAAGATGTTTAACACTTTTAAATGTATTCTCCAATTTATATATGGAATTAGCTCGAATGGCGTGAAATATATCTATATATCTAATCAAGGCGTGTTGTGACCAGTTATAAATATACATCAGCCATGAAAGGGTATTCATGTATGTGCACATATACCTATAGATAATTAACTACAACGGATTATAATTAATTATGACTATGTATGTGGTCTAGATCAGCTTTTAGGATTAGCTGTAGTCTAGTTTAGAATTATGAACTCTAAAGAGGTAGTTTATCCTTCTGGCCAAGAAGGAAATCTCTCGTTCCAGAGCGGGTAACCAAAGAATTTTGTTATTAAAATTAGAGCGGGTAACCGAGATCTTATGCAGCGTAGAATTGACTGTATCATATGACCAAAACAGAGACAAATCAAGCGTGGGATAATAGATTTTAATAACTAGATGTAACTATGAATACACACGACTAACTCTAAGCAAAACATACATATGTACATCTACATACAAGGAAAGAAAAGGTATAGAGAGAAAGAAATGAAATAAAAGGGAATGGCAGACAAAAACACAACTAATTAGCCTTTTTCAAAACCAGTAACGAACTTAAATCTCCTGTAAACAGGGGTACAATCTTATATGCAGATGTAGATCCATTAACTATACTTGCATGGCTTCGGTCTGAAAGTTCACGCAGTCCAGTAGAAGTTCGCTGGCTCGTTGTTTGAAAAGGCGTGGGCCATGAGGCGGTTGCATCTTTTGTCCGGGAGAGAGAGATCCTGGCTTCCTCTTCCCGGGGAACGTGACCCCGGGGGAGAGAGACCGGAAGGAGTGTAGAAGTGAAGTTGAAGTGAAGTTGAGAAAGTGAGTAGAGAGCTGAAGTGAAGAGAGAGTTTCAAAGCGTGGTGTTGTTTTAACGACAACACCAACGCACACACCTCTTTGGGCTATCGGCCAATCAGGAAGTTGGATTTGTTGGCGGGATGAACTCTCTTTGTCTGGTCTCAGACCCGAATTTGCATGTCCAGGGAGGAGCCGGTTTAAACCGTATTACGTGTGAGATTAAGAAAAAACATGAAATAATGTATCCCATTGCAATATGATATGCACAATCAAGCAAGGTATCGCAAGACGATTAACCACATATCAAATTCGATGGACTTATAAAGAATATTACAAGTAAAACATGGTTACAGACATTTAAAATAATATCCTAAGTTAAGTTATCTAAAATCGTTATAGTTATGTTACATAAACACACAATATATGCAAACAAGAAAACATCACACTATTTGGACATCGAATAATTACATATAATTACATGTTACATTCAAAAGAGATTCTTACATTGTGTGTGTGCACGGGTGTGTGCTTTGTGTGTGTGTGTGTGTGTGTGTGTGTGTGTGTGTGTGTGTGTGTGTGTGTGTGTGTGTGTGTGTCTGAAGAGGGGGGTCGTGTCCCCTGTCCGCATTCCGATGGTATCTGGACAAGAGGTTAGATAAGGATTCATGGCTCAAGGACACAGAGAAACTTCTTTGCTAGATCCAGGCTGATTCAGAAATCAGTTTGATACGTTCAGACGTTACAGATGTATGTTATTGTAAACAATCATATTTTGTGTTATTTTAGGTCAGAGACATGTCTAACATATCATAGTATCATACCATGTTATAAAAAAGTGAAATGTGTTATATTAGAGCACGTTACTTAAGTGTAAATATGCGTTTTTTAGAAAAACACGTTTCCTTTGCTCGCAGACGCTTGAAATTCGCTGTATAGCGCTTTAGTTGCCTGAAGCGCACACATATATATGCACATAGAGGACTGATGAGAAAACATAATGTTACCACACATATGATGACAGATGACTTTCTTCATGTTAAATCTGACTTTTTTTCATATTTTCACACTTTATGATGACATGATGTATGTTATTGTAAACAATCATATTTCATGTTATTTTAGGTGAGAGACATGTCTAACATATCATAGTATCATACCATGTTATAAAGAAGTGAAATGTGTTATATTAGAGCACGTCACTTAAGTGTAAATATGCGTTTTTTAGAAAAACACGTTTCCTTTGCTCGCAGACGCTTGAAATTCGCTGTATAGCACTTTAGGTGCCTGAAGCGCACACATGTGTATGCACATAGCGGACTGATGGGAAAACACAGTGTTACCACACATTTGATGAAAAATGACTTTCCTCACATCAAATTTGTATCTTTTTATAAATATTTACATATGAGTTATCATTGTTAACAAATTTCACTTCTTTACAACATAATATGATACCATGATATGTTAGACATGTCACTGACTTAAAACCAACAACTATTGTAATTGGAGGAACACTATTCCCCCATCGAAACATCCACAAGCTGATATGGATCACATTATGGTAAATGGAAAGTAGAGGCGGTCTTTACTAGATGTGAGGGTGACGAGGGGTGCTGATGTTAATAGTGACCACCACCTGGAAACTGCATCTATCATATTTAAACTCCGTTGAACATAAGAAAACAGTATGCCAAGGAAGAAATTCGACGTGGACAAACTGAAAGACAGCAAAGTACACAATGAATTTACCATCGCTTTAAGAAATAGATTCAACATGCTACAAAATCAGCAAAACTTAGAATCAGAGAACAGCACATCAATTGACGAGAAGTGGGGAAATATCTGTAACATCTACACAGAGTGTAGTGAAAATTGTGTCGGATATAGACAGAAACAAAAGAGCAAGGATTGGATAACATTTGGAACACAGACAATGACTGGCTCATGACAGGAAGCTAAAAATAATGTAAATGGAGCGAAGTCTGCAAGACTCAAAGAGAGATACCAACAGGAATACAGTGTCATTCAGAAGGAAGTAAATAAGAATTACATGCAGACAAGAGAGCCTACATAGCAACAAAAGCAGAAGCGGCAGCAAACAGAGGGGAGCAAGGAAATCTTTACAAAATAACGAAGACAGTGTGCGGCAGGAAAAAACCATCTCCCAGCATAGCAGTCAAAAACAAAAGCGGAAAACTACTGTCATCAGAGAAAGAACAAGAAGAACGATGGACAGAACATTTTGAGGAGATTTTGAACAGACCGCCTCCCACAGAAGAACATGAGATCAATGAGCCAGAAACAGAGCTGGATATCGACATCAAACCACCACAAATTCCAGAAATTGCCTCCGCAATAAAAATTTTAAAGAATGGAAAAGCTACTGGAAGTGACAACCTAAATGCTGAACTTTTCAAAATAGATCCACTTCTTGCAGTGACATCTGGGAGAACAACACCATTCCAGAAGAATGGAACCATGGAGTCATTGTCAAAATACCTAAGAAAGGCAACTTAAACAACTGTAATAATTGGCGTGGCATAACTCTCCTTTCCATCCCAAGTAAGATTATGGCCAAAATTATCATCAGAAGGATCTCCATCGCAGTAGATGAGAAGCTGCGAAAAGAACACACAGGATTTAGACCAGGGCGGGGATGTATTGACCATAATATTCACTCTAAGAAACATCATAGAGCAGTGCACAGAGTGGCAAAGGCAGCTATATATAAACTTTATTGACTTCGAAAAAGCCTTTGACAGTATTCAGAGAGATAGCCTCTGGAAAATCGTAAAATCATATGGCATCCCACAACATCTAATAGACATCAAATGTTTTTATAGCAACTTCAGATGCAAGGTTGGAAACAATGGCATTGAGTTCGAAGTGAAAACAGGAGTCCGCCAAGGCTGCGTAATGTCATCTACGCTCTTCATCATAGCCATTGATTGGGTTATGAGACATACAACATCTGACATTCCGAGAGGTATTAGATGGGGTACATTTACCATGCTTGAAGACCTGGACTTTGCCGACGACATCGCTTTGCTTTCACACTCCCACCAGCAAATTCAAGACAAAACCAAAAACTCCACAAATATGCAGGACATATTGGACTGAAAATCAACAGCAAGAAAACGGAGGTCATGACCCTGAATATTAACAGTCCATCACTAGTCATGGTACACAACCAGATCCGCCCACGTACCAACACTTTTACATACTTGGGTAGTACAGTAAAAGAAGATGGTGGAGCAGAGATCGATATCAAACAGAGACTCTCGAAGGCAAGAGCAGCTTTTAAGAATCTACAAGCCATATGGAGATCTGGACAAAACACCATCCGGACAAAGCTGAAATTGCACAACAGCTGGATATGGATCAGAGTGCTGGCGAATGACAGAGAGTGATCTGAACAAGCTGTCAACCTTCCACACAAAGTGTCTGAGAAGGATCCTTAGGATATTTTGGCCAAATACCATCTCAATCCAGGACCGTCTCAACAGATGCCAACAAGAGAGCATGGCCACAATCATAACCAGAAGATGCTGGAAATGGTTGGGACATGTACTTAGAAGGGAACAAAACAGTATCATCAAGACAGCACTCTTTTGGACACCAGAAGGAAAGCGGAAAAGAGGGAGACCTAAAATAACATGGCGGCGAACAATAGAAACCAAAATGAAAGATCAGAAGAGAAGTTAGGGCACACTCCAGAAACTAGCCAACAACAGACAGGAATGGAGAGACTTTGTTACGCCCAACTTGCCAAAGGCGTAATGGGCAGTAAGTAAGTAAGCAAGACCTAAAACACCACGAAATATGATTGTTTACAGTAACATACATAATGTCATAATAAATTGTGAAAATGTGAAAAAAAGTCAAACGTAAAGTGAAGAAAGTCATTTTTCATCAAATATGTGGTAACACTGTGTTTTCTCATCAGTTCCCTAAGTGCATACACATGGGTGCGTTTCAGGTGCTCAAAACGCTGTACAGCTAATTTCAAGCCTCTGTGAGCAAAGTAAACGTGTTTTTCTAACAAACGCATTTACACTTAGGTGACATACTCTACTATAACATATTTCACTTCTTTATAACATAATATCATACTACGATATGCTAAACATGTGACTGGCCTACCTATATCACGAAAAATGATTGTTTACAGTAACATACATCATGTCATCATAAAGTGTGAAAAAAAGTCAAACTTAAAGTGAAGAAAGTCATTTTTCATCAAATGTTTTCAACACTGTGTTTTCTCATCAGTCCTCTATGTGCATACACATGGGTGCGCTTCAGCTGCTGAAAACGCTATACAGCAAATTTCAAGCCTCTGCGAGCAAAGGAAACGTGTTTTTCTATCAAACGCATATTTACAATTAAGTGACATACTCTAATATTACATATTTCACTTCTTTATAACATAATATGATACTATGATATGCTAGACATGTCTCTGACCTAAAATAACACAAAATATGATTGTTTACAGTAACATACATAATGATTTATGTATTATAGATAACAATAGATTTTACCTTATTATGTATACTAAGTATGAGAGTACAGGCTTCTACAGTATAGGATTATATGTTATTGCACTATGTATGAGGGTACAGGCTGAGACAGTATGGATTACAAATTATTGGACTATGTATGAAGGTTCAGTCTTACACACTATGGGATTATATGTTATTGCACTATGTATGAGTGTTCAGTTTTATACAGTATGGGATTATATGTAATTACAGTATGTATGAGAGTACAGGTTTATAGAGTATAGATTATACCTTTTTGCACTATGTATGAGAGTAGAGGCTTATACAGTATAGATTATACCTTATTGCACTATGTATGAGAGTAGAGGCTTATTCAGTATAGATTATACCTTATTGCACTATGTATGAGAGTAGAGGCTTATAGATTATACATTATTGCACTATGTATGAGGATTCAGTTTTATACAGTATGGGATTATATATAATTGCAGTATGTATGAGAGTACAGGCTTATACAGTATAGATAATACATTATTGCACTATGTATGAGGGTTCAGGCTTATTCTGTATAGATTATACGTTATTGCAGTATGTATGCAGGTACAGGTTGAAACAGTATAATTTATACATTATATGTGTTAGAGTACATGCTTACACAGTATAAACGATACCTTATTGCACTATGTATGAGAGTACAGGTTTGAACAGTATTAATTATACATTATTGCACTATGTATGAGAGTACAGGTTTATACAGTATAGATTATACATTATTGCACCATGTATGTGGATACAGGCTTTTTCAGTATAGATTATACCTTTCTGTACTATGTATGAGAGTACAGGCTAACACAGTATAGATTATATGTTATTGCAATATTTATGTGGGTTCAGGCTTATTTAGTATAGGATTATACTTTACTGCACTATGTATCAGGGTACAGGCTTATACAGTATAGATTATACATTTTTGCACAATGTATGCGTACAGGCTTATAATTGTAGGTTACGTTATTGTAGTATGTATGGGGGTACAACCTTACACAGTATAGATTATACATTATTGCACCATGTATGAGGGTACAGGCTTATACAGCATGGGATTTTACGTTATTGCACTATGTATGAGTGCAATCTTAAACAGTATAGATTAAACGTTATTGCACAATATATGAGGGTACAGGTTTATGAAGTATAGATTTTACATTATTGCACAATGTATGAGGGTACAGGTTTATGAAGTATAGATTTTACATTATTGCAGTATGTATGAGGGTTCAGGTTAATGCAGTATGGGATTTTACGTTATTGCACTATGTATGAGGGTACAGCGTTACACAGTATAGATTATACATTACTGCACCATGTATGAGTGTCCAGGTTTATACAGTATGGGATTTTACGTTATTGCACTTTGTATGCGGGTACAGGCTTACACAGTATAGATTATACGTTATAGCATAATGTATGAAAGTACAGGCTTACACAGTATAGATTATACCTTATTGCACTATGTATAAGGGTACATTTTTAGACACTATAGATTAGACCTTAATGCACTATGTAAGCGGGTGCAGGCTTATACAGTAAATATTATACACTATTGCACAATGTATGAGGGTTCAAGTACATACAGTATAGCTTATACCTTATTGCCCTATGAATGAGGGTAAAGGCTTATACAGTATAGATTAAACATTATTGCACTATGTATGCGGGTGCAGGCTGATACAATATAGATTATCCGTTAATGCACTATGTATGAGGGTTCAGGCTTATACAGTATAGGATTATACGCTATTGCACTACGTATGAGGGTTCAGGCTGATACAGTATAGCTTATACGTTATTGCACAATGTATGAGTGTACAGGCTTATACAGTATAGGATTATATGTTAATGCACTACGTATGTGTTAGGACACGTGGTGTGGGAGAGAAGCAGGATGCACTTGCAGGGGAAAGTGGTCAGTTTATTAGGAACAGTTCAAAATTAAGTGAACACAAAAACTTCCAACATAAATCCATAAACAAAAAGGTCACAGTAATCCAAAATCATATTATACTTGGCCGTAGAGGCAGTAATCCAAATAAGAAACACAGTAATCCACGACAGGTAGTAAATCCAAAAAACACAGGGAAATATACGCTAGGCTAGGAGGTGGTCTGGAAACCACGAATCACGAGCTACAGAAGTAAAAGCGCATCGCTAGGAGGTGGTCTGGAAACCACGAATTACGAGCTACAGAAGTAAACACGCAACGCTAGAAGGTGGTCTGGAAACCATGGAAAAAGAGCTAAGGGAAAAATGCGCAAGGTTAAACACATCTAAGCTAAACTACACTAAACTAAGCTAATACTCCGCCCCGAAGCAGAAATGGAGCAGCGTATTTAAACACACATCAATCACATGCCCAAATCCATAACACCTGACATCAATACATATGAACAAATGAGAAATGAGGAGGCGGAGGCATGACACGAACAAAAACAAATGCACATGGGAAACACAGGAGGTGGAGACATGACGTGAACGAACACATGAGAACACATGGCAGAGGTAAACAAAACGTGAGTTCATGAATGAAACGTCCATCGGAGAGTTTTTGAATAGCGCTGGAAAGCGCGCAGTGGAATGCGGAAGTATGCCACTCACTACTCCTTGCAGCATAGCGAGAGCTGAAGAAGAGGAAACCTAACAGAGCCCCCCCCCCCAAGGCACGGCTCCCGAAGCGCTGCAAGTTCCATCCACTTTGGTGGACCTGGGCCCCTGGGCAGGATTCTAACCTCTGCCCTCCAGAACCTGAGGCTGGTTATGTCCAGTGTCCCGTAACCAGAGCAGAGCGTGTCGGGTTTTCCTTTGAAACTTGGATGAGAACTTGGATGAGAACTTGGATGAGAACTTGGACGAGAACTTGGACGAGAACTTGGTCTGGTGCTTGAATCAATGCCTGGTCTGGATCTCGGAGCTGCGCGTGACCTGATGCTGGGCCTGGATCTTGGAGCTGCGCGTGACCTGGTGCTTGGCCTGGATCTCGGAGCTGCACGTGACCTGGTGCTTGACCTGGAGCTTGACCCGGAGCTTGACCTGGAGCTTGACCCAAAGCTTGACCTGGAACCAGGATCAGAGTCAGCTCTGGAACCAGGATCGGAGTCAGCTCTCCCACCTGGATCGGAATCAGCTCTGGCACCTGGATCAGGAACAGCTTTGGCACCTGGATCAGTGACAGACTTTGAAACAGACTCGGAGACAGACTTTGAAACAGACTCGGAAACAGACTTGGAGACAGACTGGGAAACAGACTTCGAGAAAGATGTGGAAACAGACTTCGAGAAAGATGTGGAAACAGACTTTGAGAAAGACGTGGAAACAGACTTCGAGAAAGATGTGGAAACAGACTTCGAGACAGACTTGGAAACAGACTTCGAGACAGAATTGGAAACAGACTTTGAGACAGACTTGGAAATAGGACAGAGAACTAGGTTAGACCCAAAACCATACACAAAATCAAAAACTTGGTTGGAAACAGCGTTGGAAATTAAATTGGAGACAGGGCTGGAGACAGGGCTGGAGACAGAGGAGGAGACAGGGGAGGAGACAGAGGAGGAGACAGAGGAGTGAGCTGGGTTGGAAACTGATCTGGAACCAGAGCTGGGATTTAATTCAGCCTCTGAACTGAGAAGGAGAGCAAAAACATATCCTGAAATTAAACCAATGTAGCTAGCAACTAAATCAGGAACTGGACTAGGAACTGGACTAGGAACTGGACTAGGAACAGGGTCGGAACCTGGACTTGGACATGGAACTGAACTAAGAACTGGACTAGGAACTGGACTAGGAACAGGGTCGGAACCTGGACTTGGACATGGAACTGAACTATGAACTGGACTAGGAACAGGGTCGGAACCTGGACATGAAACTGAACTAGGAATTGGACTAGGAACAGGGTCGGAACCTGGACTTGGACATGGAACTGAACTAGGAACTGGACTAGGAACAGGGTCGGAACCTGGACATGGACTTGGACATGGACTAGAACTAGAGCAGGAACCTGGACATGGACTAGGACTCAGACAAGGAACCTGAACATGGGCTTGGACATGGACTAGGACTAGGGCAGGAACCTGGGCATGGACTTGGACATGGACTAGAACCCAGACAGGAACCTGAACATGGACTCAATTTTGTGCTAAAACATGGGCTAGGACTTGGAACAAGGTCATCCCTTGGACCTTGGATATGGACTGAGCTTGAGAAGAGGTCATCCCATGGACCTCAGAAATGGACTGGGCTTGAGAAGAGGCCATCCTGTGGGCCTCTGACATGGACAGGGCAGGAGTGGAGGTTTCTTCTCGAACCTCTGACGAGAACATGGCTTGGGTGGAGGTCTCCTCGTGGACCTCTGGTATAAGTAGGCCAGGAGAGGAGGTTTCCTCTTGAATCTCTGGCTGCAGCTCGGGGCTGGAGGTTGCCCTGTTAACCTCCAGAGGCAGCTCTGCTGTGGAGACCTTCTGCTGGGCTTCCGGCTGGAGCTCGGGGCTGCAGGTCGCCACGTTAACCTCCATGAGCAGCTCCGCTGTGGAGACCTTCTGCTGGGCCTTTGGCTGGAGCTCGGGGCTGGAGGTCACCACGTCAACCTCCAGGTGTAGCTCCGCTGTGGAGACCTTCTGCTGGGTCTCCGGCTGGAGCTCGGGGCTGGAGGTCTCCATGTTAACCTCCATGAGCAGCTCCGCAGTGGAGACTTCCTGCTGGCTCTCCGGCTGGAGCTCAGGGTTGGAGGTTGCCATGTTAACCTCCAGGGGCAGCTCCCCTGTGGAGACCTCCTGCTGGGCCTCCTGCTGGAGCTTGGGGCTGGAGGTCACCACGTTAACCTCCAGGTGCAGCTCCCTTGAGGAGACCTCCTGCTGGGCCTCCTGCTGGAGCTCGGGGCTGGAGGTTGCCATTTTAACCTCCAGTTGTAGCTCCGTGGAGGAGACTTCCTGCTGGGTCTCCAGCTGGAGCTCTGAGGGTGCCCTCCTGTGGAGCCACTTATGCACCCGCCAGCTGCCCTTGAAACAGCCTTGGGAGCAGAAGTAGCTGCTCTTTACTCCCTGGTTCCTGCAGGTGGGACACTGCAGGATGGCTGGTCGGGTGCATCCCTCGGTGGCACACTCCTGGGTTAGGGGATGAGAGGTGTAGGCTGCCACATTAGCCCGCTTACTCTCATAGTACTCCAGGAACGTTTGACTAGGTCGGTCGCCCAGACGATCCTTCCCCAAAAAGGTCCTGAGGTCGGGTTGGAAGTCTGGGCTTCCGAACACCTGGACCAGTGGATCCACAAAGCCCGAAACTGTCTGGAGCTTCGTGGATCTACTGACGAGGTGAAGCTCCGCCCATTGGCGAGCAGAGCCGACCAGACGAGAGAGGAGGAACCCCAACCACTCCTCTTCGTCGGGTTTGGGGTCCTCCAAACTCAAAAAATAAATCTGAGCCTGCAAAAAAAAACATTGAAGCCAAGTGGCAAAGCCATCAAGGCATCATGAAAGTCCACTGAGGAAAAAACATAGAATTGATTGCAGGCATTTTAAATGTGGCGTGGCATGACGTGGAGTGGCGTGGCGACGCTTTCCCCACTGCATCCATTTTTGGGCGGAGTATTCTGTTAGGACATGTGGTGTGGGAGAGAAGCAGGATGTACTTGCAGGGGAAAGTGGTCAGTTTATTAGGAACAGTTCAAAATTAAGTGAACACAAAATTTTCATACAACATAAATGCATAAACGAAAAGGTCACAGTAATCCAAAATCATATTATACTTGGCCGTAGAGGCAGTAATCCAAATAAGAAACACAGTAATCCACGACAGGTAGTAAATCCAAAAAACAGGGAAATATACGCTAGGCTAGGAGGTGGTCTGGAAACCACAAATCACGAGCTACAGAAGTAAACACACATCGCTAGGAGGTGGTCTGGAAACCACGAATTACGAGCTACGGGAACAAACGCGCATCGCTAGGAGGTGGTCTGTAAACCACGAATTACGAGCTATGGAAGTAAACGCGCAATGCTAGAAGGTGGTCTGGAAACCACGGAAAAAGAGCTAAGGGAAAAACGCGCAAGGTTAAACACATCTAAGCTAAACTACACTAAACTAAGCTAATACTCCGCCCTGAAGCGGAAACGGAGCAGCGTATTTAAACACACATCAATCACATGCCCAAATCCATAACACCTGACATCAATACATATGAACAAATGAGAAATGAGGAGGCGGAGACATGACACGAACGAACACATGAGAACACATGGCAGAGGTAAACAAAAACGTGAGTTCATGAATGAAACGTCCATCGGAGAGTTTTTGAATAATGCTGGAAAGCACGCAGTGGAATGCGGAAGTATGCCACTCGCTACTCCTTGCAGCGTAGCGAGAGCTGAAGAAGAGGAAACCTAACAGTATGAGGATACAGGCTTATACAGTATAGATTGTACGTTATTGCACTACGTACTAGGGTTCAGGCTTATACAGTATAGGTTTATACGTTATTGCACTTTATATGTGGGTATAGGATCATCCAGTATAGGATTATACGTTATTGCACTATGTATGAGGGTTCAGGCTCATACAGTTTAGATTATACATTATTGCACTATGTATGAGAGATCAGGATTATACAGTATAGATTATACATTGTTACACATAGTATGGGGGTACAGGCTTATACAGTATAGATTATACATTGTTACACATAGTATGGGGGTACAGGCTTATACAGTATAGATTAAACATTATTGCCCTATTCGTCAGAGTAAAGGCTTACACAGTATAGGTATGTAGTGTATTGCACTATGTATGAGAGTACACGCTTATACAAGATAGATTAAACATTATTGCACTATATATGAATTAAGCATTATGTATGAGGGCACTGGTTTATAGACTGTATAAAAATGTATGACTGTACAGGCTCATACATTATAGGATTATAGGGTGTTGCACTTTGCATGAGGGTACTGGTTTATAGAGTATAGGACTATACATTATTGCACTATGTATTCAGGTGCAAGTTTATTCAGTACAAATTATAGATTATTGCACTATGTATGAGGGTTACAGTTTATACCGTTTGGGATTATATGTTATTGCACTATGTATGATGGTTCAGGCTTATTCAGTATAGCTTAAACGTTATTGCACTTTGTATGTGGGTACAGGCTTATACAGTATAGATTTTACATTATTGCACTATGCGTGAGGGTTCAGGCTTATAACAAAAAGATTATACACTATTGCACTATGTGTGAAGGTACAGGCTTATTCAGTATAGATTATACGTTATTGCACTATGTATGAGGGTTCAGGCTCATCCAGTATAGGATTATCGCACTACGTTGTTGCACTTTGTATGCGGGTACAGGCTTATACAGTATAGATTATACGTTATTGCACTATGTATGAGGGTACAGGATTATACAGTATAGATAATACGTTATTGCACTATATATGAGGGTTCAGGCTCGTACAGTATAGGATTTTACATTGTTGCGCTTTGTATGCAGGTACAGGCTTATACAGTATAGGACTATACGTTATTGCGCTATGTATGAGGGTACAGGTTTATACAGTATAGGATTATTCGTTATTGCACTCTCTATGAGGGTACAAGCTAATACAGTATAGATTATATATTATTGCGCTATATATGACGGGACAGGCTTATTCAGTATAGATTATACATTACTGCACCTTGTATGCGGGTATCCGCTCATACAGTATAGATTATACATTATTGCACTATGAATGAGGTTTCAGGCTTATACAGTATAGATTATACATTATTGCATTATGTATGAAGGTACAGGCTTATACAGTATAGATTATTCATTATTGGTCATTGTATGCGGGTACAGGCTTATACAGTAAAGCATTATACACTATTGCACTATTTATGAGGGTTCAGGGTTATACAGTATAGGATTTGTAACGTATCGGGGTGCCCAAACTGATTTCTAAATTAACCCAAGTGAAACATATAAAGTTTCATTCCTTTAAGTGACCCAGAATAACCCGAGAGGCCTTCTTTGACCAGATGCAACTCTGGAATTCAGGAGACTCTTTGGGAACCCACACAGGACCTACTCCCGCAATAAAAGAAACCTTTGATGACTGAACGTCTGGGAAACTTCAGGATTAGTTCGTCAACAAGGATCCACCATTTCCCGACCCCAGGGCCCGTAAATCTTCGATTTAATCTCAGTTTACGACCTCAGAGATTAACATCGGAGCCAACCGGTCTAGCAAAGAACCTCCTCCCTAGAAGGTCACCCTGAGGTGACCAAAGGACCGTTGTAACTTTAGAAGAACGCCAGCCCCCTCTTCTGGACATGCACACACTCACGCACACACACAGTGAACATGTCTCTTGAATGTAACCTGTAATCATATCCCTAGATAGTTATGATGTATTCATATATATGCATGTGTTGTGTGTCTAGATAACCTAGTTGTAGCAATTTTATATAGTTTGAGCGAAAAGCTAATTTTTAAGTTGTCTGTAACTATGTCTAATGATCCTACACTGTCCAAGATATCATAATCTCCTTGAAGTTTGGTACCAAAATCATTGTCTCATAATATGCCAATTAATGATGCATACTACAGGACGATAGGATGTATCATTCTATACTTTTCCATGTTTTATCAAATACCATATTGATCCAAACTTAACACAAACCCCGCCCTGACATGCGACCCGTTCTGGGACAGACCAAGGAAGTTTTCCCCCAGAACTTTCTCATCTCTCTCTGGATTCGCCAGCAGCTCAGAGAGGCGTGTACATTGGCATTGTCCATAAAAGACCGCGACACGCGTCCCCCGCTGGCTCGCTCCTTCGCTTTTTCTCACCCTCTTCCTACTTCTCACCTTGCCACCTTCCGTTTCCGGCATTCCTCCGGACTCTCCTTTGTCTCGTTAAACCACGTGGCAATTACCATATTCTTCATCCTCGGGCGAGACTCAACTCCGTTCACCCCTACTCTACCGACGCCGAAGAACCAGCAAATTCCTCGCTAAATCTACGAATCAAGGACCCTCGCGAACGGCATAAAATTAACGCAAGTATAATTCCAATTGATCTATAGAGGTGTCCTTTAAGTCAGAGCCACTTTTGTTGAAAAGGTGAATTCGAATTCATTTGCTGATTCTCGAGGTTAAACTGTGTTCTGCCATTGTTACTTCCATTACTTTTCCTTCTGTTTCTTTCACTTACCCTGTATATATCTGTATTATTTGTTTGTACCTAGTTGTGTATATCAGTAGTTTTTACGTAGTTATTAAAATCCATGGTTATCACGCTGGATCGTCTGTTTTTACTTATGACAAGGTTCACTTTTAACGTTGCTCCTCGCTACGCGCTGGATTTCTGTTAACTTAGAATAAACTATGCTTCGTGGCCAGAAGGATAATTTATTCCTTTAGAGTAATACGAAGACTGCCCTGGTAAGTTTGGTGGACAAACAGATCAAGCTGCTTCGCATTTAATTCTAAAGCTAGGTTACAGTAATTACTATAACATTCCCTTTCATGGTCGATTTATATCCATACTTAATCAGAACACGCTTCGATTAGAGCTATAGATATATTTCACCCATTTGAGCTAGATTCGCTACAGATTATATGTTATTGCACTCTCTATGAGGGTACAGGCTAATACAGTATAGATTATATATTAATGCACTATGTATGGGAGTTCAGGCTTATACGTTATTGCACTATGTATGAGGGTTCAGACTTATACAGTATAGATTATACATTACTGCACTATGTATGAGGGTTCAGGCTTATACAGTATAGATTATACATTACTGCACCTTCTATGCGGGTATTGGATTATACGTTATTGCACTGTGTATGAAAGTACAAGCTTATACATTATTGCACTATGTAAGAGGGTTCAGGCTTATACACTATAAATTATACATTACTGCACTATGTATGAAGGTTCAGGCTTGTTCAGAATAGATTATGCATTATTGCACTATCTATGAGGGTACAGGCTTATACAGTAAAGGATTATACGTTATTGCACTGTGTATGAGGGTGCAAGCTTATAAGGTATACATTATACATTATTGCACTATGTATGAGGGTTCAGGCTTATATATTATGGATTATTCATTACTGCACCTTGTATGCGGGTATTGGCTTATACAGTATATGATTATACGTTATTGCACTGTGTATGAAAGTACAGGCTTATACGTTATTGCACTATGTATGAAGGTACAGGCTTATACAGTATAGATTATACGTTATTATATTATATATATATATATATATATATATATATATATATATATATATATATATATATATATATATATATATATATATATATATATATATATATATTATACGTTATTATACAGCACTATGTATTAGGGTTGAGGCTTATACAGCATAGGATTATATGTTATTGCACTCTCTGTGATGGTATTGGCTAATACAGTATAGATTATATATTATTGCACTATGTATGAGTGTTCAGGCTTATACAGTATGGATTACACATTATGTAAGTGTGTCTAGCACTATGTCAGTGTGCTTTAAGTCTCATCTTGAATTTCTTCTCTTCTGGCAAGGTAGGATTGTAATTTTGTGTACTGTAACTTAAACCCTAGCTGAATCTAGAGTCATAGCTGTTGTTGTTGTTGTTGTTGTTTAGCACAGTTGATTGGCTAGTCTTTGTCTATAGTGCTTAATCAGTATAGTGTCAGTCTACCTTAAGGTGTGAATTGTGGGCAGGGCTAAGTGATATATATTGAAGGTGTACTCCGTTCAATACTCAGTGCGCTTTAAGTCTCATCTTGAATTTCTTCTCTTCTGGTAAGTTAGGATTGTAATTTTGTGTACTGTAACTTAAACCCTATCTGAATCTAGAGTCATAGCTGTTGTTGTTGTTTAGCACAGTTGATTGGCTAGTCTTTATTTATAGTGCTTAATCAGTATAGTGTCAGTCTACCTTAAGGTGTGAATTGTGGGCAGGCTAAGTGATATATATATTGAAGGTGCTCGACTGTAGCGGTTTGTTTGTAGAACTCTCTTTGAATAACTGATTCTTTGAAAACTGACTCTTTCCCCTAGGAAATTAACCCTACTATGCATTATGTTTAGTCATGTGCTTCACTCCTATTGCTGTTGTCACCCCTCACAGGCCCAGGCGCTTTCACCCACAAAGCAGAGGACGCTCTTCCAGCAATCTCATCTACCCTCCTCTGTTGTCTCAATCTCAAACAGTGGTGGTAGGTGGGCTCTGGAATTGCCAGTCTGCTGTGAAGAAAGCTGATTTCATCCCAGCTTTATCCACCCACTACTGTTTGGATTTCCTGGCACTCACTGAGACCTGGATTTCACCATAGAATTCTGCCACACCTGCTGCTTTAGCCTCTGCCTATGCCTTCTCTCATACACCACAAGAAACGGGTAGAGGTGGTCTTTTGTTGTCTCGGAGATGGTGTTTCACACCTCTCCCTATGTCTCATTTAACCATCTCTTCCTTTGACTTTCACACAGTTTCAGTCACCACTCCAATCAACATCTTAATTGTTGTCATTTATTGTCCTCCTGGTCCACTGGGCAACTTCCTGGATGAGATGGATACCCTACATAGTTCCATCCCTACCGATGACACTCCTCTGACTGTCCTTGGCGACTTCAACCTTCCGTCTGAGAAACTTCACTCCTCCTGCCTTCTGCCTCTTATGGATTCCTTCGCACTGACCTTCAACAGTTCTCCTCCCACACACAAAGGAGGAAATGTCTTGGATCTCGTCTTCACTCGTCCTTCTACAGCCACGAGTATGACCACCACCCCACTTCACACCTCTAATCATCACCTGGTATTGTTCAGTCTTTTTCTTACTATTTCTTCCAAATTTAGCTACCAACACCTTTCTGTAACCCGTCAGAACCTCCACTCTGTCCCCCCTTCCTCTGTAGCTTCTTGCACCCTTTCATCTCTCTCTGACCCTGATTCCTTTTCTTCTCTACCCTTAGACTCAGCCACTGACACTTCCTATCCTCTCTCTCCTCAACCATGGATCATCTTTGTCCTCTGTTTACCAAATCTAGGAAGACTTCTTGCCCTGCTCCTTGGCTATCGGACAGCGCAGCTGTAGAAGAGAACTGAGATCAGCAGAGAGAAGGTGGAGAAAAAAGGCATCTTGACACAGATCTTGCCTCTTACCGCACTCTCTTGTCTCAGTTCTCATTGGATGTGACTTCCGCCAAGACTGCCTTCTACAAGGAAAATCTTGAAGCTTCTGCCAAAGATCCTTGCAAGCTCCACAACATCTTCTCATCACTTCTCAACCCTCTGGCTTCACCTGCTTCTTCCTCGCTGTCTGCAGAAGACTTTGCCTCCTTCTATGATGAGAAGATTAAGGAAATCTGAAAGACCTTCACCTCTACCCAGACTAATTCTGTTCTCACACAGGTCTCTCCTCCTTCTCTGTCACATTTTTCTACCCTAGCAACACAGGATATTCAAGAAGTCATCCTGTCCTGCAACCCTACCACATGCCCACTGGATCCAATTCCCTCTACATTGCTCCAGACCATCCTGCCTGACCTTCTGCCCTTCATCTCTACAATCATCAACAGTTCCGTCATCTGGCCAAGTTCCGGCTTCCTTCAAGAAAGTACAGGTTACTCCCATCCTGAAGAAGCCTACACTGGATCCCTCAGACATCGGCAACTACAGACCGGTGTGGGAAATTCTCAGAGCCCCTCTCTGAGCCAGACATCCAGGGTGGTCTCAGGGTCCTTTCTCGTAGCACTATTTTCACCAAATTTAACTTGTCAGAACTAACCAAAACAAATCGAGACTGCGTGGATGAGAAAGAGCAAACGTTGTTTTATTGCAGTCCAAAAACACAAAAATCCATTGAGCTCAAGGAGACACTCACAATACAAGACACCTCTCAGTGTGATTGCAAGCAAGTGCTAAAAAGCCCCAGACAATCCCCTCTATTTATTCTGGGCACTGTGAGGCGCATCCTCTTTTTTTAAATTGCATATGCCCCGACGATTTCCCATTATTTTTCAATTTTGGCCTTTCTTCACTCCACCTATCCTAATTTGCATGTTCTCCAAATTCCCCTTATTTCCCAGTTTTCTGGGAAACTCCCCCTTATGACTCATTTTCCTGTTCTCAGAATTCCCCTTATTTTCCAGTTACCGGCCTCCGCCTATTTCCCCTATGCCCTTCTTTGAGTTCCCCTTATTTTCGGCCTTTGTCGTCATCAGTTATTTAAAAAACTGTTCTTCACTGTCATATTTACCTGCACTTCCTAGTTTTCTTCACATTTGTTCACGGGCTTACTTGCTGGCAGAAGTCTACACTTGGTGTTTTTCCTCAACTCATGCTTAATGCTAGATATATGGTGCTTCCTAACATTCTCAATATCACTACCCCCTCTGAGACTTTTAAGTCTCACCTTCCTAAGGCCTCTCCGAATTTGCATAATAATAACAACCTATTTTGTGGTGCCATAACGATCTAACAGTGTCTCCAATGGAAAAACATTAAACACCAAAACGTAAAATGAAAAAGGAACTATTATGAAAATGAACATGCATTAAGCACACATCATCAAACATAAAGGAACAAATCCCATGGAACTAAGTGAAAATAAACATCATGACTGACAACTATCTATCTTGACATCACATATGGCTGACAACATCACCCCCCCCCCCCCCCCCACCCCAAGCAAAAACAGTAATATCCACAGTGAGAGCATGCCCTAAAACCCAACAATACTTCCCCCAAGTAAAGACTGCACCGTTTGCTCCCATGGGGTGAACCAGGGGTGGGTGAAAAACCTTCCAGGCCATTTCAAAGGGAAAAGTCCCACCCTGCCAGCATATGGCGCAGCAGTGCGCTTCAGCCACCAGGGGCACCACATGGCCAGTGAAAGAATACACACACATACAAACACACATACAAATACACACATGCCCATGCTGCCTAAGGGGGCAGTATGTCAATGCCACCACCAGTAATGGGTGCTGAAAAGTCTGTTTATCCAACTGGGTAGAGGTATGCACATTTGTTTGTATGCCCGCAGCGGCGCCCAAACATCCGAGAAGGCGCTGAACCCTGTTGGGAGCGGGGCATCAACTAGAACCTCCGAGTCCATGTCACGCCACTCATGGAAGAAGAGCGGTGGCTTGGAGACCGCCGCGAACCATTGGAGCTTATGGGCATTAACAACATCCACACTGGGCAGTCACAAAACAGAACAGTACATAAATGGACAGTGGTCTGTTGCAATATGTGATGGGAAAGCAGAAAGCCGTGATGGGTCTGTGTACCATAGGCTTGGGCCACAGTAATGGAGCGGCGCAGCTCATAATAATGTACCCTGAGGACCAGTCCACATCCCAAAGGAAAGTCTGTACTCCACGACTCATTTACCCAGACGTCGTCATAATGGGTCATGTTCGCGTGAGACATCAGATGAGACAATGGGCGTGTCTCCTCCAGCAGTGTGGTCCACAAGGGGTCCTCTCATGGTGCTGGGTAAGGATACCAGACCCGTGGAGGGGAGTCCGGCTGATTGGGCAGATTCCATAAGCAGGCCGCCATGTCAACCTCCATCGCCAGCCATACACATGCTCCACAGAGAAGGTGCTGTGACTGAGTATTACATGCGTAGAATCAGGCGCCATTCACCCCAGGATGAAGGGAGACACAGATCGGGAGTTGTCCACGTCGGCGTCTGCTCGGGGGCTAGCCATGGATCTGCACATAACAGTGAGACACACAACAACAACAACAACAACAACGAGACAGGACAGGTATGGAGAGACACACAAACAACATGGAAACGAACAAGACATCGTAAGGGCTCTGGCTTGGTGGCTTGGCTAGTTAAAAGTCCGTGCTCTCCTCGCCCTCATCCAGCAGAGGGTACAACTCGGGACCGTCATTGGCCGGGTCAGTGTCCAGCACGTGTAGCTGCATGTATTGGCCAAACAGGGAATGTACAGTTTTGTCTATAAGAGCTCAGAGGAGTGGGATACCGCAGCATGCGACAAAGGCAACAGACGCCAACACAATGAGGAGTATCATTCTGATACGCATTAAGCCTGCCAGCCAATCTCCGGAGAGCAACCAATTGTACCACGTGGACTCTGGGCCAGCATTGTTGCTGACCATCTGGTCACGGGCTGCCTTCATACGAACCAGTAATGAATTCAGGGGTCCCGCCGGGCCCGTGTAGAGAGGAATGACAGCACAACAGTCTCCTCCAATCATCTTGCACACCCCCTGATCCAGTCCTCGCATGGTATCCAAGACAAAATGATTCTGGACCGCCATAAGGGTGGTAGCGTAAGCAACCCCAGCACCGCAATAGTGTGATTCATGCAGTGCTGCTGATTGTACCAAACATAGTTTATCCATTTTACATTTCTGCGTACCTGAACATGGGGCAAGAAAACGGACCATGCTGTAGACAAAGACTTCAACTGAGCTTGGTGTTCTTCAGGAACATGAGCGGGCTCCCCTTTCCAGTCTATGTACAGTGGGGGAAAAAAGTATTTGATCCCCTGCTGATTTTGTACGTTTGCCCACTGACAAAGAAATGATCAGTCTATGATTTTAATGGTTTGACAGTACATGGCCCCGTCCATCGTCCCTTTGATGCGGTGCAGTTGTCCTGTCCCCTTAGCAGAAAAACACCCCAAAGTATAATGTTCCCACCTCCATGTTTGACGGTAGGGATGGTGTTATGACTTGGGGTCATAGGCAGCATTCCTCCTCCTCCAAACATGACAAGTTGACTTGATGCCAAAGAGATCTGACCACACCTGACCACAACACTTTCACCCAGTTCTCCTCTGAATCATTCAGGCAAACTTCAGACGGGCCTGTACATGTGCTTTCTTGAGCAGGGGGACCTTGCGGACACTGCAGGATTTCAGTCCTTCACGGCGTAGTGTGTTACCAGGTGTTTTCTTGGTGACTATGGTCCCAGCTGCCTTGAGATCATTAACAAGATCCTCCCATGTAGTTCTGGGCTGATCCCTCACCGTTCCCATGATCATTGAAACTACACGAGGTGAGATCTTGCATGGAGCCCCAGACCAAGGGAAACTGACAGTTTCTTCCATTTGCGAATAATCGCACCAACTGTTGTCACCTTCTCACCAAGCTGCTTGGCGATGGTCTTGTAGCCCATTCCAGCCTTGTGTAGGTCTACAATCTTGTCTCTGACATCTTTGGACAGCTCTTTGGTCTTGGCCATGATGGAGAGTTTGGAATCTGATTGATTGATTGCTTCTGTGGACAGGTGTCTTTTTACAGGTAATAAACTGAGATTAGGAGCCCTCCCTTTAAGAGAGCGCTCCTAATCTCAGCTCATTACCTGCGTAAAAGACACCTGGGAGCCAGAAATCTTGCTGATTGATAGGGGATCAAATACTTATTTCCCTCAATAAAATGCAAATCAATTTATAACTATTTTGAAATGTGTTTTTCTGGATTTTTTTGTTGTTATTCTGTCTCTCATTGTTAAAATACACCTACCATTAAAATTATAGACTGATCATTTCTTTGTCATTGGGCAAACGTATAAAATCAGCAGGGGATCAAATACTTTTTTCCCCCACTGTATGTGTGAGGGTCCGGACCCCACTTGGGCAACAGGGACGAGTTACTGATACTTAAGTACTTGTCTGTTCTGGAGCTGAAGCCCAATGTCTGTGCGAGATCACGCTTGGCATGGAGTTCATACTATTGGGTGTGTCAAGCATGTGGGCCAGGCGTGTGTCGTTTAGCTCAAAAACTGTTACTCGCCCTTCCAGCAAAACAGGCACGCACAAACCATGCCATAAATGTGGAAGCACCTGCAGGGCCTGTTTTTCCCCACAGTACCAAAACACATCTGCTACAAGCAGGGTCCCGAGTCTAAGATTAGGCACTCGCAACTGTACTATTGAGTTGGGTTCACATTCATACTGAGACAAATCTCAGAAGAGTGCAACATTGACTATGGGGTGATGGGCCTATATCATTGTGTGGCACATATGTTTGTCTATCATGCCTACTTTGATGGCATGAGCGTATGCACAGGGGGAACACCTGACTTTGATGCATGCGTATGAACATGTCAACTGGGGTCAGAGTAGTTTCTGGGTGGTACCTGCAGGAGGTGCTGACCTTGCGCATCGCCATGGGTCCTGGCGGCTGAGCCAAGGAGACATATGGCTGGGCAGAGATATGAGCTATTGCATGGTGGCATAGCACATTCGGTGATCCCCCGGGTGGGAATAACATGTAATGGGCGGTGAGAGCGGTCGTGACACACTACACACGTGCTGTTGGTATTGACCTGCCGGGGTGTGTCGTGCAACCACTGCTGATACAGGTTTTGCGAGGCGGCATCAGAGCCAGTGTTTTGGTGTGTTAAGTTAACGAAGTCCCGGGCTTCTTCCTCCTGCTGTGTAAACGATGTATTGACTGATTTACAGTCCCCATCGCTGTCACAGATAATCCAAAAGTATATCCCTGCTTGTCTGAGTTCCAAGCCTAGGTGCCACATGGGAACATAAATTCTAGCCCTGTTCGGTTTGTCATAAGTAGTGGCCTGAAGGGCTACCGTGCTACCGTGGCTAACGACTACCGTTTATACTATAATACCACAAAGGATGTATGACTTTGCAATGTGCGGTGATGGGGCGCCCTGTTATAACAATACTGCTAATGTTGCTTTCAGTAGGCTGTACGGCTCCTGGGCATCTCATGCGGATCTCCAGTGAGACAGTGTACCATTCTCCCGAGTTATTCATAGCCCATTTTACAGGGTCCTTTGTGGTGTTTGGCGGTGCAGGGCCGGTGTAATTGAAAGAGTACATGACAAAATACTTCTGGTTGTCCACTAACAGTGCCTTGAGTGATTTGTGCTGTCTACCTAGGCCAAAAAGTCCTACCACGCACCATTCACCTTTTTCTCCTTCAACCACTGTGTGGTCAGTTTTGCTGTGTGCTTTGGGTCATTGTCATGTTGGAAGGTAAACCGTCTTCCCATTGACAATTTTCTGGCAGAGGGCAGCAGATTTCCCTCAATAATTTGACGGTATTTTGCCCCATCCATTTTCCTTCTATCCTGACAAGTGCTCCAGTCCCTGCTGCAGAGAAACATCCCCATAATAGGATATTACCACCTCCATGCTTTACTGTAGGAATGGTGTTATTTGGATGGTGAGCTGTATTGGATTTCCGCCAGACATATCGTTTGGTGTTGAGGCCAAATAATTCAATTAGTCTCATCGGACCATAACACCTTTTTCCATGTGGCCTCAGAATCTCCAAGGTGCATTTTGGCAAAACTCAGTTGTGGGTGGCTTTTTTCTTGCAAAACTCCCATACAAGCCACATTTGTGGAGAATTTGTGATATTGTTGTCACATGCACACAATGTATGCAAAGGTAAATACAAAGGTAAATGTAAATTCCTGCAACTGCTTCAGAGTTGCTGTAGGCCTCTTGGTAGCCTCTCTGACCAGTTTCCTCCTGGCTCTTTCATCCAGTTTGGAGCAATGTCCTGATCCAGGGAGGGTCTGTGTTGTACCAAATACCTTCCACTTCTTAATAATAGACTTCACTGTGCTTCTAGGCATTGATAAAAAAATTTTGTATCCATCTCCTGACTTGTGCCTGTCCACAGAGATCTTTTGACAGTGCCTTGCCACGCATAGTTGACTGTTTGCTTCAGTTGCACTACAAAATGTTCCAGGAAAGCTCTTTTCATGCTGAGCTAATAAAAATGACCACAGCTGATCACAGTTGAAAGTCAAATGGCTTTGTGTGCCATTGAGAAGGTGATTAGCTACACCTTACTAAGTTTACAAGTCATGTTTAGAAGCCGAGGTGATCCTTTTTCCAACTCAGTGATTCTGGTTTTTTATTTATTTATTTTTTAAATTTTCTGACATGATGGTGTTATATCTTTGTACTGAGTAAATACAGCTGGATAAAACAAAAACTGTGTCCATCTTTCAAGCTGAAAAGCAACAAAATGTGATTATTTTAAAGGGGGGTGATTCTTTTCTGTACCCACTCTAGGTTAATTGGCAACAAGTCAGTAACATGATTGGGTATAAAAAGAGTATCTTAGAGAGGCAGAGTCTCTCAGAAGTAAAGATGGGTAGAGGTTCACCGATCTGCGAAAAACTGCATTTAGAATAATATTCCTCAGCATAAAATTGTGAAGACTGAATATCTCATCATCTACAGTACATAATATCATCAAAAGAGTCCGAGAATCTGGAGAAACCTCTGTGCACAAGGGACAAGGGCGAAAATCAATATTGCATATCACGGGCCCTCAGGCGGCACTGCATTAAAAACAGGCATGGGCTCAGAAACACCTCCAAAACTCATTGTCTGTGAACACAGTTAGCCGTGCCATCCACAAATGCAGGTTAAAGCTCAAAAGCCTGCATCTCTGATGGTATGGGGATGCATTAGTGCCTATGGAATGGGCAGCTTGCACATCTGGAAAGGCACCATCAATGCTGAAAGGTATATACAGGTTTTAGAGCAACATATGCTTCCATCCAGACAACGTCTTTTTCAGGAAAGGCCATGCATATTTCAGGAAGACAATGCTAAACCATATACTGCATCTATTACAACATCATGGCTTCGTAGTAGAAGAGTCTGGGTGCTGAAATGGCCTTCCTGCAGTCCAGACCTTTCACCGACTGAAAACATCATGAAACGAAAAATACGACAAAGAAGACCCATGACTGTTGAGCAGCTAGAATGTGTTGCTACCATGAAATTCAAAATTACCTTTTTTTCCCTTTAAAATGGTACATTTCCTCAGTTTAAACACTTGATATGTTTTCTATGTTCTACTGTGAATAAAATATGGGTTTATGAGATTTGCAAATCATTGCATTCTGATTTTATTTACATTTTACACAGCATCCCAACTTTTTTGGAATTGGGGTAGTACATGTTTAAGACAGTGAGGTTAGAGAGGGGCAGACAACAGGCCAGCTGGTCTCCAGAGGTCGTCTGCAGGGATGCCGAAAGCCTTCAGTTTCGCCTCATACGTCCTCAGCATGCACCTGGGGGAGAAAACAGGCTTTTAGAGCAAGAATCTTCAAGAGGATTCTTAAAATCATGCCACCAGGGTTAGGTTTCACATTTGTAAGCAGATTCTACTGTATTTAACCTGTGTTCACATGAGCACTTCACTGAGGTCATTTCTTTTCCTGTTTATCTTGTGTGGGCATGTTTTAACCACCTGTGTAGCTAAAATACATACAAGCTATTGTGGTCTTTTCTATTGTGGTATCTATAACCATGTTACTTTTTGTTACTTGTTGTTGAATGGGAATTAACTATTTCAGAACTTTGCACACTTTCAGAAATAAAGATGCCTAACTACTCTTCCTTACTGCTGGGGGGCTACTGTCAAGGGTACATATGGTGTACCGGTAAGGGACATACTGTAAGTGGTCCTTAAGGTTCAATGATGTGCCTTAAACTATATTAATTCTATACTATATTTACATCTACAGGTAAAAGATGCATAATAAAGGGACCCTTGGTGGTTCCACCCCAGCAACAAGGAAAAGTACAATCTGGTACCTTAATTTCTGAGACAGTGCCTAAACTTCCAGGGTTTTGAGGAAGGTTCCGCTGGTTGAAATACGCCTAAAGGGCCTGGGATCCAGAAAAACGTTCCTAATATAGTTTCCTAACTCATTCACATTAAATAAACAGTAAAATAACATGAAATACAATGCAGTTTGTTGCCAAATTCAAAGTACCATGTTGCAAACACACATAGCAAATAAATAGACGTGTGTCACTTTGTCCCTTGCGAGTGTGGACAGAGGTTTGTCAGAATTACGATGAGCAGGGATTCAGATTAGAAGTGAGGCTAAAATCTATTATCTTGACAAAAGAAACTATTAGTGTTGAATAATGTATTATTCATCATCATCATCAGGTTTTCCCTCTTGGCCCATCCTTGGCCTTAGGGCACATCTGCTCCGGGAAATGTCCTCTGAGCAGATGATTGAACTTGATTTTGTCCATCATAATTTTCCTGGCTTGCATTGCATCTATCTGGAGAAGATCCTCAACTTGCTTCCAAACTCTTGCTGTGGTCCTTTTATCGAAAAGGACCTGTTTCTGGAGGGCATCGTTCTCCATGCGACAAACATGAGCCATATATTTAAGATGTTGGACATGGCAGTAATCCTGGATGGAACTGGATTTTGTTATTTCCCGCAGTTGCTCATGTAACGAATGACGGTGTCCAAACTGATTTCTGAATTAACCTAGACTGAACATAAAAAAGTTTCACCACTCAGGTGACCGAGAGTAACCCCGAGAGGCCTCCTGCGGCCAGATGCCCCTTTGGAATGCAAAAGACTCTTGCAAACACACACACACACACACACACACACACACACACACACACACACACACACACACAACTTACACCCAGAATAGAGAGACCTTTCATGACTTAACGGGTGTGAATGTCTGGAAGACTTCACGATTAGGTTCATCAGCAGGGGTCAACCAAAACTCCGACCAAGGGCCTGTAAATCTCTGATCTAATCTCTGTTTACGACCGCATGGATTAGCATCAGAGCCGGCAAGGCTACGAGGAAAAACGTCCTCCCTAAAGGTTACCCTGAGGTGACCAAGGACCAGTGGGACATTAGAAGAACACCAGCCCCCTCTTCTGGACATACACACACTCATGCACACACAGTGAAAATGTCTCTTGAATGTAACATATAATCATATTTCTAGATAGTGATAATGTATTCATATATGCATGTGTTATGTGTCTAGATAACCTAACTATAGTGATTTTAGATAGTTTGAGCGAGAAACTAATTTTAAGTTGTCTGTAACCATGTCTAATGATCCTTCACTGTCCAAGATATCATAATATCCTTGAGTTTGGTACCAAAATCATTGTCTCGTAATATGCCAATTAATGATGCATATTATAGGACGATGGGATGTATCATTCTATACTTTTCCATATTTCATCCTAATCCAAACTTAATACAAACCCCGCCTTGACATGCGACCCGCTCTGGGACAGACCGAGAAAGTTCCCCCCCCAGAACTTTCTCATCTCTCTGGATTCGCCAGCAGCTCAGAGAGGCATGTACGCTGGCATTGTCCATAAAAGACTGCACCAAGCGTTCCTCTGTACTACTTAGTTTTTAACTTCTTCTTCTTACTCCTCTTCTTTTTACCCTTCTTCTCTTTACCTACACTTTACCTACACTTTACTTCCTTACTTTACTTTCTCCTTTGTCTTTACTTTGACTTCACTTTTTTCTCACTCTCTCGCGGACTTGCTCTCTTCCGCCTTCTTTTTCCGGTACTTCTCCGGACTCTCCTTTGTCTCGTTAAACCACGTGGTAATTACCGTTTCCTTTCTTCTTTCTACTTTGGCGAGACCCAACTCCGTTCACCCCGACTCTACCGACACGGAAGATTCAGCAAACTCCTCGCTAATCTACAAACCAAGGACACTCGTGAACGGCATAAAATTAATGCAAGTATAAAAACTAATCGATCTATAGAGGTGTCCTTTTAAGCCAGTGCCCCTGTTGAAGGTGAATTTAATTCATTGCTGATTCTCGAGGTTAAACTGTTGTGTTCTGCCATTCTGTTATTTGCATAATTTTTCCTCTTGTTTCTTTCACTTTCCCTGTATATATGTATTATTTGTTTATACCTTGTGTATATCAGTAGTTTTACGTAGTTATTAAAATCCATGGTTATCACACTGGATCGGCTCTGTTTTTACTCTTGGCAAGGTTCACTTTTAACATTGCTGTTCGCTACGCACTGTATTTCTTTTAACTTAGAATAAACTATGCTTCGTGGCCAGAAGAATAATTTATTCTTTTAGAGTAATACGAAGACTGCCCTGGTAAGTTTGGTGGACAAACAGATCAAGCTGCTTCGCATTTAATTCTAAAGCTAGACTACAGTAATTAATATATGTAACGTATCACGGTGCCCAAACTGATTTCTAAATTAACCCAAGTGAAACATATAAAGTTTCACTCCCTTAGGTGACCCAGAATAACCCGAGAGGCCTCCTTTGACCAGATGCACCTTTGGAATGCAAGAGACTCTTTGGGAACCCACACAGGACCTACCCCCGCAATAAAAGAAACCTTTGATGACTGAACGTCTGGGAAACTTCAGGATTAGTTCGTCAACAGGGATCCACCATTTCCCCGACCCAGGGCCCATAAATCTTCGATTTAATCTCAGTTTATGACCTCAGAGATTAACATCGGAGCCAACCGGTCTAGCAAAGAAAACCTCCTCCCTAGAAGGTCACCCTGAGGTGACCAAAGGACCGTTGTGACTTTAGAAGAACGCCAGCCCCCTCTTCTGGACATGCACACACTCACGCACACCCACAGTGAACATGTCTCTTGAATGTAACCTGTAATCATATCTCTAGATAGTTATAATGTATTCGTATATGCATGTGTTGTGTGTCTAGATAACCTAGTTGTAGCGATTTTATATAGTTTGAGCGAAAAGCTAATTTTTAAGTTGTCTGTAACTATGTCTAATGATCCTACACTGTCCAAAATATCATAATCTCCTTGAAGTTTGGTACCAAAATCATTGTCTCATAATATGCCAATTAATGATACATACTACAAGACGATAGGATGTATCATTCTATACTTTTCCATGTTTTATCAAATACCATATTAATCCAAACTTAACACAAATCCCGCCCTGACATGCGACCCGCTCTGGGACAGACCAAGGAAGTTTTCCCCCAGAACTTTCTCATCTCTCTCTGGATTCGCCAGCAGCTCAGAGAGGCGTGTACATTGGCATTGTCCATAAAAGACCGCGACACGCATCCCTCTACGCTCGCTCGCTCTTTCTTACCCTCTTCCTGCTTTTCACCTTGCCGCCTCCGCCTTCCGTTTCCGGCATTCGTCCAGACTCTCCTTTGTCTCGTTAAACCACGTGGCAATTACCATATTCTTCATTCTCGGGCGAGACCCAACTCCGTTCACCCCTACTCTACCGACGCGGAAGAACCAGCAAACTCCTCGCTAAATCTATGAACCAAGGACCCTCGCGAACGGCATAAAATTAACGCAAGTATAATTCCAATTGATCTATAGAGGTGTCCTTTAAGTCAGAGCCACTTTTGTTGAAAAGGTGAATTCGAATTCATTTGCTGATTCTCGAGGTTAAACTGTGTTCTGCCATTGTTACTTTCATTACTTTTCCTTCTGTTTCTTTCCCTTACCCTGTATATGTGTATTATTTGTTTGTACCTAGTTGTGTATATCAGTAGTTTTTACGTAATTATTAAAATCCATGGTGATCACGTTGGATCGTCTGTTTTTACTTATGACAAGGTTCACTTTTAACGTTGCTCCTCGCTACGCGATGTATTTCTGTTAACTTAGAATAAACTATGCTTCGTGGCTAGAAGAATAATTAATTTTTTTAGAGTAATACGAAGACTGCCCTGGTAAGTTTGGTGGACAAACAGATCAAGCTGCTTCGCATTTAATTCTAAAGCTAGGTTACAGTAATTAATATAACATTCCCTTTCATGGTCGATTTATATCCATACTTAATCAGAACATGCTTCGATTAGAGCTATAGATATATTTCACCCATTTGAGCTAGATTCGCTACATATAACATTCCCTTTCATGGTTGATTTATATCCATAACTAATCAGAACACGCTTCGATTAGAGCTATAGATATATTTCACCCATTTGAGCTAGATTCGCTACATTTAATGGTGGAGATTGTGCGGGCACGTTTTAAAAACCTTGCCTCATGAGTGAATGCGCTTCGAATCCAACGCATCTTTTGTTCGTTTCATTTTTAAATCCGTATTTCGCGCGCTCAGCGAGCGATCATCCCGAGCTCACTCCGCTGATAACTGAAAAACTCTAAGCTGATTTTCAGTTCAGCACGCTAACAGCGCTATATATTTGTCTGACAAATTTAGCCGCGGTTAAGTGCTTAAAACTGCAGTTCATAACATTAAACTTGTGTCTGAAGACGATGAAATCACAGTACAGCACATTTTTAATTGTGTAATCACCTGGTACGAACGAAGAAACCTTCTTCCAGTGCAGTAAAAGAGTGATTTGAGTGATGTTCCTCTTATCTTTCTAAAAGGCCTTATTATATTGCTAGACTCGATTCATTGCATTGGACCAATGTTAATTTGACAGGCAATACGTCTCTTCTGGCAGAGCTAACCGTAAGACACACTGCATGTAGAAATCAGCCTCAAACGGTGATTGATATATAAACGAAGAGCCCTCTACACTCTGATCAAGTGGAAATTTAAACAACGACGAAGAAATCCCGTTGTGATTTTGTGTGCATGGCAGCGAAGAAATCCTGCCCACATTTCTTGTGCATAAATAGCACAAAAGGATCCCTGAGATCTAAAAAGTTCTCCGTTCTCGTGATAACACATAAAATCGCCATTAAGCCGCCTTTGAGTAAACGTGCGCCGATTTCAAATTCACATGAGAGTTAGGGCAGGTTGCAGTACCTCTGACTCAACACCAGAGGGCCGCCCGCTTGAGGGCTAACCGCGGTAAAACCAACCCCCCCCTTAACTCACTATTGTGTGGGCCACTGCCGCCACCTTGTGGGCCTTCTCTGTTAGGTCTATGCTATTTTCGTTTCTGCATTCTCTGTTCTCTGTCTCAACCTCTTTGTCCTTTCTGGCTATCTTACTCTAGGAGGATTAGTGTTCTCAATTTTTTTTTTTTCGGTTTGTTTGTTTTATTTTTCTTTTTGTTTTATTGTCTATGTCACATTTTATTTCTCTCACCGCTTTATTTTTCTTTATTAGCGTTATTAGTTTTTATTTTAATTATTAATTTTTTTATTATTATTTTTAATTTTTGTGTTATTATTATATTATTATCTTTATTTTTATTTATTTATTTTTACAATTTTTTTTCTCTTTTCCCTCTCTTCTCTTCTTTCATTTTGTCATTTTACTTATATTTTGATTCTCTTTTAATTTCTCCCAGTTGATAACACTCTTCCACTTAAAGAATTCCTTACTGTGCATGCTTACTTAATGTGAACTAAAACTAAGCCGAAGTAAGATTTAAATTCTAGCTTTTGTGTTAGCCATTGGCAGCTGCCTATTCATAGGACTTCCACAGATAGAGAAGGCTTTCTCCTTACTCCCCTTCTCTTTGTTATCTTTTAATTAGTTAAATTTTATTTGTTCTGTTTAGCTATTGTTTGGTTGTGACTTGTTTCTTCAAGCTCACCTAAAGGCATAAGCCTACGGGAATCAGCAAGGAAAAAGCTAAACCCTAGATTTTATGACCCAGGCAGCCAGTGTCATTAGATGACCCACTAGGCTACCGCCTGGCAAAATCTTCTAATTCAGATCTGGCGCGCACCCACACCATTTGGCCCTTCCCGGCCACATATGGCCAAAGACAATAAGTGTCTGGCCTACGTACCACTAACTGGCTGTACCAGTTAGCCAAATTGATACTCACCGCGTACCTAATTAAGTATGATTGCGACTAGCTAATTTGCGTGGACTTGCATTGGCGTCTGTGTTGTTCTTCTCTCGTCAACAGTTGCCATGTCCCGAGCAAGCAGCCCCACTGCCCATTGGTACGACCTTGAGACCTGGCTGACTACCATGACAACTACGTTCCTGCCCAAAGCAGCTACTGACCGGCAGCACTTAAGCAGGGAGCAGCTGGACGACAAAGTAGACAGGCTGATAGCGCATGATCCCACCCAGACCTACAGCTACAAGGACTGGGCCAAGATCATCGGAAGCCTCGCTCACAACCTCCTCATCGAGGAACGGCGCAGCGAGAAGAGCAACATCGACCTGGAGCAAACAGTAACAACGCTCCAGTTTCAAGTTGAAGAGGCCCAGGCAAGCCAGGCCCACGTTCAAACTAACCTGGTTCAGCTATCCCCGAGACTGCGGACCAGCGCAGAATGGATTCCAAGCTACAAGAGGAAGTCGAGAAACTCCAAAAAGCCCTGCAAGACCTTCAAGCAGAGACAGAGCAAAGAGGGCAGCTGGAGAGAAAAACCAGGGATGAACTGAACAAGAAAATCCAACAAGGAGACATTCTCCTGATCAAAGCAGGGAGTGAACTGGAGGAAAGGCACGCTAAGCTCAAGGCCTTTGAGAACCACCTGCTGATGGCCCAAACTGAAATCGAGGCCTTAGTATGAGAAAAAGAATCTCTCAAAGATGAACTTGGCACTGTTCGCCGAGAATTGAAATATTCCTACTTCTTCCACAGTGACCAGACAAGGGAAACACTCACCACGGAGTTTCCCATGACCAGTGAGCCGAGGCCTCCCGGCCACGAGCTCCTAGCTCAAAAGGGGGGTGAAAGCCCACTGCTCAAGAAGTCACCAAGTGACAGTCAAGAACCCCCATCAGCCACAAGGGGGTGGAAGCCTTTCCAGAGCATTCTTGCCACCATTCATGGCATGGCTCACAAAGAACTAGACAAGCTGGCCAGGAACATTCCTACGTTCACTCCAAACCCGGCAGGAGACCACGACATTCATGCCTATCTACAAGACATAGACTTTCTTTTACAGACTTTGAACAATGTGACTATGTGGGACAGATTATACTTGCTCAGGATTACGTCCAGTCGTGATGTGCAGAGCTTCTTAGATCGACAATCATAGACTGTCAGATCGGACTACCAAGAACTACGACAGGCACTGATTAAGGAGTACTCTTACCTGAATCAGATCAAGGGATTATTGCAGCCATGGACTTAAAACAGAACTGGCTCGAAACCCCACAGGCCTATTACCACAGACTCCGGCGGGCCTACTTCGGGGCACGGAACGAGCCAGGAATGGAGGAAGATGTCAACTTCAGGACTCTGTTCCTCCGAAATCTGCATCCTACAGTGAACCATCACCTAGGAGTCCTAGACTGCCCGCGCAGCATGTCCACTCAACAGCTGTGGGACCTGGCCCACAAGGCCTAAACAGAAGGCCGCCTCCGAAAAGACTGTGAAAAATCCAACTATTTACCCTGTCTCTGATCACTGCTCAGAACTGGCCCTAGAGGGTGCACAAACACACTACAGTGACCGACCTTTAACAGAGAGAGAGGACCACCACCAGCCAGCAGAGAGCACTACAACCGAGGTGGTGCACATCCCAAACACCAGACTGGATGCCCTGAAAAATTCCGGGACCAGCCACGTCTAGCTAACAACCCAAAGGGTGGAGTCACATGGGAACCCTGCCAATGGCCTAGAAATGCCCGACCCTCATCGGCCCGGGAACCTAACCCAGATAAGCCTAAGTCTGAACCTTCACTAAAGCAGGATGACACAGCTACGTCTGAGTCTGCAGAGATCCTGAGAATGCTGAAGGAGATCATCCGGAATAAAGCTCGCAAATTAAATGAGAAAGACAAGCCAGACTCCTTGTGACTAAGAGCCAGGCCTGAAACCAACCTCTCTAGAGGGCCTCCGACTGAGCCAACAACACCGACTCCTGCTGATCAGCCACTAAAAACAGAAGAAACTGAGACATCACCAAGTGACAGCGTCACCCACTTACCTCCGCTGACGGCTGCACACCCAGAGCAAACTGACCCACTGCTTCACACTGCTGACCAAGACTCCAAGGTACCCGAAAGTGCTGTTTTAGTTGTCTGCCTCTCCAACGAATCACCTGAGACCAGCCCCAACTGCCTATCAGTCACTACACAAGCCCCGGTGCCAAGGCTCCTGGGAAATCTGATTGAAAAGGGAGTGGCCTGGAAACTCTACCTAGCTATTACGCTGGAACATGCAGTTAAACTGGATAGACACAGGAGCAGACCTCACTCTGATGTCATCCAAACTCTTTGACAGAATCAGAGTTGAAACTAAGAGACAGAATCGGACTTTAACATCACAAAGGTGCGAGCTGAATGTACAATCATACAGCCAAAATGAGGTACAGCTCAAGCAGATAGCACCTATTCACCTAACCATCGGTCCTATGAGCCTGGTGCACCCTGTGTACATCTCACCAATGGACATTTATGCCCTTCTCATGGGAAAAGATCTACTAGACCTCTTTGAGCCCTTGTTGGACTTCAGACAGTTAAAAATCTGGGCTCAAGTTCGAGAATCTCTGCCTCTCCAGTCACACAGGTCACCTGAGCCAGACTGCCAGGTCACAGAGTTCACGGGAAATCCTCAGGTCACAGAGGTCACAGGAAATCCTCAGGTCACAGAGGTCACAGGAAATCCCATGGTCACAGAGGTCACGGAGGTCATGGGAAATCCCACGGGCAACCGCGGGAACACGAGGTTAGCACCAAGGCAAAGTTCAAGTCCACTACTCTGCACTTTTGGACTCAACAAAGACTCTGAGTCCTTCTGCCCTAAGGTCACAACCGGCCTGCAAATAAACGATATGAAAACCACAGACATCGTACTGGCATTATGGGCAGACAACTCAGCCATCAGCCTCACACTGTTTCACACCCTCCTTAAGGGCATGCCTGACCTTCTGTTTGTCAACAAACTCACCCGCTTTCCCTGGGACCCCTGTCTGTCAGCGATGACAACTGCAAAGGGGATCTGTGCATTGAACGTGAAATGGAACAGTCGGTGCATAACCCATTACTTCCTGGTCTTACCAGACCCACCACATGATGTTTACCTTGGAGCAGACATCCTGATTTGTCTTAGGGCCCATGTGGACTTTATAAATGAGGTGGTGTGGGCCCCAATGATCTCACAGCCCCGTGTTGTTCCTGTCAACCACGAGAACCTCATGTCAGGGCAGACCATTCCAGAAGTCTGCAGCCTGGTCAGTGAACAGGACACTGTAGTCCCGGCTTACACCAAAGGGGTCACTGTTCGGCTCAACCTACGATGTGGTCAAACATTAAACCACATGCTGGGCTTCTTCCAACCTTCACCTGAATGCTTGGAACTGGGACTTACTTTGGAAGCCACACCCCTCACTGAAGTGTCATCCCATGCAGTTTACATCCTGTTCAACAAAAGCACAGCAATGGACATTAGAATTCCCAAGGCCTACCGCCTTGGGTGGCTAGTGAGCCACGACTTCCATGACTTTGAACTGAGTTTACCGATCATCGGGCCAATTCCAGCTCCTATGGTCCCAGAAGGGAGCTCAGATGACACAGTGTTGACAGCCCCCTTCAAGCTTGTCTCCATCACTTCAGTCATGCCAGTAACCACAGGAGTAGCATGCAGAATCGAGCTAACAAAGGACCAACACCTTGCAGTCTACACAGTCTCCAACCAGCCTGCCTGTGAGACTGATGAGAATACTGCCCCTCTGACTGCTAACAAGACAAGAGACACTAGCACCGAGGAGCCCTATCCGGGATTTGAGACACAAGTCCAGCAAATTCTGAAGGATGCAGACGCCATACAAAACGATACAGACCGTCAAAAACTCAGACAGGTCTTGTACAAGTTTAAAGCGTCATTCACCAAAGACTCTCTGGACTGTGGCCTCACGGGCCTCCATACGGTGCGCATCCTGACACACCCAAATGCTCCTCCCACTTTCGTCAAGCAGTACAAGATTCCAATTGCCTCACACAAACCCGTGCAGGAGATTATTGATTCCATGCTTGAGAAAGGTGTCATCCGCCCATGCAACAGCATCTATTCTGCTCCCATCTGGCCCGTCCTTAAGCCAAATGGGAAGTGGCGACCCACCATTGACTACAGGAAACTGAACCAGCAGGTGCCACTGTCATGATGGCCCATGACCCAGCTGGAGCAGGAAATACCCAGAATACAAGGAGCCACCATCTTCTCTACGCTTGACATGGCCTCAGGATTCTGGACTATACCTGTACATCCAGACGACCAACACAAGCTGGCCTTCACGTTTGGCAACCGACAATACACATTCACAAGGTGCCCATTCGGCTATGCCAACTCACCAGCGTAGTTCAAAATCTTCTTGAACAAAGCTTGCCCGGATGCCAGAATGAGAGGCAACCTCATCTACGTAGACGATGTTCTCATGAAAAGCACAACGGTGGCTGACCACCTGAGAGAAATAGACTATGTACTGGACCAATTAACCACTGCCGGTGCCAAGATCGCCCTCCACAAAGGACAGTGGTGCCGAACCAAAGTCAACTATGTGGGCCTACTCATCAGATCACGGGGCATTGAACCTCAGACCAGCCGCATCCAGGCCATCCAGAACATCAAGCCTCCCACTAATGTCTCAGAGCTGCGGAGTTTTCTAGGCATGTGCAACTACTCACAACAGTTCATCGAGAACTACTCGGACATTGCACGACCATTAACTATGCCTCTCAAAAAGGACTGCCCATTTGCCTGGACAGAGGCTCAAGCGAACGCCATGAAAGAACTTAAAGGACATTTGTGCACAGCTCCATGCCTGGCTTACCCTGATCCAAGTCTGGAAGCTGGATTCTCCAACCACTGTCTCAGTGCGCGTCTTTACCAAAAGCATGACCAGGACAAAAGAGTGGTTGCATATGCCAGCAAGACACTCCTTCCACCGGAGACTAAATACTCGGACTGTGAAAAGGCGCTGCTCTGCACTGTATGGGCCATACAGTGAATCTCCAACTACATCAGAGCGCAAAAGGTCATCATAGAAACTTGCCACCAGCCTGTAATGTCCAACACATCCGAGATGGCGTGGTCACCAATTCACGCATAGCCACGTGGTTGATGGCCCTCCAGGGGCGCAACGTTGAGGCACAATACGCCCAGAATCACATCTGCGCTGGGCAACGGCTTGGCTGCATGCCAAAACTGCTCTGATGACACACCTGCTGCAACACTGGACGCAGAGGGACCCCAGCAACAACAACCAACCTGTCACAGGTACTTTGAGGAGAAGGTGTACCAAGGGATGCCTACTGCCTACATCGATAGGTGTTCCTACAACCACAAAGGCACCTTAAAAGCCGGCGCAGGAGTGCTATGGCTAAACAACCACCCCTGTCCACCGCAACATTTCCAGTTGGGCCCTCAGTCATCACAACATGCTGAAGTAGCAGCCATCCTGATAACCCTTCAGATCGCTGTGGCCCATAACATCAGAGAACTCCTCATTTGCACAGACTCTAACTATGCAAGACTCAGTTTCACATGCCATCTTTCGGGCTGGAAACAAAATGGGTTCGAGACGGCAAACAACAAGCCGGTCAAACACCAACACCTGTTCCAAGCGACATGATCATCTATTGGAAAAGGGTGAAAGGACACTCAAAACAACCAGGCCTGGATAAAGACCTGAATGACCAAACTGATGCCCTTGCCAAAATGGGCGCACTACATGGAGACCTATGGTCACCTCCAGCTCAGCCACCCATCTTGAATGTGGCAGCAATAACCCACAGCAAGTGAACCCTTCCTGCAACACCACAAGCCTCGCACCCACTTTTGCTGGCACCACAAATCTCTAACAATGACATAGCTGATCTTCAAGCCTCAGACACCTCCATCCAAGCTATGCTACACCACCTCTCTGACCCCTCCAACCACCCGAACACACTGTCTGACCTCACTGCTGCCCCATCCCTCAGACGGCTGCATGAGATCAAAGACATGCTGCGTGGTAACAACATTCTGTGGTATGTCCCTGACGACCTCACAGCGCCAAGGCTCATGGTGCCACAGGGCCAAAGGGGGGTCATGTTAATGTATGCCCATGACGCACCATGTGGTGGACATCACGGCACCAGAGCCACTTACTACACACTGAAGCAAGTGGCATACTGGCCCGGTATGCAGCAAGACATGGCAGAGTATGTCAGAGGGTGCCTGGTTTGCTGCCAATTCGAACCAGCAAACCCAAACCACAGAGCCCCACTGCAATGCAGAGCAGTCACGTTTCCATGGTCAGACCTCCACATAGACTGGGTGGGACCTCTGCCCAGGGCAACAAGTACTTCCTCACAGTAGTATGCCAATTCACCAAATGGGTAGGGTGTCTTCCAGCACCCAACAACACTGCCCAGACCACGGCATACCTACTGATGAACCATATCTTCTCCAGGTTCGGACTGCCGCTAAGGGTCAACTCTGATGGGGCACACACTTTACAGCTGAGATCATGCAGCAGACTTGGAAGCTCCTGGGTGTACAGGCTCAACTACACATCAGCCACCACCCCATGTCCTCAGGCCAAGTGGAGTGAATCAATGAACTGTGGTCAGCATGCTGAGAAAATACGTGTCTGCCAACCAAAAGGACTGGGATGCGAAACTTCCCCTGGTACTCATGGCCATCAGAGCCACCCCGCAGGAATCAACTTGCGTGTCTCCCTTCAAACTGATGACTGGGTGGCAAATGACCCTACCGCTGCACCTGCTGTACCAACTGGGAGACTCCAACCTTGTTACAGCCTACACCACACACCAATACCTGGATGAGCTACACCAGCACCTAAGGACAACATTTGCTTTTGCTCAACAACAGCTGAAAAGGAGCGCTGAAGGCTAGAAAGCATATTATGACCGGAAAGCATCACACCAGGAACTGAATGTGGGTGATAAGGTCTGGTACTACAGCTTCACACAGCCACTCCAGACAGCCTCCAAACGACTGTCGAAGAAGCTGCTCCCCCACTGGACAGGACCACACGAGATTGTGGACAAACTCTCCCCAGTCGCGTACAGAATCCAACTAAGGCAGGGACAGAAACACCCAATTTTCAGATAGGTCCATCGAAATCAAATAAAGAGACATGTGGCCGCTGGCAGGGAAAGGCAAGGGGGGGGCTAATATAAACTAAGCCAGTCACAGTCCGCAGAGCAAGGAAGCCGTCCCGACCAACCAGGGACATCAACCGCTGACCTACTGCCTTTCTATTTCTCTCTCCCTCTCTTTTCTACACTAGGATGCTGCTGTGGCTCACCATCCTATACCTCCAGACAACCGGAGGACAACCGCAACCAGAAATCGCCACACCGGGTCCAGCATCAGGCACTGCACTGTGAGAACAACGTGGACTCCTCATCACCAACTGCAGGACCCACACCCAGAAAGTGTACATCCGACTCAACCCTCGCAACGTCTACCAAACATGTCAAGTACATGCTCACCCAACTGGAGAAAATGACTGTCACCCAAGCAGAGCTAAGCGGACACAACCGCCGTACTAAGCGGTTCTTGGGAACTTTACTCGGAGCCGCCGCTGCTGTCAGAACCCTGTTTAACATCAGCATGTCTAGTTTCAATGCAGTGAGCCTAGCCACCGTAAAGCGACACGTGGCCGAAATTCAAACTGAGATTCCACAGCTTAGAGAGCAGCTCGCGACCCAAAGTCAAACCCTACAGACCATTGGCAAATCATTGAAAGGCACTGTGGTTGTCCTCAATACTCACAGCGTCCTGCTGAACCAAACTATGAACTCAGTGAAGCAGTTGTTTTCAATCTTCCAAAATGATTTTGCTCAAACTCAACTGGTCATGTCCCTCATGACAGACATGCTGCGAGAGGTGAGCTCCTCCATTGACAGCTTGGCAATGGGTAGGATTCCAACGTACCTGGTACCCCTGAGCCTCGTGCAATCGGTGCTGGCCTCTACTGCTACTGGCCCAACCGACCCTCTGCAAGCACATCTCGCTTACTCTCTGGGTAGTGCCATCCCCTTACATGTCGATCCCGAACAAGGTGAGGTGGCCTTCCTCCTGAATCTACCCATCATTGAATCGAACATCATCTACAGGCTGAAAGACGTTGTCAATGTCGGGTTTTGGCGAAGCAACACCCACATTAAGATACACACCCCAGATGTGGTGTGGTGTGCCTACCATGACAGCAATACCCAGCTGTATCTGGCCCCAAACCTACGCATGTGTACTTTCACAAAAGATATTCATTATCTCTGTCCCAGCAAGCCTTTCCTCAGGGATAACACTAAAGGGACCTGTGGATTGCAGCCGATGAGGGGTGACACCCGCTGCCCCGCCGAGGCCAAGCCGCGCACCCAAGTCATCGAAACACAAGCCGAGATTGTGGGTAATTGGTGGCTGGTCAACACTCCCTCATGTATGGCCACCCTGACCTACGATCAGCATGACACCGCCACCCATGTCATCCTGCCCAACCAGAGCCTGTGGATTCAAGTACCGAAAGGTGCCATCCTCCACCTCGACGACCTGGCATTGTACCACCTCCCAAGTGAAGAGTACTGGTCAGTGCTGGAAATCCCAGCCTTCTTCAAGAAACACAACCTCACACTGGATCCAGAACTGGAACTGAGGATCAAGCAAGGGGGGACCCAGTTAATCGACCTCACTCCCCTCGATGCGACCCTCCAAGCGCTATCCCGTTTGCCCAGCCCGACCAGTTCAGCAGTGGTTCAAGCCTGGACAGCCGCTGACACGGCGCTCTGCCTCTCTACGGCCATAGGCTATGCCCTTATGCTAGGCCTGGCCTTCACCCTGTTAAAACGGATCAACGCAACACTAGAATCCATGAGCAGGTGCGTGGCCACCCTTCCTCGAGGCTTCAAACGGAAACCACGGGGAGGGGAGACCCAAATAGAGACTACACCCAACCTCATCAAGATGGATCCTCAACCGGGGGATCAAGAAGCGGAGGACAATTAGGAACCCCCGTCAATCGACCAGTTTGATACACTCACCACCCGATCACCAGGACGACTGTCGCCCAACGATGTCCACACTGGGACATCGTTGTCCGAAAGGGGGGACTGTAACGTATGACGGTGTCCAAACTGATTTCTGAATTAACCTAGACTGAACATAAAAAAGTTTCACCACTCAGGTGTCTGAGAGTAACCCCGAGAGGCCTCCTGCAGCCAGATGCCCCTTTGGAATGCAAAAGACTCTTGCAAACACACACACACACACACACACACACACACACAACTTACACCCAGAATAGATAGAGCTTTCATGACTTAACAGGTGTGAATGTCTGGAAGACTTCACGATTAGGTTCATCAGCAGGGGTCAACCAAAACTCTGACCAAGGGCCTGTAAATCTCTGATCTAATCTCTGTTTACGACCGCATGGATTAACATCAGAGCCGGCAAGGCTACGAGGAAAAACGTCCTCCCTAAAGGTTACCCTGAGGTGACCAAGGACCAGTGGGACATTAGAAGAACACCAGCCCCCTCTTCTGGACATACACACACTCATGCACACACAGTGAAAATGTCTCTTGAATGTAACATATAATCATATTTCTAGATAGTTATAATGTATTCATATATGCATGTGTTATGTGTCTAGATAACCTAACTATAGTGATTTTAGATAGTTTGAGCGAGAAGCTAATTTTAAGTTGTCTGTAACCATGTCTAATGATCCTTCACTGTCCAAGATATCATAATATCCTTGAGTTTGGTACCAAAATCATTGTCTCGTAATATGCCAATTAATGATGCATACTATAGGACGATGGGATGTATCATTCTATACTTTTCCATATTTCATCCAAATCCAAACTTAATACAAACCCTGCCTTGACATGCGACCCACTCTGGGACAGACCGAGAAAGCTCCCCCCCCAGAACTTTCTCATCTCTCTGGATTCGCCAGCAGCTCAGAGAGGCGTGTACGTTGGCATTGTCCATAAAAGACCGCGACACACTTTCCTCTACATCTTCTTCTTCTTCTTTTTACTTCTCTTTACATACACTTTACCTACACTTTACTTCCTTACTTTACTTTCTCCTTTTTCTTTACTTTGACTTCACTTTTCTCTCTCTCTCTCTCGCAGACTTGCTCTCTTCCGCCTTCTTTTTCCGGTACTTCTCCGGACTCTCCTTTGTCTCGTTAAACCACGTGGTAATTACCGTTTCCTTTCTTCTTTCTACTTTGGCGAGACCCAACTCCATTCACCCCGACTCTACCGACGTGGAAGATTCAGCAAACTCCTCGCTAAATCTACAAACCAAGGACCCTCGTGAATGACATAAAATTAATGTAAGTATAAACTCTAATCGATCTATAGAGGTGTCCTTTTAAGCCAGTGCCCCTGTTGAAGGTGAATTTAATTCATTGCTGATTCTCGAGGTTAAACTGCTGTGTGTTCTGCCATTCTGTTATTTGCATAATTTTTCCTTTTGTTTCTTTCACTTTCCCTGTATATCTGTATTATTTGTTTATACCTAGTTGTGTATATCAGTAGTTTTACGTAGTTATTAAAATCCATGGTTATCACGCTGGATCGGCTCTGTTTTTACTCATGGCAAGGTTCACTTTTAACGTTGCTCTTCGCTACACGCTGTATTTCTTTTAACTTAGAATAAACTATGCTTCGTGGCCAGAAGAATAATTTATTCTTTTAGAGTAATACGAAGACTGCCCTGGTAAGTTTGGTGGACAAACAGATCAAGCTGCTTCGATATTAATTCTAAAGCTAGACTACAGTAATTAATATAACATTCCCTTTCATGGTCGATTTATATCCATAACTAATCAGAACACGCTTTGATTAGAGCTATAGATATATTTCACCCATTTGAGCTAGATTCGCTACACTCATTTGATATTTTATACACCCAATCCAGCTGTCCTTCCACCAAGGTAGCCGGGTCGTCACCCTTTTTTTGCTTGTTACGAGGAGGGACATTTTTCCTTACATAGCCTCCCGATATCAACTTCCTTAGAAAATTGTTCCACACACTCTCAACCTTTTGTAGCTCTGAAGCGGACAGGTGACATGCCTGAATGCCATACAAAAAACGAGATCTGACACAGGAAGTGAGGATCTTCATGCGAGTAGATAAGTGAATTTCTCTGTCCATCAAACAGTTCTTCAGTTCATCCCACTTTTTAAATGCGGATGCAATATTGGTATGCAGTGCTGCTGTTGACTTGCTTGTGTTGGTGACTAAATGTCCCAGGTACCAGAATGTCCAGAAATTCTTGATATTCACCTTATTTACTGATACTAGGGTCTTCTGATCTGTAATGGCCACATCAATGTTAAACGCCATTGTCTCGGTCTTGCTATAGGACATATGTAGCCCAAATCGAGTAAAGGTATTGTCATAGATAGATAGTACCTGGTTTAATTCCTCCACACTTTTTGTGAAGATTGCCACATCATCAGCATAGAGTAGCTCTCTAATTCTTCTCCATCCAGATGTTGGTGCCCGTCTTTGGTACTCTCGAGGTGACACCTCGTTAGGGAGGCAGAACTCCACAAGAATTCCCGTATCGGGACATTGCTTCAAAATTTGGTACTTTGCGCATCGCATTACAAAGTCCATATAGATATTGAATATTGGTGGACTCTCAAGGGCGCCTTGGCGACAACCCGCCTTGGGACATCGCAGACAGATGTCCAACACTCGAAATAGTGTTTCACGGGGTACCCAATCGTACGCAGCCTTAAGGTCAATAAAGCAAACAAACATCGGATTTCTTTCTTTCTCCAGTATATGCCTTGTGATGTATATGGCATCGCACATCGATTGATTTCTTATAAAGACATAAGAATTCTTCTTGCGTCTCCATAAGAATGGTTTCATAAACCGGCCTTATTCATTCAACGACAAAGCTTGCTAAAATCTTTGACATTGTGGCAATGATGGAAATACCACTATAATTATCAGCCAGGTATTTGGATCCCTTCTTGTGTAAACATGTTATTACTGATATTAACCATAAACTGGGAACCTTGAGACATGTCCATACTATGTTAAGTAGAATGACTAGGTACTGGATGAGTGTTGCAGATTGGGAATACTTCAGCTGTTCTGCATAAATGCCATCTGTCCCCGGGCACTTCCCATTGTTGAATCTCTTGAGACAACGTTCAATCTCGGCCGCTTCAGGTGGGTTTTCATCTATGGCTGTATATCCTCAGGTGGTAATACAGTGAGGGAAAAAAGTATTTGATCCCCTGCTGATTTTGTCTGTTTGCCCACTGACAAAGAAATTATGAGTCTATAATTTTAATGGTAGGTGTATTTTAACAGTGAGAGACAGAATAACAACAAAAAAAATCCAGAAAAACGCATTTAAAAAAAGTTATAAATTGATTTGCATTTCAATGAGGGAAATAAGTATTTGACCCCTTCGACTTAGTATTTGGTGGCAAAACCCTTGTTGGCAATCACAGAGGTCAGATGTTTCTTGTAGTCGGCCACCAGGTTTGCACACATGGTTTGGATTTTGTCCCACTCCTCTTTGCAGATCCTCTCCAAGTCATTAAGGTCATTTTCAATGCCCTGGCTGAGGGAAGGAGGTTCTCACCCAAGATTTGATGGTACATGGCCCCGTCCATCGTCCCTTTGATGCGGTGCAGTTTTCCTGTCCCCTTAGCAGAAAAACACCCCCAAAGTATAATGTTTCCACCTCCATGTTTGACGGTGGGGATGGTGTTATGACTTGGAGTCATAGGCAGCATTACTCCTCCTCCAAACACGGCGAGTTGAGTTGATGCCAAAGAGATCTGACCACACCTGACCACAACACTTTCACCCAGTTCTCCTCTGAATCATTCAGGCAAACTTCAGATGGGCCTGTACATGTGCTTTCTTGAGCAGGGGGATCTTGCCGGCGCTACAGGATTTCAGTCCTTCACGGCATAGTGTGTTACCAGGTGTTTTCTTGGTGACTATGGTCCCAGCTGCCTTGAGATCATTAACAAGATCCTCCCATGTAGTTCTGGGCTGATTCCTCACCGTTCTCATGATCATTGAAACTCCACGAGGTGAGATCTTGCATGGAGCCCCAGCCCCAGACAGCTATTTTGTGTTTCTTCCATTTGCAAATAATCGCACCAACTGTTGTCACCTTCTCACCAAGCTGCTTGGCAATGGTCTTGTAGCCCATTCCAGCCTTGTGTAGGTCTACAATCTTGTCCCTGACATTCTTGGACAGCTCTTTAGTCTTGGCCATGGTGGAGAGTTTAGAATCTGATTGATTGATTGCTTCTGTGGATAGGTGTCTTTTTACAGGTAACGAACTGAGATTAGGAGCACTCCCTTTAAGAGAGTGCTCCTAATCTCAGCTCATTACCCGTGTAAAAGACACCTGGGAGCCAGAAATCTTGCTGATTGATAGAGGATCAAATACTTATTTCACTCATTAAAATGCAATTCAATTTATAACTTTTTTGAAATGCATTTTTCTGGATTTCTTTGTTGTTATTCTGTCTCTCACTGTTAAAATACACCTACCATTAAAATTATAGACTGATCATTTCTTTGTCAGTGAGCAAACGTACAAAATAAGCAGGGGATCAAATACTTTTTCCCCCCACTGTATATACGGGAATTTTTCTGGCTTAACCAGCTCAGGTTGAATTTGGAATGGTCACTGGCCTAAGTGTTGGGCGAAATGCTTCTCTAACTTCTGTTGGTGAATGACTTGCATGTATTGAAGACTTGCATGCATGACTTGCATGTATTGAAGAGTAAATCTTCGACAAACGAAATTCTTCCTCCACATTCCTTTGTTCGCTAGCTACATTTATTTTTTGTGCCTTCTCATTGAAGTACTTGCTTTTCAGTGCTATGCGCATCTTTCTTATTTGCTTGGACAGCTTCTTTCTTTCATCAGGATCACATGATTGATGACACTTTGCAATCAGCCCTAAAAACTCGTCAATAGCCCACGGTTTAGTATCACAATCTTTCTTCCTTTCTGGAATGATCTCGCTCGAACCTTTCTTTACAGCATCTACAACTTGCCTGTCTAAAACATCAACCTGGTCAGATGGTGACTGTTGTTTCAAGATCCTCTCCAATCAATTACTGTATTGGTTTCTGATGGTTTCAGAGTCTCGCAAGCTCCGTACATTAGGAACATATGGTTGTTTTGACTCTTTTTTCTTTTTGAAGACCTCATGTCTTGTCCGTCTTGTTGGCAGCATAGCAGCCATAACTAACACCCGATGGTCAGATTCAAAAGCACTGCTGACACTTGGATATGATCTACAGTTCATGGTAGCTCATTTAACATACCATTCGCCTATGATATAATCAAGGCGGCGTTGGTATCCTCTATTAGACTTAAACGTCCAGCGATGTGTGTCAATTCTAGTGGCAAATATTGTATTCAAGATACACAAGCCATTATTTTCGGATACTTCTAAGAGCTGTGTTCCATTGACTAGTTGGATTTGGGTCGTGAAACTTCCCTACACAGTGCCAGTTCTGATGTGGGCAGTCGGTCCCAATTGTTGCATTGAAATCCCCACATGCAATTATCTTAAAGGAGGAATGAGGACTCTTGATAGGTTGTTGTAGAATACCTCCTTAGTAGAGTCTGCGTATTCCTCTGTTGGTGAGTAGCATGAGAGTATGCTCTGTTTAGTCCCATGTACGATGACTCTAGCCACTGATATTCTGGCTTCCATGCAGTGGTCAATGTCTATGACTCTCACATGTGGGCCTAAAAATATTGCAACTCCTGCTAATGCCTTCCTCTTCATACCATTGTAAAGCACTTTCCATCCTTTTAACACAGGATCATCAAACTCAATTTCTCCTTCACCAGTGATGTGAGCGTCTTGTATACAGCATATGTCATGTCATGTTTTTTGCAATTAAAACAAAGATCAGAGGAGTTTCTGTAAATCTTTTTTAAAAGTAAAGGTGTAAGGTAAACTCTATTAATGAATTTATAATTGAGTTCGTGAATCCCCAGAGAAGTACATTTAAAGAACAAATTGTTACAAATGACAGACCAATCCGTATTAGCAATACCGTGGCCTAAATCTTTTTCCCACACTTTCTTCAAACTCTCTAAGGAGGAAGTACATGAATTAACCAGAGCATTATATATTTCAGATATTAACCCCTTAGAAAAATTGTTTATTATAATTTGTTCTATGGCAGTACGTTCAAATCTCAGTTTATCATTATCAGGCAAAGGTTTTATAAAATGATGCAGCTGAAGGTATTTTAAAAAATTGGACTACTATCGGTATATTATATTGGTGTGATATTTCTTGGAAAGATTTTAATGCATTGCCTGAAAACAGGCAAGATAACTTTAGGATCCCTAGTTTAGACATGACTGAAAGGCCAATATTCTGCAGAGATATAGGGAAATCAGGATTAAAAGCAATAGGCGAGAACAGTGTGAGATTAGCTGGAATTTTAAGATACAGTTTGATGTCTCTCCATGTCAAAAGGGTGTTTGAAATAATGAAATTTGTTGAAACATTCTAGCTTTTTAATATTTGTAATAAAAGGCAGAAATTTTATTGGGAGAGGAGAACAAGCCATTGCTTCCAAGTTGAACCACCTAGAGTCAGTCCTTTCATTGTACCAACTGACCATATGCTTCACCTGTGCTGACCAGTAGTAAAGACGGAAATTTGGTAGGGCGACTCCTCCCTTATCTTTTGGTTTCATTAATTTGTTAAAGTTAATTCGGGGCATTTTATGGTTCCAAATGAATTTAGAAAATAATAAAGTTATTTTTAAAAAGCTGAACTCACTACTAAATTTGATTATCATTGTTATTATTATTATTTTTTTTTTTATTATTATATATATTTGGTACAAATTTGCACAGGACAACCCAATACATGACTCAGGTTTCCGTTTCCTTCATCAGAGAGCAGGTTTAGTAATCAGCAGTACCTCCAGTTTGCAAGCGACTACGTTCAGGGCACTGGGCTCTAAATTGGAGGCAGAAAGGGCCTTTTTAAGCTGTGCCTCTTTCTTCTCAATGGTGTCTGTGAGTCGTCCAGTTTCCTCTCCAGAAGCAGGTTCTTAAAGCCACTCTTCTGCTGCACCTCCAGGATGGCCTTGGTGAACTTCTGGTACAGTTCATCACGCTTCTGCTGTACCTGATGACAATGAAATGAGAGACAGGGGATTTTGAGCAAAGTTATGGCTTAAATAACTTAGCTCTCTCTCTCTCTCTCTCTCTCTCTCTCCATACTGAATCTCTGCTCCAGAACTTCATGCTCGAATTTCAGGTCCTTCAGTTCCTTATCTGACACGTTGAGACATGCTTTCGTTTCCTGACAAAGGAATGAAACGGGATCACTTAGAGATTCTGGTGTGTTTAGTACTCACACACACAGTAACCCTCTCAAACACACAACATATCATGATATCTCAGTAACATTTAGACCACAGCGCTGTTTAATTCTCAATTCTGATTGGTCAGAAGGTGTTGATTAATTTTCTATTTTAACAAATAACAGATTCATATGAATGTACACGTTTTAATGTGTTACCATGTTTTGCAGATGTTCCACAATATTACATGTAACTATTAACAAGAGTTTATCGAGTATAATGTGTGGCTCTGTAATAAATAGAAAAATTGTAGTTTGTAAGTTGCTGTGGTGTGAGAGGAATAAAACACTTCAGGACATGCCGTTATTGGAAAATAATCAGTAACAGTAACTCCACTTCAGCACGCCGCCTTGTCATTCATTATTTTCCTATAACAGCACACCTCCAAGGGTGTTATTCCTTACATAATACAAGCTTACTAAATGTGAATGTAGTATGCAATAATGGAAGGATAATTTAACAGTGAAAGTGATGATGCAACTTCAGTGCAGACTGAGATTAAAAGAGACGCATACCGCCAGTGAGGCTTTGACCTTCTTATAGTTGGCGAACTTTTCTGTAGCTCTGACACTTCCTGTGTGGCTTTCTGCAGTGGCTCCATCAGACGCTTGTTCTGCTGCAGCATCTCCTTCTCCAACATCTCCTCCTTCTTCTTCATGTCAGCCACTTGCTCCTGTAATTAGACAGTCAGAGAGAGAAAGAAGAGCTATAATGACACACAGGATCAGAATAAAGCTGAGATCAATCAGACATCCAAATAGGTGAGGAGTTATGACTGACTCATTGGTATGATTGCTTAGTAACAGTGTTATCAATGTAAAAGAGATAGATAGATAGATAGATAGATAGATAGATAGATAGATAGATAGATAGATAGATAGATAGATAGATAGATAGATAGAGAGCGAGAGAGAGAGAGAGAGAGAGAGAGAGAGACACACACATAGACAGATAGATAAATAGATAGATAGATAGATAGATAGATAGAGAGAGAGAGAGAGAGAGAGAGAGAGAGAGAGAGAGATAGGTAGATGGATAGACAGATAGATAGATAGAGAGATAGATAGATAGATAGATAGATAGATAGATAGATAGACAGACAGACAGACAGACAGACAGACAGACAGATAGATAGATAGATAGATAGATAGATAGATAGATAGATAGATAGATAGATAGATAGATAGATAGATAGATAGATTGACTGATCAAAGTACTTCCTCTGTTTTGTCACGATTATTGACTGGTATGAGAAAGAAAGGTGTGTGATGTGTCTTTCTTTTATTTATAATCTATTTCAAGAACTTTTTAAAATCAATTTGTTACTTTATTCTATTAACAATGATTTGAATAAAATGATTTGAACTTTATTTTTTTAATTTGAATGATCATTTGTATTTTATTCCGTTTTTATACTGTATATACATTTTCATTTCATACTATATTTGTGTACTTTTATACGCTCATTTTTGTACGTATATTTTCACTTTGTGTTTTATTTTTTGTTATTAGATTAGTTTTTATCATTTAATTTTACTAATTGATTGTACAGCACTTAGAGCAGCCGCTTGCATGGAAAGTCCTCTTTAATAAGAATGAATAAAAAGACAAAAGAAAGTAATGAATAAAATAGAGCAGACTGAAGAAATTAAATGATTGAAATAGATGTACGAGGACGAGTCACATGAAATACTTGAAAGTGTGACAGGAATTAGCAACCGGAAGATTTTTTTCTAGAAGAGACTGACTCTTGTTAAGCGCTGGAACACTTTCTCCAAACAAAATGGAGATTATGCAGATAAATGATACACTTCTGTGACACCCATTTGCAGCAAATGAATAATGAAGGTTGTAAGGATGGGTGTACTGATGACTTAAGCAGTTCTGGATAGATTATAAGAATAAATCTGATGTAAAGCTAACCAGCAGGAGATGATAACTCTTCTCAGAGTACCTTAAGCGGGCCAATTTGATTGAAGCTCCCGAGAGTGATATCTCTATAATAGTTCTTAATATCTCTGAACGCTTTCTCGTGCTTCTTCACCAGCGTGTTAATGTGGACGCTCTTCCTTTGCTCGATCTCATTGATTTCAACCTTGCGCCTCAGGTCTTGCTCGTGTTGCTGTTTTTGCGTCTTCTTCTCATATGTAGCCTCGATTTCTGTAGATAAACATCAGCACGCTAAGATGTGGTACAATGCTCCATGTACAGTTACATTTCATTTCATAGAGAGTCAAAGACAGACACTATTAATATACTACCTCATACTTCTTCCTCAAATGCACTTCTCAGCTTAGTGATTTCCTTATCATGGCTCTGTGGAAACAAATGGGTGTCTATTAACATGACAGTATTGATGAATAATCTGAAGGTCCAGTTCAGACATCTGCATTATATTTACTAACTCATGGAAAGAAAGCACAGAAACGAAGCTCTATGCTTCTCTGCTGTATCAGCTGATCTAAAAGGTTTTTCTATATTTCTGGTTTCAGGCTTTTAGAGTGAATTGTTATTTAGGCGTTAGAGAGAGGTTATTTTTAAAAATCACACTTATTTAGGAATGTTTGTGACTAAAATTTGAGATCATGACAATTCAAATTTAAGACAGCTTAATCCTTATCATGGCCTTTAATATGTCTAATGTAACCGTGTGATCAGAAGACACTTGAGTTTGAGACCTGTGAACTAAGGTTAATAATAAACGGACTAACAAGCACACACCAGTTTTAGGTTCTTGATTAAGTTCTCGTAGGAGAGCTCCTTTTCTTTCATATCCACTTTCAGGTCGTGCATGCCTCTCCGCAGCTCGTTCTCCAGGTCTGCCTGCTCTTTCTCCAGGAGTTTGGTGGCAACCACTCCCTCGGTCTTAAGCTCTGCAATGCTATTTTGCTGTTCACACAGCAAGTGTTTAACCTTCTGCTGAAGACCAAAAAAAAAAACAGAATATAAGATGCGTCCTTTTAGACACTTCCTTTTAGACATTTTCTGAGTCACTGAAGAACGCTGATCATTATTACTGATACCCTGATCTTAGATTGATGGTTCAGTTCAGCTTCTTCCATTTCTCCGTCTCTGTTCCTGAGCTCAGCTTTCTTCTCCTCTAGTTGCGTTTTGGTGATCTCCCAAAAGGTGTGTATTTTATCTCTTTCCAGCTGGAAGTAACTGCACTCTTCTCACTCCCGGTCCAGCTCCTCACGCAGCCGGATAATTTGTTCTTTCAGCTGACGGAGAATCAACATTAGTGGTGAATTACAGCACACAATGGAGTGTTACAAAGCAAATCAATTACAAAAAATGTTCTTAGCTAATGCTAATCTACAGTGCGGTGCAAAAATAAACAAGCATTTATAGCTGCTATAACGTAAGGGCTTGTTTCACTGACGTTCCACAACATTAAATGGAATTATAATGTATAAAAAATAATGTGTCTTACATGAATTCTACAGCAAACTGCTGCAGAATAAGAGGAATAAAACACTTCGGGATGTGCTGTTATAGGAAACTAATCAACTTCAAAGTGGTGACAGTAACGATGCTTCATCACACCACATCACTGTTGATTATTTCCTATAACATCACCTCCCCAAGTAGTTTATTCCTTAGATAGCATACACTATTTGACCTAACACACTAAAAGTCTTGTTGATAGAAGTTAATGGTGCATTAGACACGTTTTTTTTTCAAGATTAGTTGTCTAACCGTTGAATGATTATATATATATTTTACTCCTTGAACCCACCCCATCCCATTCCCACCCATATTCACAAAGCCCCTAAGATCTACGGTATCATTAGAGCGTCTATTAAGTGACCGACCAGAGGCCAAACACAAATGAACTTGTTCTGATGTCATGCCTTAAAGCATTTTTCATCATGTTTTACATATTTTACAGGTTATTTATACAAGCAATAATTTTAAAAAAAATTGACGTTCACACCTTTAACTTATGTTATATGTATTTAAGCTACGTTATATCCTAAGGGTATGAAAACTTTTGCACTCGTGTTTATGTTAACCTCTTCACGTCTCAGTCCGTGCTCATTGATTATGGGTTACTATATTTATATCCGGTCAAAGGGACAATAGTATTTAGGTATTCATTTAACCAAACATTTAGTAGCCAGCCAACAGCTTAATTTTTCTATTCGGATGAAGAAAACTCAAGATATTTTTAATCTTTGGTTACAAAGAGATCTCTCTCTCTCTGTGGTAGGGTTCTCCTCTCTAAAGTGAAGGTCTTTCTCGTTTCATGTATCCTTCGCTTTCTCTATACTGCTAATGTATAGAAAGTTTTAATAAAAAAGTGATTTCCAGTTGAAGAAGTGATGGGGGACTGGAAGTTCTACATTTTCATAACACTATTAAGGCATTTAAAATAAATTGGCTGAGAAGATGTCTAATAAATCCAAATTCTGTATGTTTTTTTTTTATTCCTAATTAAAATCCCCTTTATATTAAAATGTAATTAAATGCAAAATAAACTCCTGGTTAAATTAGCTCATTTTCATCAGCAGGCTCTTCTTGCATGGAAGTTGTGTTACATCCACAATTTCTCACCACACAAAACTGTCTTGTGGAATAATATGGATATAACTGTTAGGAACAAATCTCTTTTCCCCCCAGTTGGTTCATTAGAGGTTTAATTTATATCCTTTCTTTATCTGATGATTCTGGTAACGTCTTGTCTTATGAACGCTTCATGAATGTCCATGACGTCTCTATTCCTTTTAAAGAATAAATATAATACTGTTCTCTTTGTTCCTATTCCCACAGGTCTAGTGTAGCTGGTTAAGCGCCATATATTGTATGGCCACAAAGATACAAAGGAGTCGGCTGTATTACTGGACGGCATATAACCACAAATGTAATAATAAACATATTCACCAGATTTTCAGAAGAGAGACCACATTTTTTCTCGAGGCAGATCCCATTGGGCCGCCCTAGTTGACAATATAGACTGCAGAAGAGCAGGATGTTGCCCCATAAATATTTTATTCCTAACAAGACCAAACAAGTCCACTTTAAAATACTGCATAAGATATACCCTGTTCATTCAACTGTGTCCAAATATGCTGATATTCCTAATACTTGTACATTTTGTGGTAACAAAGATGAAACATTAATACTTTTATTCTATTCTCGTGAATTGGTTCAGAAGTTTTGGTTTGACTTATATTCCCATTTAAATAAATCCCCCATCTTTTCATTTGTTTATCCATAAACAAACATTTATGGGCTCATTTCCTACTCTTTCACATTTTTTGATTGAGGTCGACTCACTGCTCAGGTCTTTTTGTGTAACTAGTAATAAAAAATGTGATTGATTTAAGAAACTATATGAAACATTCTTTTGTAATGACTCTGTTGATTACGTTTAACCAGCTTTCTTTCATCTATTGTTTTCATTTGTTTATCTTTAATTATCTATCTCTTACTAGCATTGTTTCCTCATAGGAATCGTATGGTACTTAACCCTTTTGTCCTTTATTTTTTTATTATTATCATTATTATTTTTCCCTATCCTCTTCATATGTATGTACATGATAATCCTCACTACTTCCTTTGGTTGTCTGATTTGACATTTTTTAGGTGATGATTTAGTTAGGATAAGACAATTTGCACATTTCTTAAACTTTACCTGCTCCTTCGACATGTCCTCTGTAGAAAGTCCATGGACTACAGTACTGCTCTTTCTCTTCACAGACTTCCCTGTGCCTTTCTTTTTCGGAGGCTGAAATAGTAATATGTTATTAGTTTAGCCTTAACTCCATATTTAAAACTTAAACATACATTTAACAACAAAAGACTAGACTAGGCTGGAATGTTGTTTAGCTAACTAGCGGTTTGTAACATAAGTAAGCTGTAATGGTTATCAAAAGCTAGCCCGTTAGCTATGAAAAACATTTAACCCTTTAAACTGATCAAATATTTCATTTGTTCAAAGTACATTTATATTTACCATGATGTTTTAATTGGCTGTTTTTGATCCTTGTACAGGTTAACTACTGATCTCTCTCTCTCTCTCTCTCTCTCTCTCTCTCTCTCTCTCTCTATATATATATATATATATATATATATATATATATATATATATATATATATATATATATATATATATATATGTAACAGTGACGTAAACACACAGTTCATCGCAATAAAGTTGATTCTGATTCTGACTCTGATTCTAAACATCGTCACAGCCACAGCATGTATCCAAGCAGCTGATACTGTCCTCGCTGCAGCCTGTAGCGCGATGATTTAGCGGAGAAGAGCCACGCATGCGCCTTAGTTGTCTTGTGACGTAATTGGTGTTTAAACACGCATGCGCAGACTCAACAGCGCGCACGAACTTTAATTGTTTTTCTTTTATTAAAAGTGTTTTTCCACGTTGTCTTTGATATATTTCTCATTGTTTATGTGTGATTAGCATGTCATATTTTATGCATGTCGAACTTCTCTGTTGTTCGGTTAGTTTGTTAGTTGACTAATGTTATCGCATGATCTTTCTTTATAGGTATATTATACACACACACACACACACACACACACACACTAAGCCATTACTATGTGTAATACATTCAATCGTTTTCGTTAGTAGCTCTTAAATAGCAAGCATGGAAAGATGATTTATATATATATACCCCTGTTCCCTTCAGGGGTCGCCACAGCAAATCATCTGCCTCCATGTAGCCCTATCCCCTGCATCCTCTTCTCTCAGACCGACTACCTTCATGTCCTCCTTCACTACATCCATAAACCTCCTCTTTGGTCTTCCTCTCGGCCTCCTGCCTGGCAGCTCTAACCTCAGCATCCTTTTACCGATATATTCACTCTCCCTCCTCTGAACATGTCCAAACCATCTCAACCTGGCCTCTTTAACTTTGTCTCCAAAACATCTCACATGTGCTGTCTACCTGATGTACTCATTCCTGATCCTATCCATCCTCGTCACGCCCAAAGAGAACCTCAACATCTTCAGCTCTGCTACCTCTAACTCTTCCTCCTGTCTTTTCCTCAGTGCAACTGTCTCCAAACCATACAACATCGCTGGTCTCACTACTGTCCTGTACACCTTTCCTTTCATTCTTGCTGGTACTCTTTTATCACACAACAGACCTGACACTTTTCTCCACCCATTCCAACCTGCCTGCACACGCTTCTTCACCTCTTTTCCACACTCCCCGTTGCTCTGGACTGTTGACCCTAAGTACTTAAAATCCTGCACCTTCTTTATCTCTTCTCCCTGTAACCTCACTGTTCCACTTGGATCCCTCTCATTCACACACATGTATTCTGTCTTGCTGCGACTAACCTTCATTCCTCTTCTCTCCAGAGCAAACCTCCACCTCTCTAGACTTTCCTCCACCTGCTCCCTGCTCTCACTACAGATCACAATGTCATCCGCAAACATCATAGTCCATGGAGATTCCTGTTTGACCTCATATGTCAGCCTGTCCATCACCACCGCAAACAAGAAGGGGCTCAGAGCCGATTGTTGATGCAGTCCCACCTTCACCGTGAACTCCTCTGTCACACCTACCGCACACCTTACCATTGTCCTACTGCTCTCATACATATCCTGCACCACTCTAACATACTTCTCTGCCACTCCAGACCTCTTCATACAATACCACAGCTCCTCTCTTGGCACCCTGTCATACACTTTCTCTAAATCTACAAAGACACAATGCAGCTCTTTCTGACCCTCTCTGTACTTCTCCATCAACATTCTCAAAGCAAATATTGCATCTGTAGTGCTCTTTCTTGGCATGAAACCATACTGCTGCTCACAAATGCTCACTTCTCCCCTTAGCCTTGCTTCCACTACTCTTTCCCACAACTTCATTGTATGGCTCATCAGCTTAATACCTCTGTAGTTTCCACAACTCTGCACATCTCCCTTGTTCTTAAAAATCAGCACCAAAACACTTCTTCTCCATTCCTCAGGCATCCTCTCACTCTCTAAGACCTCGTTGAACAACCTAGTTAAAAAATCTACTCCCATCTCTCCTAGACACTTCCATACCTCCACTGGTATGTCATCAGGACCAACCGCCTTTCCTTTCTGCATCCTCTCAAAGCTCTCCTAACTTCACCCTTGCTAATCCTTTCTACTTCCTGCTCAAGAATATTTGCCTCTACTACTCTTCTCTCTCTGTCATTTTCCACATTCATCAGTTCCTCAAAGTACTCCTTCCATCTTTCCCTCACCCTCCTATCACCTGTCAACACATTTCCATCTCTATCTTTAATCACTCTAACCTGCTGTACATCCATACCATCTCTATTCCTCTGCCTCGCCAACCGATACAAATCCCTCTCACCTTCCTTACTATCTAACCTTGCATACATGTCCTCATAAGCTTTCTGTTTGGCCTTTGCCACCTCTATCTTAACCTCACGCTGCATCTCCCTATATTCCTGTCTACTTTCCTCCGTCCTCTCACTGTCCCACTTCTTCCTAGCTAACCTATTCTTCTGGATACTCTCCTGAACTTCCTCATTCCACCACCAAGTCTCCTTGTCTTCTTTCCTCCTTCCAGATGACACACCTAGCACCTTCCTACCTGTCTCCCTGATCACTTTGGCTGTACTAGTCCAGTCATCTGGAAGCACCTCCTGACCACCTAAAGCCTGTCTCAACTCCTCCCTGAAAACCGCACAGCACTCTTCCTTTTCCAACTTCCACCACTTTGTCTTCTGCTCTGCCTTTGCTCTCTTCATCTTCCTCACCACCAGAGTCATCTTACACACCACATCTTAGACACCTATGCTGTCTAGCTACACTCTCTCCTACCACTACTTTGCAATCGCTAATCTCCATTAGATTACAGTGTCTACATAAGATATAGTCCACCTGTGTGCTCCTGCCACCACTCTTATATGTCACCCTGTGTTCCTGCCTCTTCTGAAAGTACGTGTTCACCACAGCCATCTCCATACTTTTAGCAAAGTCTACCAACCTCTGTCCTTCTGGGTTCCTTACCTGAAGACCAAACTTGCCCATCACTTCCTCATCCCCATTATTCCCTTCACCAGCATGTCCATTAAAGTCTGCCCCTATCACCACTCTCTCACATCTGGGAACACTCTGCATCACTTCTTCAAGCTCGCTCCAGAATCTGTCTTTCTCCTCTTGCTCACAACCTACTTGTGGAGCGTAAGCACTAACAACATTCAACATCACACCTTCAATTTCCAGCTTCAGACTCATCAACCTATCTGACACTCTCTTTACCTCCAGAACATTCTTCACAAACTCCTCCTTCAGGATCACTCCTACTCCATTTCTCTTCCTGTCCACCCCATGATAAATCAGTTTAAACCCTGCTCCAAGGCTTCTAGCCATGCTCCCTTTCCACCTGGTCTCCTGGACACACAGAATGTCGACTTTCCTTCTCTGCATCATATCTACCAGCTCTCTGCCTTTACCTGTCATCGTACCAACATTCAAAGCCCCTACTTTCAGTCCTAAACTCCTGCCTTTCCTCTTCTCTCTCTGCCTACGGACACGCCTTCCTCCTCTAACACACCTTCCTCCTCTCCTTCTTCGACCAACAGTAGCCCAATTTCCACCAGTGGTCAACGGCACCAATGGCGATCGTTGTTAACCCGGACCCCGACTGATCCGGTATGGAAGTCATGTTAGTGATTCGCATATTGAATTTGGCAAAAGTTTTACGTCGGATGCCCTTCCTGACACAACCCTCTCTATTTATCCGGGCTTGGGACCGGCACAAAAAGTACACTGGCTTGTGACCTCCTGTGGCTAGATTTTATATATATATTTATATATATATTTTATATATATGTATATTTATATTTTATATTTATATATATATTTTATATATATATATATATATATATATATATATATATATATATATATATATATATATATATATATATATATATATATATATATATATACACACACACACACACACACACACAGTGGGGAAAAAAAGTATTTGATCCCCTGCTGATTTTGTACGTTTGCCCACTGACAAAGAAATGATCAGTCTATAATTTTAATGGTAGGTGTATTTTAACAGTGAGAGACAGAATAACAACAAAAAAATCCAGAAAAACGCATTTAAAAAAAGTTATAAATTGATTTGCATTTTAATGAGGGAAATAAGTATTTGAAACCTTCGACTTAGTACTTGGTGGCAAAACCCTTGTTGGCAATAACAGAGGTCAGATGTGTCTTAAGTTGGCCACCAGGTTTGCACACATGGTTTGGATTTTGTCCCACTCCTCTTTGCAGATCCTCTCCAAGTCATTAAGGTCATTTTCAATGCCCTGGCTGAGGGAAGGAGGTTCTCACCCAAGATTTGACAGTACAGGGCCCCGTCCATCATCCCTTTGATGCGGTGCAGTTGTCCTGTCCCCTTAGCAGAAAAACACCCCCAAAGCATAATGTTCCCACCTCCATGTTTGACGGTGGGGATGGTGTTACGAATTGGGGTCATAGGCAGCATTCCTCCTCCTCCAAACGTGGCGAGTTGAGTTGATGCCAAAGAGATCTGACCACACCTGACCACAACACTTTCACCCAGTTCTCCTCTGAATCATTCAGGCAAACTTCAGATGGGCCTGTACATGTGCTTTCTTGAGCAGGGGGACCTTGCGGGCGCTGCAGGATTTCAGTCCTTCACGGCATAGTGTGTTACCAATTGTTTTCTTGGTGACTATGGTCCCAGCTGCCTTGAGATCATTAACAAGATCCTCCCGTGTAGTTCTGGGCTGATTCCTCACCATTCTCATGATCATTGAAACTCCACGAGGTGAGATCTTGCATGGAGCTCCAGACCGAGGGAGACTGACAGTTTCTTCCATTTGCGAATAATCGCACCAACTGTTGTCACCTTCTCGCCAAGCTGCTTGGCGATGGTCTTGTAGCCCATTCCAGCCTTGTGTAGGTCTACAATCTTGTCCCTGACATCCTTGGACAGCTCTTTGGTCTTGGCCATGGTGGAGAGTTTGGAATCTGATTGACTGATTGCTTCTGTGGACAGGTGTCTTTTTACAGGTAACAAACTGAGATTAGGAGCACTCACCTTTAAGAGAGTGGTCCTAATCTCAGCTCATTACCTGTGTAAAAGACACCTGGGAGCCAGAAATCTTGCTGATTGATAGGGGATCAAATACTTATTTCCCTCATTAAAATGCAAATCAATTTATAACTTTTTTTAAATGCATTTTTCTGGATTTTTTTGTTGTTATTCTGTCTCTCACTGTTAAAATACACCTACCATTAAAATTATAGACTGATCATTTCTTTGTCAGTGGGCAAACGTACAAAATCAGCAGGGGATCAAATACTTTTTTCCCCCACTGTATATATATATTAGGGCTGTCAATGTTAACGCGTTAACGCATGCGATTAATAAAAAAAAATTACCACGTTATTATTTTTTAACGCAAATTAATAATTTCATCAAGTTTGATCCCAACTTCTTCCCGTTATTGTAACGCGGATGGTTACCTAGCTTTGTGTGATAAGCGCACGGCAAACGTAAGTAATACGATGACAGAGGAGAAGGTGTCTGCTCTGCTGAACGGCAAGTTTTGCTATGAAAAAGCTTCCAGATGGAAGTTTTGATAAAACCAAAGTTGTGTGCACTTATTGCAGTGATGAACTGTCTTTCCACTGAAGTACGACATGTTTGAAGTACCATCTTCGGGCAAAACACATTTTTGCTGATGTTAGCAAAGATGCTTGTGCTGAGACAGGGTCAACAAACCGTGCTCGTCATACGACACTGGCGGAGTGCAGCCGCGGCAAGTTTGTCAACAAAACGACAACAGCCAAGCTAACTAGTGCAATTGCTAAATGGATCGCCACAGACTGCAGGCCCATCAACATAGTTCAGGACCAGGGGGCTTCAAGACATTATTCAGATCGTCACAGGCAACCCATCATACAAGCTACCTTCGAGGAGAACTATTGTTACGAGAATACATGAACTGTATGACGCTGAAAAAGCTACGAAAATGAGGCAGTTGGCAGAAGGTACTTTTATTGTGCTTATTGGAGACCACTGGACATCAGTAAGTAACCATAACTACCTCGGTGTAACAGCACACCTAATCGATGACAACTGGCAGCTGCACTCATTCACTTTAGGCGTGTTAAAAACAGAAGAAAGGCATTTTGCTGAACCATGCGCTAGTCCCTTTCTCAAATTTGCAAATGAGTGGGAGATAACGGGCAAGGTCACAACTATAGGAACAGACAGCGCTTGCAATATGATTGCCGCTGCAAGGAGTCTACCATTCGAGCATGTGCCATGTGTGGTGCACATGATACAAAGGGATCCTGTGGTTTTACGGGACAGCGGATTTGACAGCGTTTTAGCCAAGTGCCGTAAAATACTTCAGAGACAGTCCCGCAAACACAGCAGAGCTGAAAGCTCAGCAAGCCTCTCATGGAGTCCCTCGTCCAGGATTTACCGACGTGCTGGAATTCAACTCTTGAAATGATAAGGAGGATTCAACACAACAACGATCCACTGAAAGCAACGCTGGCACAGCAGAAGCACAACTTAGCCATGCTAACCTCAGCTGAATACGACAGGCTGGCAGATGTCATCTCCTGCGTACAATGGTGTCGACCCTGCCTACATAGCGCACTTCAAGGCTGCATTCACAAAGGACCTCAACGGGCGAAAGGAGAACTCAAACCTGTGGTGGTTAAAGGTATAAACCGCTATAGATCCTAGGTTCAAGGACCTTAGGTGCTTGCCTAGAGCAGAGAGAGGAGAGGTGTGGCAAAAGCTGAGTGAGATGCTGAAGGATAGAGAACCTGCACCACAGACCTCTGGAGAAAAAGTGGAGCCAGAGCCACCAAAGAAGAAGATAGCCCTCCTACTGATGGGAGCAGAGTCAGATTCCGATAATGAGGTACTGTCCACAGATAAATCTCTAGAGAGGTACAAGGCAGAGCCCTGTGTCAGCATAGAAACATGTCCACTACAGTGGTGGTCATCACAAGCAGGTGCATATGGTAAGCTGGCCCATATTGCAAAAAGGTACTTGGCTACACCTGCCTCAACAGTGCCATTGTGAGAGACTGTTCTCTTTGGCAGGCCACATTCTGCAGAAGAAGAGGTCAGCTCTATCATCCGAAAATGTGAACAAGCTAGTCTGCCTGAGCAACTGGTTGAAAGAAGAGTAGACCGTATGATTGGTTGACAGGAGGCATGTTGCACAGATGCACACTGAAGTAATTATCTTTAACCAAGAATATAGAGACTGTTCACTCTGCCTCTTCACAGACATTATGGCATTCCATTTCTAAAATAGGCCTACTTATTGTTGCATTCATTTGATTTCATTCATGTTACTATGCAAAAAATGTACAGGTAAGCTATTTGTGACTTTCTAGCAGACATTACATTGTAACAGTTGTTGGTTTCTGCTAAATTACAGAAATTAATTCTGCTACAGTTCATATGGATGCCTCAACAAATTAAGAGATTGTTATTGAACACTTGGTAAATAAATTAAAATGGTTGAGATAATATTAATAAAAACCAGTTTGTCATGCATTTATTTATTTCAACACTGTACTGTAATACTGTAAATCCTAGTATTTTAAATTGGTGATTATATATATATATATATATATATATGTATATATATATATATATATATATATATATATATATATATATATATATATCACTGATTCTTGAGATAAGGGACAAAACATGTCAAAACTACATACAGTCCTAACAAAAGTTACATCTAAAGGAAATCTGTATACTCAGTGCATTTATTGATTATATTTTTAAAATAATTGCATTACAATTCTTCTAAATGCATGCTCTATACTTGGAAAACATGTAATTTAACCTGTCCTCAGCAAGAGGTCACAATATCAAACTGCCAAACAAAGTGCTTAAAAATGCAACAAATTCATAAATATACATTTAAAATGAAAGGCAGAGATCTGTAAAATATCAAACAATACATAAAGTAAATCTTAAATTATATTTTCTATAAAAAACTGATTATCAAAATTGTGTCCTCACTTTGCGTCAACTCCGTCATATTTGTTTTATAATCCCGAATAAATCATACAGTGTCACGGTCAGCTATAACTCCCCTTTCCCTCTTCCTGCTCATGGTGGATGCAACAGCAGAATGCGTGGTCTGGTAAGTTTTTTTTGTTTGTTTGTTTGTTTTTTTGTTTGTTTGTTTTGTTTTGTTTTTTTTTACATTTTAAACAAACAATGTTTAAATGTTTAAGTCTCTGCGGTCACCGCTTTAACATGTCAACATCGTCTTCCCATTGTGATCATTTCTGTCTATAGTTGTGGGATGAATTTAGGCATTAATAAGATTTCTGAAATTTATTGATTTGATCCATACAATCGGCAAGCATGGCTAGAAACAAACTGTCAGTGGAGGAGCAAAGAAGGAGAAATAGGGAGTATCAAAGAAAGAGAAGAGAGAAATTAAACAGAGACCCAGAATGCAGAAGGGAGATTCTAGAGAAGGAAAGACAAAGGTGGAAGAAAAGAGTTCAAGACAAAAAAGCAAGACAAATCATTAAATTTGACTATAGTGAGCAGAGGTATTAGAGAAGGTCCAGACAGCTCAGGGCAGTGCAACAGCAAGTAGACACCCTTCCAGAGCCATTGCTGAAAGGTCCTGAAGGCATCAATACACACATTGCTCTTGACAGCATTGAGGAAGGAGACTGGCTTGCAGTGGTGTACGATGACCACTAGCTAGCAACCACTAGACCACTGACCACTAGCTAGCAAAGTCCATCAATGTGGACAATGAGCACCAAGGTGGAGTTTCTGCACCCCCATGGTCCAACAACAAATGCTAACCCAAAACATGGTAGGAGGGATGTCTGATTCTGTCCAGTCAATGGCATTCTATTGAAGCTAATGGGAAAGGCACCTCCGCTCCAATCAAGCCGTACAAGGCAGCTCTACAGCATAACCCCTGATTTAATGGACTTCATAGAGAGTAAACATATCCGACACCTATTGCCCAATGCTTAGGTCATGTAGGTCAGACACAAATAAAAGTAATTGATATAGTTTAAAAACATGGGGTCCATGTGGGATTACTGTGGGTTTGCCCTGCCCACACTGCCCCACAGTAAAAACACACCTACAGTACCTATGGTGGGCCCGCTTGCTCATGTTTCCTGGGGTCCTTTTCTGTTCATGTGACCATATGTAGATCATATCTATCTCAAAGTTTGACATACTATGCATTCTGGGATGCTTTTCTGCACATCATGGTTACAAAGAGTGGTTATTTGAGTTATTGTAGCCTAACCAGTCTGGCCATTCTCCTCTGACCTCTCTCAACAACAAGGTGTTTCCCTAACTGGATGTTTTGTTTAATTGTTTCGCGCACCATTCAGTGCAAACTCTAGACACTTTTGTGTGTGAAAATCAGCACCAGCAATTTCTGAAATACTTAAACTAGCCAATATGACACCAACAACAATGCCATGGTTAAAGACACTGAGATCACATTTTTCCCCTATTCTGATGTTTGGTGTGATCATTAAATGAAGCTCTTGACCTGAATCTGCATGGTAATTCTGTATCAGGATAATCTCTCTAATCTATCTGTATTATGCATCATAATCAGCATCGTTCACAATGAACTGCTGTGATTTATCCAGCTTTACCCCTCAATATCTCTCTCTCTCTCTCTCTCCGTCTCTCATTTCTGGTGTGAGTGTGGAGCGTGATTTTTCTGAGTGAGTTTTCTCTCTCTTTTCTTTTTATTTTTTGATTTATTGCTTTTCTTTTTGATTATTTTGTTTGTTTGATTTGGTCGCGTGGGTTTTTTCCCCCTTGTGTGGCCACGGTGTTAAGGTGGTGTCCACGGTGAGTGTTGAAGATTGTTGTTTGGCAATGGGAGATGTTGTTGGGCACGACAGTATTTTGTCGGCGTCTAAAATGCGTTCTGTTGTGTTTTTTTTTAATTCGGTGGAAAAGGCAAAAGAGTTAGTGGAGAAGGGAATTGTTGTAAATAATCTCTTCACACCTGTTCTTCCACTTTCAACACCCTCAAAAAAGGTTACATTGTCTAATATTTCACCTTTTGTTTCTATGGAAAGCTGGTTTCACTGATTAAGAAAATCCTCATTGGTACTGCTTCACCACTGTTAAAACATGTAGTTTATTTTAGAAGATTTGTCTACATGATCTTGAAAGACAGCGAAGAACTTGACCTGACTTTTAACATTAAGGTTGACAACTTAGATTATGTTTTGTCATCTGTCGACTGATGGGCAAAATATGAGGGACACTAATCTAAATAGTGATGATGAGGAAAGGGTTGAAGCAGGGACCTCTAATGCTGCCAGTTTGAGTGTGAAAAATCTGACTGTTGTGGAGAGCAATGATAGTGTTTCTGAGGCTCAGGATGTAGTTTCTTATGCCACTGCACCAGTAGTGTCTTTGCAGGAAGGTGGGTTGGAAGCTGCTGCTGTAGTGAGTGAAGGAGTCAGTGATTTCACTACTGAGTCAGCTTTGACAAAGGGTAGAAGTGATAATGTGAAGTGGCAATCATTTGAACTTTGTGATGATGCTGATCTAGAATCAGATAAAACTGAGTTCAAAGTTCCAGTTAAAAGGAAAAGTTCAAGTGAATGAACTTGGGTTCATGGGTCCAGTCGTGATTATGAGGTAGAAGATATTAAACTCTTCCTCAAAGCAACGAAAAATAAGAGAGGAGTACGTGTCTGTGAATATTTTCAAGACATCAAACAATTCGCTGACAAAACCAAATTGTTCATGGCGGAAAGCTTATTCATAAATAAGGAAATTTATCAGTTGAAGAAAATTGTAAGAATTTTAAACCCTGATAATAGCTAAAAAGCCTAAAGTGATATGTTATGGGTTTCTAGTTTTGTTTTTAGCAGTTTTTGCTTGGTTTTTATTCTCTTCTTTTCTTTTAAAAATGAATGAAATTAATTTTGCTTTCTTAAATATTAATGGGGCAAGAGATTTTAAGAAAAGAATGGAAATTTATGAATTTGTGAAACAAAATATGTTAGATGTGGTGATGCAGCAGGAAACTCATAGTGATCTAAATAATGATTCTGAATAGGGTGGTTTTTCGTTTTTAAGTCATAATTTTAACCCACATTCTTTTCAAGTAGAAGAAATAGTAAAAGGTATTCTTTTAAAAGTAAAAGCAAACTATGAAAAGAATCTTAGTTTTTATTTGTGTGTACTGTCCAGTCTCTGCAATAGAAGGAATGGTGTTTTTGAATATCTTTGTTCAAAATATCTTTGTATCTGTGTTACAAAAATATAATCAAGAAGAGCTTTGATTTTTTGGAGGTGATTTTAACTGCACTGAATCTAATCTAGATAGGAATCATTTAGAACCTCATATGCCTTCTAGAAATTGATTGATTCAACTTGTTATGATGCATGAACTGTGTGATGTTTGGAGACGCTTAAAGGGGACGCAAAAACAGTATACTTGGACTCATGCGTGATAGTCATTTCTATGGCAAGATTGGACAGATTTTATGTTTTTAAACACCATTACAATATCATAAGGAACTGTCACATTGTACCTGTTAGTTTTTCTGACCATTGTATGGTCAAATGTTCGGTTTTTATTAATCTTTTAAAACCCAAAAGTGCTTATTGGCAGTTTAACACTGCATTATTAAGTGACAAACATTTGAAAGAATTGTTTGATTTTTTTGGGGGGAGGATTTTAAAACTACGAAAGGTTTTTATAACTCAACAATTTTGGGATGTAGGAAAAGCCCAAATTAAGTTCTTAACCACTGAGCTACCACCGCCCTACCACTGAGCTACCACCGCCCTCTTTTTTCTTTTTTAATTTGGGAAAAAAAAATGGTCAAAGTAGAATTATTCATGCTTTACGATCTGACTCTGGAATTCTCTTGACAGATCTTTCAGATATTCGCCAGAGGGCAGTCGGTTTTTATGAAAATTTATAGAAAAGTGAAATGGCTGTAGCGCTAGAAAATGAGGGTGAGTTTTCCTTTGAAAATGATGCCTGAAAGCATCAATGCTGAAATTTCTGGCCCTCTGAGTATGAGTGAGCTACAGAAAGCACATCGAGGGATGGTGTCTGGAAAAACACCAGGCATCGATGGTATACCAGTGGACTTTTACAAGTCCTTCTGGTCAACAATAGGAGAAGATCTCCTAGAAGTGTTGAATACCAGTCTAGCAAAGGGTAAACTGCCTCGAAGTTGCCGTGTTGACCCTCCTACTGAAAAAAGGCGATCCTGGAGACATAAAGTGTTGGCATCCAGTTTCTTTTCTCTGCAGCAACTATAAGCTTTTATCAAAGGTCTTAGCTAACAGACTTGCTAATGAAATGGACAGTGTTATTCATCCTGATCAAACCTACTGTGTCCCAGGTAGATCGATATTTGACAACATTGCTTTTATTCGTGATCTTAAAGTCTCCAAGATATTAAACCTAAATTGTGGTTTTATTTCATTAGATCAAGAAAAAGCTTTTGATCGGGTAGAACATTGTTTTTTATGGAAGATCTTAAATGCATTTGGCTTTAGTGAGAGTTTTATTAATTTCATTAAAGTCCTATATAGTGATGTGGAGAGTATTTTAAAGGTCAGTGGTGGTTTATGTACTCCTTTGAAAGTTTTTAGAGGCATAAGACAGGGTTGTGCATTATCTGGTATGTTATATTCTTTAGCAATTGAACCTTTGTTAAATCAGATCAGGTGCAAACTTCAAGGTGTAATTTTACCATCAATGGACAAAGTGATATTCAGGCTTTGTTAAATTTGTTGAAAACTTTTAAGAAAATCTCTTCTGCTAACATAAACTGGAAAAAAAAGATTGGAAAAATGATAAACCTAAACTTCCTATGGGCTTGGAGTGGGGAAAAATAGGTTTTAAATACTTAGGAGTTTTTATTGGAGATGAAGATGGCAACCTGGCAACCTCCAGCCCCGAGCTCCAGCCGGAGACCCAGCAGGAGGTCTCCTCAGCGGAGCTCCCCCTGGAGGTTAACCTGGCAACCTCCAGCCCCGAGCTCCCATTCCTGTCGGAGGTCCACGAGGAGACCTCCGCTCCAGCCCCGTTCCCAACAGAGGTCCACGAGGGGACCTCCGCTCCAGTCCGGTTCCCACCGGAGGTCCACGAGGAGACCTCCGCTCAAGCCACGCTCCTGCCGGAGGTCAACGAGGGGACCTCCGCTCAAGCCAAGTTCCTGCCGGAGGTCCACGGGATGACCTCCTCCCAAGCCAAGTTCATATCGAAGGTCCACGGGATGACCTCCTCTCAAGCCAAGTTCATGTCGGAGGTCCACAGGATGACCTCCTCCCAAGTTAAGTTCATGCTGGAGGTCCATAGGATGGCCTCCTCCATGTCCTAGTCCAAGTCCATATCCTAGTCCTAGTCCATGTCCATGTCCAAGTCCATGTCCAGGTTCCTGCCCTAGTCCTAGTCCATATCCAGGTTCCTGTCCTAGTCCAAGTCCATGTCCAAGTCCAAGTCCAGGTTCCTGCCCTAGTCCTAGTCCATGTCTCAGTCCATGTCCAAGTCCATGTCCCTCTCCAAGTCCATGTCCAGGTTACTGTCCAGGTCCCTGTTTATATTCCAGTCCAAGTTCAAGTCCATGCCTCAGTCCATGCCTCAGTCCATGCCTCAGTCCATGCCCAGCGTCATGCCTAGATTCAAGCCCCAGTTCATGTCTAGATTCATGCCCAGATTCATGTCCCAGTCCATGCCTCAGTTCATGCCCAGAGTCATGCCTAGATTCGTGCCCCAGTTCATGTCCAGATTCATGCCCAGATTCATGTCCCAGTCCATGCTCCAGTCCATGCCTCAGTCCATGCCCTAGTTCATGCCCAGAGTCATATCCAGAGTCATGTTCCAGTCCATGCCTCAGTCCATGCCTCAGTCCATGCCCAGAGTCTATCCTAGATTCATGCCCCAGTTCATGTCCAGATTCATGCCCAGATTCATGTCCCAGTCCATGCCTCAGTCTGTGCCCAGAGTCAAGTTCCAGTCCACGTTCCAGTCCACGTTCCAGGCCATGTTCCAGGCCACGTTCCAGTCCACGTTCCAGTCCTAGTCCAAGCACCTAGTCCAAGCACCTAGTCCAAGCATCAAGTAAAGCACCAAGTCAAGCACCAAGTCAAGCACCAAGCAGAGTTCGATTCCAAGTTCCCATCCAGTTTCCAGTCCAAGTCTCATGCCAAGTCTCATGCCAAGTCTCACGCCAAGTCTCACGCCAAGTCTCACGCCACGTCTCACGCCAAGTCCCCAGCTGAGTTCCAAGCCAAGTGCTAAGCCAGGTGCCAAACCCCGCTCATGCTTGTGACTTTCGGGATGGCCAGCCACGCTTCGCTCACACCTGTGGCCGACGGGACGGCCAACCACGCCTCACTCACGCCTGTGGCCGACGGGACGGCCAACCACGCCTCGCTTACGCCTGTGGCCGACGGGACGGCCAACCACGCTCCACTCTGGCCTCGGAACTATGGACTGTGCCTGCCTCTGGACCTGGGGGGCGGAGATTGTTATCCTGCCCAGGGGCCCAGGTCCGCCAAAGCGGTTGGAACTTCTGCCGCCTTGGGAGAAGCACCTTTGGGCGCATTCCCCATTCATAGACTTTCACTTTGTTGTTTTTAGTTTACGTCATGTCTCTGCCTCCGTTTGCTTATTGGTCTCTGCCCCTGTTTGTACATTGGTTATCCGTTTTATGTTTCATTATGATTTTCAGGTGTTTTGTGTTTCCCCTCATTTATTCACTTTAAGAGAAACTCTTTCATTTCTCCGCCTGGGCGCGGAGTATTGAACTGAATTGTATGAACTGAATTGTATGAACTGAATTGTATGAACTGAATTAGATGATATTCTGTGGATTTATGCCTTGATGTTAATAAGTTATGATAAGTTATGTAATTGTAACAAGATGAATTATTGTAAATAAATGTTTTGTGAATTCTCAAAAAAATCTCTCTCTCTCTCTCTCTCTCTCTCTCTCTCTCTCTCTCTCTCTCTCTCTCTCTCTCTCTCTCTCTCTTTCTCTCTGATTGTGAATGGCTGGAGCGCGGCGTGAAATGAGGATCAGCAGGCAAGCAGGAGATGGAGAAAACAGAGACGAGTGTTTCTCTGTAATCCAGTGGGAGCTAATGCTAATTTTCACCATCTCTTGTTTGCTTTGGCGTTCACACACACACATGTGGCTGCTGCTGTAGACAGCAGCTTCAGACTGAGGTGTACTGGATGGAGGCACAAAATATTAGCTGCTATTTTCTTGGTAAATAGGTTTCCAGGGCAAATTACATGTGGGGAAATATTTCACTAACTCGGCTAACCACTTTTCCCTCAGCTAAAAATAGATATTTAAATGTCATTATAACCCTCACCTCAATTTCTGTGTTAATTGTTTTAAAACACAGAAATTAGTTAGTACATTTACTGTAAGATTTCATTGTAATTTTGTGATATTTAATATTCATTTATCCTGTTTAGTGTAATCCTGTTACTTTAGTTGCACTTTAGTAATTTATTTTGTAACGTTTTGTTATACTAGTTGATACGGTGAAGATTTCTGTTGGGAGATTTTTATTTAGCATTTATGGAAGGAGTCTCCAGTGTCAGGGCTTCTTCCACCATGGGAGTTTTTTCCAGTTTCCCTGTAAAAATGGCATTATAGGGTTGTTGTTTTTTGTTTTTTTTTTGTATTAACTTCAAGAGTGAGAAAAGACAGGCAGTTAAAGGAATGACTGTTTGTAGCTGCTATAACATAATGGATAAAAGGAACTAAGTTGTCTTGTGGACATAGCGCAATATTAAATGTAACTATAAATAGATAAAAATTATGATGGGTAAAAAGTCATTCATTAAAAAAAAATCAAAATTGCTATGGTTTATGAGGAATAAATAATTCAGGATGTGCTGTTATTGGAAAATAATTAACTTTGATGCCGCTTCATGTTGGACAGCATTACACCACCATGTCGTTGATTATTTTCCTAAAACTGCACACAAAAACGTATCGTCTTTAAACCACACCGTTAGTCTGGTATTTGAATGGTATTTGACTCCATGGTCTAAAGATATTTATGGAGCATATACTGACCAAAAAGGCTTTTAGACTTGCTTTAATGATCCAAAAACATGGCTCACAATATCTGTTTGTACATGAGCAATCATGGAAGTAGTTCTATTTATATAGCACAGATGTTAAGCTTGTGTAAAATGATGTTTTGGGTGCAATGACGCAGCTGACTGTGGTCACTGGGAGGTCTGATTCGGGTTCAGTCATGCGTGAACACTGAAGCTCACGCCACTGTTTGCTTCTGTTTAAAAAAGAACTGCCTCGGTCCATTTACCGTAACCTACAGAGAAACACAATGCACACAACACAGCCTGTGATCTCTTTGTTACTGCTGAACTGACAGGTGGTAGGGACGCTTGTGCAGAAAAGATTTTAGATTGCTTGCTCTTTTTCCCAGAGAGCATGAGTACAGTTTCATTTTTTTAGTTCAAATACTGAATCTGGTACTGAATTTGCGTACAATCAAAATGCATGCTGATGAGCTTCTCAAACTTATCACTCTTGACTGGTTTCAAAAAGAACAGATTTGGATGTTTTCATACTGCTAGCAGCATAAATTCTAGTGTAACCTCTACTCTTCCAACACAGATACATTAAGGCCCTGATTTACTAAACGTTTGCGTATGTGAACTTGATAACACCTATAAAATTATGTTACATTATGTTAGCCATCACTATGTTGACCATCTAGCCAGCTAATTTTCTCTGCAAATATTAGCTAGCCATTTTAGCTTGCTAGGTTTGATTAGACTGAATACAGTTTGATGGCTTTGAGTTATGAGATTAATGCATGAGTGAGCAATGTCCATCCATTTTCTGTACTGCTTATCCTTACTGGGTTGCAGGGAACCTGGAGCCTATCCCAGGGTGCACGGGGCACAAGGTGGGGGACACCCTGGACGGGGTGCCAATCCATCGCAGGGCACAATCACACACACTACAGACGCGCCAATCAGCCTACAATGCAAGTCTTTGGACTGGGGGAGGAAACCAGAGTACCTGGAGGAAACCCCCAAAGCATGGGGAAAACATGTAAGCTCCGCACACAGAGGGCCACAGCGGGAATCGAACCCTCAGCCCTGGAAGTGTGAAGCAAATGTTCTAACTGGTTAACTGGTAATGCTAAATTATCAGATAACTTACCTAGCTAGTGACATGGCTAATGGTAACTTGTTCAACTTCGCTGCCTGGCTAGTTAGGCACTGTTATATCAGAAACCATGCAAAATAATCCTTGTCCATACTGTACCATCTGAGTTCAGATACCAACTCAAATATTTTGGCTAATGTTAGTAGCAGTTAGCTCATACAGATAATTCACAGGAACTGACACTTCTCTGGATCTAGCATCATGCAGTGACATACAGTATAGTTGCTTTGGAGGTTTCTTTAAACTGTCTTAAATTTGAATTTTCATGATCTCAAATTGTATTCACAAACATTCATAAATAAGTGTGATTTTTAAACATAATCTCTCTCTAACAATTCACTCTAAAAGTATGAAACCAGAAATATAGAAAACACTTTTAGATCAGCTGATACAGCAGAGAAGCATAAAGCTTTGTTTCTGTGTTTTCTTTCAGTGAGTTAGTAAATATAATGCAAATGTCTGAACTGGATCTTCAGATTATTCATCAGTACTGTCGTGATCAGCGTCAGCACCATGAGGGGGCCCCAGGGGGTCCGGCTCGGCCACCTAGGTCATTGTGCCCCCTCACCTCTGGTAAGCACCCCACCCCACCCACCGAACATGTTTTCAGCCACTGTGCCCTCTTACTTCTTGAAATATTAATAATTAACTAAATATAGACCTCCTCAAAGAAAAGTTTAAATGCATCTTTATATTTTTTTTACTCTGCAACACTGATTAAAATTAAATGTAATCAAGGTTAATGTTTTATTTAAACATTATTTATTTAAACACTGTACCATTACAGTGAACCATGTACTTTAGTACATGGTCATGGACTGGAGGAGGCGGTGGATGCAAGTGCAGATCATTTATTGTATAAAGTTAATTTTAATTAGATAAATAATTACAAATAACTGTCAGAAAAGGAGACTAGCTAGATTCACTAGTCGGATATAGCATGAGAATACTCACCCTCAAAGTTAGGGTGAGGGTTAGGGTTGATGAGGTGATTCACAGTTTTGGACATGACAATCAAGCCTTATGAACGCACACGCACTTTCCAACACACAGGGGTGGTGCTACATGGTGGCCAGGGGTGCACCGGCCCCCACTGAAATCCTGTTGGCCACGCCTGGCCACCATTTAGTGCCGCCTCTGTGTGTTGGAAAGTGCGTGTGCGTTCATAAGGATCGACTATCATATCCAAAACTGTCAATCACCTCATCAACCACACCCTTTTATTTATCATCAAATGACTCTATAAAGTGCATTTACCATAAGGAAAAATAATGGGGGAGATATCAAGGTCTGCCAAACTTAAAACCACAAAACATTGTTCCCGAAAATAATTCATGGAGATGTAATTTAAAATGAAAAATCTGTCACATTAACAAATGAATGGGCAGGGTTAAAAATTTTACTGCAGCCACTAGAGGGTATCAGAGATATTTTGGCTTCATTTTTGAATCCTTGTTAAAAAGTCCGCTCATAATATACAGTACAGTCATTGGTACAAATGAATTGTCATCTCCTTTGTGCACAATATTACAAGCTGTCACAGAAGTAATTAAAATCATTTAACCTAATAGAGTAGTGAAATGCCCTTAAGTTGGAGTGAGGGATTTCCCAAAGAGGAAATAGATATGACAAGTCAGCAAGGGCATGTGCAGAAGAGTACTGAAATTGAGGTAAAAGTGGTTTTATAATAACTCTGAGATACTACTCTGAGCTGTCATTTTTGTCATAAGAACAGCATGTTTTGTTTTTTTTAAATAAGTATTTCTGAGATGGTTGATGAATACAGGTCCTTGTTGTGGTCAGGCCCTGGTGGTGAGACCAGAATTGCATTTACTTTGTTCTGTTATTTTAAAAACTTTCTTCTTAAATAAGGGATGTTATTTAGATAAACCAAATCTAACTGTACAGAATATTTTACCTAATGTATCCAACAAAAGGAAACAAATAAAATAAAACTTCTTCCCTGTACCCTTGTCTAGGCAGTACAAAAGAGAAAACTGTTTACACAGATATTGTGTCAGCTTCCCAAGAAAATGTACAGTTTGTAATGTTTAGTTTGTCTTGTCCTTCCTCTCGCATATTGTTTTCTTTCTCTTCATCATCATTGTCTTCTTCCTCACCCAGGTCTATCTGGTCAGAGCCACTGGTGAGCAGGGCACCACTAGGGCTGAATACACACCCGTATGCTGAGTCTTTGTGCCCCTACATCACACACACACACACACACACACACACACACACACACACACACACACACACACACACACACACACACAGTCCAATTGCTGCACACACAAATCTTTGTGAACTAAATGTTTTAATTTGACATTTTTTTAGGAATTGTACTGTTGCAACATATTGAATACTGTTAAGCCTTTACAGTCCAATCTCAAACACACACACACACACAGTGACTCTTTATGCACATGAAGAGACCTAAACAGTTAACACTCACCTGTAAACACTTTACACACCTGCCGTTTGCCATGTCCCAGACTTTAACCTGTGAGAGCGAGAAACATTTAACATTATGATTCTGTGTCTCTGTGTGTGCATGTGTGTATGAGCTCTTACCTTGTCCCCTTCAGCAGTGGATGCTAGTACTGATCCATCTCTACAGAAAGCCACACACTTCACCCACACACGCTCACCCCCACCCAGCACAAACACACACTCACGCCTCTGCAGTGACCACACACGCACTGTTCCATCCCACGAACCAGATGCCTGGAACACACACAATCACAACCAATATATTTTACTTCTGCTAACCATTTAAGTATGAACTTACAAACTTCTCTGTCATCACAAGGCCCCAAAATTCTAATACTTAATTTAAAACATTCATTCATTGATAAAGAGAAGAGATGATGAAGAAAATAGGTGTTTGGAACAAATGATAATGTAGCAAGTGTCTCCAGGTCATTGTAATTTAGTCCAAACAGGAACCAAGTGAACTTGTGTTTCTAGATCATTTTTACTGGCTGAAATAGTTACAGTGACAAGATTAAAAGTGTTTGTTGAAAAATAAACCAACCCAGTGTTATTTTGGTCTATGATGTGGTTTTTAGTCTGTCTTTTGTGTGTATGATGTTGCATTTCAAAAGATGCAACACACAGGGGCCAAACATCAACAGACAGTGCTGCCTTGTAAATTATTAATGCTGCCAATCATGAGCAGGAACCAACTTCCACATATCTGGAACCTTCAGTACCAGAACAGAAGCCACTGAAAGAAAGCACAGTTACAGCTTTCAAGTACCAGATGTTCCAGTAGTTTGTACAGTGGAAAAGGTGTGTGTGTGTGTGTGTGTGTGTGTGTGTGTGTGTGTGTGTGTGTGTGTGTGTGTGTGTGTGTGTGTTTGCCTGTGTTAGGTCGCGCAAGAAGCGCGACTTCAATCCCCAGAACTCTTATCCACACACTCCACACTACACTTCCCAGCAAGCTCGGCGGCCTACAAACATGGCCGCCAGGGACTACAACACCCACACACTACCTCGGTCACAATCACCCTCGTTCTAATCCCGCGCACCTGTCTTCTATTTTCACTAACACGTTATTTAAGGACTTTTGTGTTACAGGGCTAACGCGAAGTATCGTTTGTTTCTTCCAAATCGACTGAGCTACTTCATTCTGGACTGATTCTCACGGCATTTGAAACTAAGCTAAGTACCTTGGACTCCGACTTCATCTCAAGCCCTCTTTCTATTTTACACATCTCTGTGATAGGTTTGCTTGCACAAGTGTTTGATTTTCTGTTAGCGCAAATAGCTAGCACACTTTATTTAGTCACCGCTATTTTGTTGTATGGGTTCTCTGTTGGATGCTGTTTTCTCCGTTTGATTTTGCCGTAGTAAAGTGTGTGTCCTTTTTTTTACTGCTAGCGCTAACACTTTTGAGAGTGTGTTTAATCTTGATCACGTTATCCTGCGAAGACTCGAAGCCTTCTATAAACCTGTTGTTTGCCCTGTGTCTTTTCACATGTGTGCTGAATAAACTGACGAAGTTTTTGACCGCAACTGTGTCCAGCTTACTTCTGGTGCTGTAACAGAATACTTTCGCCTCGACATGGACGCAGCGGAGGAAATTCGTCAAGCAATCGCAGCACACGGTCAAATTATCAACGCGCAACAACAACGCTTGGGAGAAATGGATCAGAGTCTTCAACTTCTCTCTCAAGTCACGGCTACAGCAACGCAGCGCGCCGCTCCCACATCCTTTTCTACGCCTCGACTGCCTATGCCCTTACCCGATAAGTACAACGGTGACACTGGTTTATGTAAGGGTTTCATCTTACAATGCTCCTCATACTTTGACTGTTGTGGGGAAATGGGGGATCATGAGAAAGTGGCGCGATTCATCTCCTTACTAACAGGCAAGGCTTTAAGGTGGGCGGCGGCAGTAAGAGAACGAGGCGGAGATGCGGTGGCTTCCTATGACACCTTCGTCTCCATGTTCCGGCGAGTGTTCGACCACGCCCCCCGTCACCAGGAAGCCGGGGAACGGCTCCTAACACTGAGGGCAAGGCTCACTTCGAGTGGCGGATTACGCGTTAGAATTTCGGACTATCGCTGCGGGTAGCGGCTGGAATGACGTGGCGTTAAAAGCTGTCTTCCGTCAGGGCCTTAATCCCGCCATAATCACTGAGATGGCCTGCCGCGATGAGCCTCTTAACCTGGACTCGTTAATTGATCTCGCCATTCGTCTCGATCAACTTCTCTACAGCCGTAGGCATCCATCTCAGCACCCTGAACCAACCCGACTCCCCGCTAGCGACGAACCCATGCAAATCGGCCATGCTAAACTGGACCCCAACGAGAAAGAAAGGAGACGCCGAGAGAACCTATGTCTCTACTGTGGCCGCGCTGATCACTCTCTTCACTCCTGCCCTGTCCGCCCCACAAGCTTAACTCCGACGAGGGGCGGACAACGCACCCATTCAACCCCGCACCCATTCAACCCCGGTGAGTCAGATTCCTGATGTTACTTCATGTTCTTTTACTTTACCCGTCTACCTTGAACATTCAGGTGTCTGTACTCTTGTTACAGCCATGCTCGACTCCGGAGCAGCGGGCAACTTCATTGACGAGGAAATAGTGTGTCAGCTTGACCTCGACACTCGTCCCCTACCTCAGCCGCTAAAGATCCGCGCCATCGACGGTACGCCCATCGGAAACATCACCCGCCACACACACACCCTGGGGCTTCGTGTCAGCGCTCTCCACCACGAAGAATTATCCTTCTGGGTCATCAAATCTACCCGATACCCCGTGGTTTTGGGCTTACCGTGGCTGAGAAAACATAACCCTCACATTTCCTGGGCCAACCAACAAATACTCAACTGGTCACCCTTCTGTCACCAACAATGCCTCAACACCCTATCACTCACCGTCGGCACTACATCCGTTGAAAGCCCTGAAAACGCACCCACCGTCTGTATACCCCACGAATATAACGATCTTAAGGAGGTATTTAGTAAACTCAGGGCTAGCGGTCTTCCACCCCATCGTTCTTATGACTGTTCCATAGACCTCCTGCCGGGTATGACTCCGCCACGTGGACATATATATCCCCTGTCCCAAGCAGAACATAAAGCCATGTCCGAATACATTCAGGAGGCTCTCCAACAGGGATATATTCGCCACTCCACCTCCCCGGCAGCAGCCAGCTTCTTTTTCCGTGGCCAAGAAAGGAGGGGGCCTTCGGCCTTGCATTGACTACCGAGGGCTCAACCGCGCCTCGGTGAAATATCCCTACCCTCTTCCACTCGTCCCTTCCGCCTTAGAACAACTTCGTGAAGCCCGATATTTCACCAAGTTGGACCTCCGTAGCGCGTACAACCTGGTGCGTATCCGGGAAGGGGATGAGTGGAAGACTGCCTTCAGCACAACAACAGGTCACTACGAATACCTCGTAATGCCGTATGGGCTAACTAACGCGCCCTCAGTATTCCAATGCCTAATTTATGCCGTAGTGAGAGACATGTTAGGAAAATTCGTGGTGGCCTATATTGACGACATTTTGATTTACTCCCCCAACTACAAACTCCACGTATCTCAAGTACGCCAGGTTCTCACACGCCTACTAGAAAATGGACTATATGTAAAGGCAGAAAAGTGTGAATTCCACACTAATACTACGACCTTCTTAGGTTACGTCATTAGCCCCGAGGGAGTGGCCAATGGACAAAAGTAAGGTCACGGCGGTAACACAATGGCCCACTCCTACTACCCATCAAGGAGCTCCAAAGCTTCTTAGGTTTCGCCAACTTTCTACCGACGCTTTATCCGGGGGTTTTAGTTCGATTGCCCTACCCCTTACTTCTCTGTTGCGGGGCGGTCCCCGCCGTCTGGTTTGGAACCACGAGGCCGAGGGGGCATTCTCCAGACTCAAAACGGCTTTCACCACGGCTCCTATCCTCAAGCACCCAGACCCTTCCTGTCCCTTCGTAGTAGAAGTAGATGCCTCTGAGGCGGGGGTGGGGGAGCCGTGTTGTCCCAACATCTAGGGGAAAACCCAAAACTTCACCCCGTCGCTTTCTTTTCGAAAAAGCTATCGCCGGCAGAACAGAATTATGACGTGGGAGATCGTGAACTGCTAGCTATAAAATTAGCTTTGGAGGAGTGGCGACACTGGCTAGAGGGGGCAGAACACCCGTTTACCGTTTTCACAGATCACAAGAACTTAGAATATCTGCACACAGCCAAACGACTAAACCCTCGCCCAAGCACGTTGGTCTTTGTTTTTCGCACGGTTTCAGTTTACCCTTTCTTATCGCCCCGGGTCTAAGAACCACAAGGCGGACGCCCTTTTCCCGACTCCACACTAGGGATTCACCACCTTCCAAACCGACCACATCCTGCCTCCCTCCTGTTTTGTCGGTAATGTGCACTGGGAGTTCGACAATTTACTTCACAAATTCCCACGTAGGTACGTACCGTCTGCTTGTCCTCCCACAAAATTGTTTGTCCCTTCTACCTACAGAACCCGATTAAAAAGATGGGCTCACACCGTTTCCCGTACCCGCTCACCCCGGTTCCCTACGCACATACCACCTTTTGTCCCACAAGTACTGGTGGCCCAACATGGCCCAAGAAGTACTACAGGCGGTCAAATCTTGTGACATCTGCGCCCAAAACTAAGGTACCCAGAACCTTCCCTGCCGGCAAACTCATGCCACTACCCACTCCTCAACGACCTTGGTCACACCTTGCAGTAGACTTCATCACGGACCTCCCCAATTCTCTAGGCCACACCACCGTTTTTGTTATTTTAGATCGGTTCTCCAAATCCCTCCGTCTAATTTCCTTGCCCAATCTACCATCAGCCTTCCACACAGCAGAACTTATATTCTCGCATGTATTTCGTTATTTTGGGATCCCCGAAGACATAGTTAGCGATCGGGGACCGCAGTTCATATCTCGCGTATGGTCCGGCTTTATGGGTAAATTGGGAGTGAATGTGAGCCTTACGTCGGGATACCACCCCGAATCCAACGGGCAAGCGGAACGGGTTAACCAAGAAGTCGGAAGGATGCTCCGTTCGTTCTGTCACAAAAATCCCTCTGATTGGGCCCGCTTCCTGCCCTGGGTGGAATACGCCCAGAACTCACTCCGCCATTCTGCCACTAACCTGCCCCCATTCCAATGCGTGCTAGGTTATCAGCCCCCTCTATTTCCGTGGGACGCCACGGCCACGGACGCACCAGCCGTAAACGAATGGTTTGACCGCAGTGAACAGGTCTGGGCAAGCACCCATAGGAGACTAAAACAAGCAGCCTCAAAATCAAAGGCCCAAGCGGATCGCCACCGACAGGTAACACCACGCTACCAACCCGGTGAACGGGTATGGCCCTCCACCCAAAACTTGCACCTCAAACATCCCTGCCAGAAGCTCTGTCCTCGTTATCTCGGCCCCTTCAAAGTCATCAGGCCCATCAATGAGGTAACCTACAGACTAGCCATCCCCAAACCACTGGCGCATTTCCCCCTCGTTTCACGTTTCTCTCCTGAAACCCTTCCACACAGGCATCCTCACCTCTCAAAACCTGTCCAATCCACCTCCCCCACAGGAAGTTGATGGACAACCGGCCTATCAAATTCATCAGATTCTAAAATCCCGGCGACGTCAAGGTAAACTTCAGTACCTCATTGACTGGGAGGGGTACGGGCCCGAGGAACAGGGCTGGGGGGGGGCCAAGGACATGCTGGACCGTGAAATGGGGCACGATTTTCACCGCATCCATCCAGAATACCCAAAACCTAGACCCAGAGGTCGTCCCAGGCAGGGAGAGGCTCCCGGAGTGAGCCCTTTGGGGGGGGGCTCTGTTAGGTCGCGCAAGAAGCGCGACTTCAATCCCCAGAACTCTTATCCACACACTCCACACTACACTTCCCAGCAAGCTCGGCGGCCTACAAACATGGCCGCCAGGGACTACAACACCCACACACTACCTCGGTCACAATCACCCTCGTTCTAATCCCGCGCACCTGTCTTCTATTTTCACTAACACGTTATTTAAGGACTTTTGTGTTACAGGGCTAACGCGAAGTATCGTTTGTTTCTTCCAAATCGACTGAGCTACTTCATTCTGGACTGATTCTCACGGCATTTGAAACTAAGCTAAGTACCTTGGACTCCCACTTCATCTCAAGCCCTCTTTCTATTTTACACATCTCTGTGATAGGTTTGCTTGCACAAGTGTTTGATTTTCTGTTAGCGCAAATAGCTAGCACACTTTATTTAGTCACCGCTATTTTGTTGTATGGGTTCTCTGTTGGATGCTGTTTTCTCCGTTTGATTTTGCCGTAGTAAAGTGTGTGTCCTTTTTTTTACTGCTAGCGCTAACACTTTTGAGAGTGTGTTTAATCTTGATCACGTTATCCTGCGAAGACTCGAAGCCTTCTATAAACCTGTTGTTTGCCCTGTGTCCTTTTCACATGTGTGCTGAATAAACTGACGAAGTTTTTGACCGCAACTGTGTCCAGCTTACTTCTGGTGCTGTAACAGCCTGCAGCTGTTTTATAACATTATATTGATATTCACCAGAATATTAGCTAATAGAAAACACAGGTCTTTTCTGGAATTTTTGGAAAATTTAAACTCACCAACATCCCAGTGGTGGAAAAGCAGAGACAGGCCACATTCCCCTGATGCCCTTTTAAGGTCACAACCTCCTCATCACCACTGAGACTCCACAGTTTCACAGTGTGATCCCATGAGCCTGTGGCCTGGGATCACAACACACACAGTCTTCATCACTATACAAGCATGAAATATGCCAAAGACATAGTATATGCATGAATTATATCAATGACTGTGTATATGGGTGGATGTCATAACAAGGATTCAAAAGTGGAGCCAAAATGCCTATGAGGCCTTCTAGTGGCTGGCTGCAGTAGAATTTTTAGATTACATCTCCACAAATTATTTTTAGGAGTTAACTTGACCTTGATATCTCTCCCAATATTTTTCCATACAATAAACGCATTTTTATAAGAATGGCTTATAAGTGGCTCAGGTGGTAGAGCCACTAACCGTAGGGTTGGCGGTTTGATTCCCAGCCCACATGACTCCATGTGCCGAAGTGTCCTTGGGCAAGACACTGAACCCCAAGTTGCTCCAGATGGCAGGCAAGTGCTTTGTATGGTTGCTCTGCTGCCATTGGTGTGTGAGTGTGTGCATGAATGGGTGAATGAGACACAGTTTAAAGCACTTTGTGAACCGCAAAGGTAAAAAGGCGCTATATAAGTGCAGACCATTTACCATAAATAAATGGCATGGATGATGTGGTGAGTGACAGTTTTGGGTTGGGCTAGAAATGACAGTCAATTCGGAAACCCAGTGCCGGGTCCGATATGGACTAACCCAGCAGGGATTAGTCTAATTATATTAATACTATTTATCTCTAGATTTCAACTTCAGACATATTTTCCCTTCAAATAACATTAGCTAGTGTACTTTTTGTCAGACGGCTAACATTGGCTGTCAAGCCAAATTATATGATAAAAAAGGTTATTGCCTATATAATGTCTACTTAATACAGAGATATAATTTTGAAAGGGTAAACAAAATTAAATTAAGTTAAATGTGGACAAAAACATAATTACAATTGCAGCTTTTTAATTAAAACTTTTTCTGTTTGCTGCTCTGTCTCAACAAGTATGGTGGAAGGTGTATGTACATATGCATGTAAGTAGTAAATATCCTGTACTTTATGTCAAAACATGATTTATGACCCTCATGTCACTCCGAATGTGTGTAATTTATGATCCTCCTGTCTTCTGTCTGTGTGTATGTATGCGTACGTGTGCGTGTGTGTGTGTGCATGCATGCATGCGTGTGTGTATGTGTGTGTATTTTGAAGCTGTTGATTAAATAAAGAGCCATTGTTAAAACATAGAAAACGCGCTGCAAAACTCGTACAATGTCTGTTCCGCGAACCGTAAATCCTTAGAAGGACGATGTGTGTCCATCACCTAGAATTTCTGTTGAAATGAGAGGAGTCGGCTTTTGCGTCAGGCGAAAAACAGGAGTGTTACCAAAGCCGAAGACCGCCCCTTAAGCCCGCCCCACGATCGTCTCTGTATGTCATGTCATGACCCTCATGTCAGCCCCATGAACGTGTGTAATTTATGACCCCTCATGTCACTCACGTATGTGTGTAATTTACGATCCCTCGAGCTGACAGTTTGGCAAATGCTGACTTTTTCCTGTATCCTGTCTGTGTGTATGCGCATGTGTGTGTGTGTGTGTGTGTGTGTGTGTGTGTTTCACGAAGTATTATATGTTAATGAGTTTTACAACCCCACTATGTGTGTGCGTCCTGAAAACTGTTGTTTAAATATTGGTTAAATAATGCCTGAACTTTCCTGTATCCTGTCTGTGTGTGTGTGTGTGTGTGTGTGTGTGTGTGTGTGTGTGTGTCAATAAGTTTACACCCCCTATGCGCGTGCATCCTGAAAGCTATTGTTTAAAAAAAAAACATGGGTCAGACATGCCGACGGGATAAAAGTATAGTTTGTGCTAGCGTCTGTGTGGAGAATCTTCATTCTCAATTTGCTTTTTTCTGAAAAGTTTTTTGTTAAATTGATTTGTAAGAGTGTTTCAAGAAAAGAACAGACCGATGTTTGTGAAACTGCTGAAACATTAGTTGATTACATTGTTGAGAAAAACACTTGTTCTCTTTTACTGAACTGAAATCCCAAACATTTAAAACCATCTGAGTTTTTCTTTTGTGGAATCTAATCTGAATATCCTGTCATGGTATACATTTAATGAGGAAGATGTTGCATTCATTCTCAACTAAATTTAGCCAATAATACTTTATTATACACACATCACATTCAATAATACAGATAACAACATGATCAAAATGAACATGAGAACACAGAACATACAAAAAAAGATTAAATTAAAAAAAAAAAAAAACTGAGCCACTGACTCCGGTCATGAGGGGTGAACTGAATACATGGTCATCTGGGTAAAATGAATGTGTTGATGGTGAACTCGAGGGCGTTTTCTGTTTCTACTCTTCTTAGACGAGAGCCAGATAGCATGTGGTAATGGGCCCGAGCTCGGCAGCCCCGCGGTGCCTGCGGCTCAGACACGGCATCGGCATGTATTATCCGGGGCCGAGTGTGGCCCACGGCTCGCTCTGACACGTGTGTTTTTGTTACGGCGGTAAAGTACTGGGGCCGATTCTTGTTCACCATAACTAACCCGGATCTGGCTTTAGAGTCTGGGCCACTTCTGGCGATGACTCGGCTTGGTTCAATCAGATGCCCTAATATTTATAACAGTAGCAAATATATTTAGATATAATGCAGCATATTCTTTTATATGCTTTTATTTATTATAAACGCACGTCGTTGTGCTCTCAGGTGATTTCATCTCCACTCACACAGCAGTGGGAGGGGTCTTGTACCTGTAGTAGTGGGAGATGGCAGCCATGTTTGTGCGGGTAGGACACGAACAAAACAAGAGATATGGGACTATTTAGGTAAAACAATGCGGGTAAGCATCGATTCACATTTACTTTTCGAGTATTGTACTTGCAGATGTTCATAAAGGAACTTTGCTGTCTGTATAAAGGCGTGAATTCAAATGTAAATGAGTTTAAGAGTTAAATAAGTTAATATCTTGTAACTTTTTGTAGTTTTTTGTTACCTTGCATAATTAGTATGTGTAGAGCTGCACGATTAATCAGAAAAAGATTGCGATCTCTTTCCTAAATGATAACGATTCGTCTGTCTATTTAACCTTTGACAAAAATCACACCAGAACATTCAGATCTGTGTTGGTGCTGCCGCTGAGCCACAGAGAGAGCAGTTATCATTTCTACATCGTTTTGTAACAATCTAAAAGCTCTTTATTCCACAGATACTACAAGCTAGTCAGTGTATTCAGTAGGTTGTTTCTGTAGGTTGTTTTAATGTTTCAGCAATTTCACAAACATCGGTCTGTTCTTTTCTTGAAACACTCTTACAAATCAAATTAACAAAAAACTTTTCAGAAAAAAGCAAATTGAGAACGAAGATTCTCCACACAGACGCTAGCACAAACTATACTTTTATCCCATCGGCATGTCTGACCCATGTTTTTTTTTTAAACAATAGCTTTCAGGATGCACGCACATAGGGGGTGTAAACTTATTGAAACACACACACACACACACACACACACACACACACACACACACACACACACACATGCGCATACACACAGACAGGATACAGGAAAAAGTCGTAAATTACAGCGTTTGCCAAACTGTCAGCTCAAGGGATCATAAATTACACACATACATGAGTGTGGCGAGGAGGAGGGCGTGGCCAGGCTGTGAGCACGCACACCTGGCACTGATTTGTCTAATCAGTGGGAGAGAGAGATAAAGGAGCGGCTGGAAGCGCCGGAGAGAGGGAGAGAGACGCATGTGCATTTGGTGTCCAGTTTGTGTGTTTTCTGTTCTGTTTCAGTTTCGTTTATTATTAAACTCTATGTTTATGTTCAGCCGGTTCCCGCCTCCTCCTTGCCTGACTTTAAATTGTTACACTGGTGCCGAAACCCGGGAAGGAGGAGGGACGTGCTGTCAGAGAGCTCTCGCCACTGTGGGAGGACTGCGACACCGAGGAGGCGGTGGCGCTGGAGCGATTGCCAAGGAGGACGGAGGAGTCGCTGCCATCTGCCAGGATGCGGAGGAACTGCTGCAGTCTGCCTGAAAGGGGAGGAGCGGTTTCCATCTGCCAGGAGATGGAGGACCCACTGCTGTCTGCCGGGGAAGCAGAGATGTGGCTGCCGTCCGCCGGAAAAGGGGAGGAGCCGCAGCCGTCCGTAGGGGAGGAGCCGCAGCCGCCCGCTCGGAAGTCCAGTGCCATCGCCCGGCGTCGTGGGGGATCGCTTCCCAGCAGGCTGAGAACCAGATGACAGCGTGTCTGGGGACCAGAGTGTTTTTTTCCTCTCTCTCTCCTCTCTTTCTCTCTGGCTCGCTCTCCAGCTTGCTTCTTCTCTTTCCCCTCTTCCTCCTCGTCGTCTCTCCTCCCACCCTCCCGAAAGGATGGGAGGGGGTGTACATCAGGCCGGAAGCCTGAATCTGGCGGCGGAGGAGTGTGGCGAGGAGGAGGGGGTGGCCAGGCTGTAAGCACGCACACCTGGCACTGATTTGTCTAATCAGTGGGAGAGAGAGATAAAGGAGCGGAGAGAGGGAGAGAGACGCATGTGCATTTGGTGTCCAGTTTGTGTGTTTTCTGTTCTGTTTCAGTTTTGTTTATTATTAAACCCTATGTTTATGTTCAGCCGGTTCCCGCCTACTCCTTGCCCGACTTTAAATTGTTACAGTGAGTGACATGAGGGGTCATAAATTACACACGTTCATGGGGCTGACATGAGGGTCATAAATTACACACATTCATGGCTGTGACATGAGGTTCGTGAATTACGTGACATACAGAGACGATCGTGGGGCGGGCTTAAGGGGCGGTCTTCAGTTTTGATAACACCCCTGTTTTTCCCCTGACGCAAAAGCCGACTCCACTCATTTCAACAAAAATTCTAGGTGATGGACACACATCATCCTTCTAAGGATTTAGGGTTCGCAGAACAGACATTGTACGAGTTTTGCAGCGCGTTTTCTATGTTTTAACAATGGCTCTTTATTTAATCAACAGCTTCAAAATACACACACATACACACACGCATGCATGCATGCACACACACACACGCACACGTACGCATACATGCACACAGACAGAAGACAGGAGGATCATAAATTACACACATTCAGAGTGACATGAGGGTCATAAATCATGTTTTGACATAAAGTACAGGATATTTACTACTCATGTATATATGTATGTGTGTACCAGCCACTGCGAATCCGTGGAGAATGCACTGCTCTGAACAGCAGCAGTGTGACCACAGAACTGCTTCAGTTTGAGCCCAGTCTGAACAACAACACAATAACAACACAATATTTAATCAAGCGAAAAATTAGCACACAGCACAAGACAATAAATCCTCAGACTGTTTTCTTTGACTATGTCTCTAAACCAGGCCAATTGAACCAACAGCCAACAAGCACTGAAGCTGTTCTTGTGGCTCATGATGGTCCAACACCTTATTATCACACTTTATGTTGGATTTCCTTTCATTTGTCACCAGTGAAGTTAAAAACAACACCAACAAATAAAAAATAAATATTACGTATACAGCACTCACATGGATGTCCCAGAGCAGTACTATGTTGTCCCACCCCCCTGATACAAGGCTTCGGCCGTCAAGACTGAAGGTCACCGTCTCAACACTTCGCAAGTGACCTGAACAATCACTTTTGGTTATTTTGGTTTTCATCACTAAGGCGCATGCTTTAAATTATATTATTTAAGAAGAAGAAGCCTTTATTTGTCACATATACATTACAGCATAGTGAAATTATTTTCTTCGCATATACCAGCTTGTTAGAAAGTTGGGGTCAGAGCACAGGGTCGGCCATGATACGGCGCCCCTGGAGCAGACAGGGTTAAGGGTCTTGCTCAAGGGTCCAACAGTATTTCACTCCATAAATAAACATAATTAAATATTGCGCATGTTTTGCTGACTAGTTAGTATATTGATGTAATTTTTTAACAACATTAATAACATTGTTAGCCTAAGCTAGTGTAAAAATAAATAATTTTTTTTTTTTTAAATTACAGACCCCTTGTGGGCGCAACCCAGATAAACCCAACTTGTGGGTAAAAATGACTACACTGCTGGGCTGTGGACACTAGTGCTAGCTGATAATGTTGCAGCAAAAAAGTGATGTAATTTTATCTAGCTAGAAGTAATGTTAATAGTTGTTAATAGTTACATAGCAGCCCAGAAGTTAGGTAACTTAATGTTATCTGTAAATATAATTATGTGAGGATTTAGCTGAACATTTAAAATTGCCATACAAAATCATTTTTATATTTATCAGTTAAAGTCAACTTCAGCCTTTTCCCCCCTCAAATAACATTAGCTAGTCTACTTTTGTCAGCAGGCTGGCATGATAACTACATGTTACAAAAGTTATTGCCTACAGATTGTGCAGTTAATACAGAAATATAATTCTGAAAGGTTCAACAAAATTATAAATTAAGGTAAATGTGAACAAAAACACATTTAATGCAGTTGCAACTGATTTCTTTTATTCAGACTATTTCTGTTTGCTGCTCTGTCTTGAGGAATGTGTGTTGTGGAATATTCCAGAAAATGAATCTTGACGCAATTGTCTTCTTCTCTTGCTGCGCTGCTGCGCTGTCAGCTTTGTGACTTTGTCATTAGATTTGGGGACTATTTAGACCCCTTTAGTGACTTTATATTAAAAAGGAGACTATAGTGACAAATCTAGTGCCTTGTTGAGCAGACTTTAGCGACTACTGCCGTTGATATGGCTCTACAGCTCATATCACTATTTTGTAAATATGTAACTAGTTTGGTGCCATTATGAATGATTTTTTTTTTCTTTTTATAATAAATAATTTATAAACTATTATTTTCTATTCTGATAAAGCTCCTTCTTTATGTAATGTTTTGATATGTAATTAATCACGATGCTTCATGGTGTCATCTGGTGACTTCTAGTGACCTTTTGATCATGCGTTTGCAATTTCCTTTGAAAAGAGTCAGCAAAACTGGTGCACTGCCCATTTATCAATCCAGTCTGGGTTACGTTGACCCATCAATATTAACTAGCTGAACAAAAAAAAAAAAAGCATTTTTAGAGTGTACAATGCTACAATGCTGTCTTCAATCAACATGAGCTAGATATGATTAATTAAGTCTGCAAGGTGTTTATTTAGGGGTCAGTTCAACATTGTGACAGCCATGTGGCCACGCCCCTGAAGCAGCAGGTATAAACGAGGACAAAACAGAATTAACCAGTCAAAAAGCTGTTTAATTCTGTTATGGTCTTGTATATAGGAAATTAAGGTGCCTTATTCAAGCAGTTATATTGGAATTTAAACAAACCTGTCAAAATGTGAATGCACTGGATGGGTGACGTGCTCCAGACACGTGTGCTACAGTCGTGTGACGCGCTCGCGAACGAACAGCCGTCCTTGGAAAAAGTGCACCATTTCACCGGCCCTGAGTGTCAGAAAACCACACATGTAATCACTGACTGTTAGTTAAGACTACCTCACGACATCTGAAACAAAGAAATTACATTCTTCTGATCATCCAAACCTGTGTGACCGTGTACTTTGGCCACGAGTTTCCCATAAGACGCTCTCCACAGATAAAGGCAGCCATCATCTGAGCATGTGAGCACGAGTTGACAGTCAGGCGAGAACGCGCAGCAATTCACCTGGATAATAATCATTTTCATCATCATCAGTTTTATTTTTTCTTTAGAAATAAAATTCTAAATAGAGTTCAATCACCACAGTTTCAGCCTCAACAATTTCTTTCCTCAAATATTACTCAAATATCATGTCTGAAAAATCTATTTTTTAAACATATATATCTATGTTCTGTTCATTTCCATTTTATTTCTGCTTTTATTGCGTTAACAATAGACATTGTTCCAAAGCAGCTTTAGATTTGTAGATTTAGACATAAAGTTTAATGTAGATTGTAATTTCTAATCAACAAGTCAGATGCAACAGAGGCAAGGAAAAACTCCCTGAGACAACATGAGGAGGAAACCTTGAGAGTTACCAGACTCAAAAGTGAACCCATCCTCACTTCTTAGTGTGATTATAAATCATTATTCTTCTACAACTGTATAGTATAAAGTCTAAGCGTGTTGAAAGGATGTTGATTATAAGCATCGGATGCAGTTCTTAGGTGCAAGCCTACAATATCCAGGTGAGATTATCAACTGAAGAAAGGGTGAGACTTTTTGGCATACACTGTGAATTTTGTGAAATGCAATCTATTCTATGTAATACATGCAGCCTTAATGAATCATGTATGTATCCTATATATGTATCCTAAATCATATTATAAATAGTACATGGCCAATTATTCTCCAGAAGCAAATCTGATATTCTGCAAATGCAAAAATGTTCTATAAATATTTAAGTGGTTCCACCCCTAATGTTCTGTATTCTTGCCTCTCCATTGCCACCCCATGTCTAAACACACGCTACTGCCTGAAACATTAAAACTATATAACTATAACTATAGCCAAAACTATTTGTTTAAAAAGCATACTAGGATTCATTGCTATATATTGGTAGCATTAAAAAAACTAATTACATTTTAATATCAGCAAAAACAACAAGCAAGCAAGCAAGCAAGCAAGCAAGCAAATAAATAAATAAATAAATAAATAAATAAATAAATACACATTTAAAGTGTTATAGGCTACTACATTATGGAATGAAATTCTAATTTGACCTTCACCCACCTCTCCTTTGTGGCCTGAAAAGTATGTGACTTGCGCAGCGATGATATTCTTGGACAGATCCTGCCACATGGCTGCTCTTATGAAGAATTATACATATTTAAAAAATAATAATAGATGGTTCATTTCTTATTGCATCATTTAAATTCTAAAAGGAGCTTAAGCTGTAGGTGGAGGTGTTTACGGGTTCTTTGTATCCATAGTGACGGCCTGGTGAGCAGAGTGGACTGTGTTGATCATTAACAAGCCCAGTCAGACCCAGAAGACCTTGTTAAGAATTAATTTTAAACAAATCCGTCTCTCCCTCTGGGGCCTCTACCCAAACGAATCTGTTATTGAATGACTCATGATTTGCAGGCACAAGCGAACTGAAGCTTTTGTTTTTCCACATACAGAAAACGAGCATCTTGCTACTATCAATATCAACAATAATAATACAATAATGTAATTTATACCACAGCACTGTTTAATACTTGAGGGCAGCGGTAGTTCAGTGGTTAAAATCCCAGCACTGCCAAGCTGCCACTGTTGGGCCCTTGAACAAGGCCCTTAACCCTCAATTGCTCAGATGTATAAATTAAATAAATGTACATCGCTCTGGATAAGGGCATCTGCCAAATGCCATAAATGTAAATGTACTTGATTGCAATTGGCTCCCAGACGTTCTAAGGTGTGCAATTATTTTTCAGTTAATGCACAGCTAAAGTAGTTCCAGGCAGGTTTTGACCGCATTACAGTTCCATATCACTTCACCGAGTTAAATGAACTAACAGGAAAGTTCGCCTACTGTCCACCACAGCACACACATTTAACAACAAACAAAATGACAGACAATTTTGATTTTGCAGAAATAAGTAAGGAATAATTGATGTTGAATTATTGGAATAATAAAATAACAATGCGCACTGAGGTGGTAATGTGGCCACGAGGTGAAGCAGAGGCTTGGGCCATTGCTATGCAGTTATTGGGGAGAGAGAGAGAGAGAGAGAGAGAGAGAGAGAGAGAGAGAGAGAGAGAGAGAGAGAGAGAGAGAGAGAACAAGAAAAAGAGAGAGCACAAAAGTGCACGTGTGATTGCAGTAATGAGACAGAAAAGCCTGTGAACAAGTAGGCCTATCAATATTTATTAATTTTTTAAAATGTATTTTATTTATTTGTTCAATTTTAATATTATCAGCATCAAACAAAAAACAACTGTAAACTAACTCTCTCTCTCCCTCTCTCTCTATCTCTCTCTAATAACTGCATATTAATGGCTCAAGCCTCTGTTACTAGGTCTAAAATGACGTTTTGGAATTAGCAACGGAGGCTTGAGATGGGATGCACAAGAAATTAGTTCCACACATGACAGCTTTTTAAGGACAAAAACCTGACAAATGTCCTGAACAATGTCTTGAGGTGTGGTAACTGTGGTACGGTGCCCTCCACTAATATTGGCACCCTTCGTAAATATGAGCAAAGAAGGCTGTGAAAAATTGTCTTTATTGTTTAATCTTTTGATCTTTTGTTTAAAAAATTCACAAAAATACTCTGCTCTCATGGATATCAAACACAACACAGGTTTATCCAAAAAACAAAAAACTTTGTTAAATATAGGTGTGCAACAATTATTGGCACTCCTATGAATTCATATGATAAAAATATTTTTGAAGTATATTCCCATTGATATTTTACATTTTTTTAGTACACCTGGTGATTAGGAACAGGAAATTGCTCAACCATGACTTCCTGTTTCACAGGGGTATAAATATGAGGTAACAAATAGGCCAAATTCCCTTAGTCATTCATAACAATGGGTAAGACCAAGGAATATAGCTGTGATGTGTGGCAAAAGGTTGTTGAGCTTCACAAAATGGGAAGTGGCTATAAGAAAATAGCACAAGCATTGAAAATGCCCATTTCCACTATCAGGGCAATAATTAAGAAGTTCCAGTCAACTGGAAATGTTATGAATCAACCTGGAATTGGACGTGTGTCTATATCGTCTCAACACACTGTGAAGAGGACGGTTCGAGTGGCCAAAAAATCTCCAAGTATCACAGCTGGAGAATTGCAGAATTTAGTTGCGTCTTGGGGTCAGAAAGTCTCCAAAACTACAATCTGAAGTCACCTACATCACCACAAGTTGTTTGGAAGGGTTTCAAGAAAAAAGCCTGTACTCTCATCCAAAAACAGACTCAAGCATCTTCAATTTGCCAGACACTACTGGAACTTCAAATGGGATCGGGTTCTATGGTCAGATGAAACCAAAATAGAGCTTTTTGGTAATAAACACCAGAGGTGGTTTTGGTGCACACAGAGAGGTAGCCATATGGAAAAGTACCTCATGCCCACGGTTAAATATGGTGGTGGCTCTTTAATGTTTTGGGGCTGTTTTTCTGCCAGAGGACCTGGACATTTTGTTAGGATACATGGAATCATGGACTCTGTCAAATATCAACAGATATTAAATGAAAACCTGACTGCCTCTGCCAGAAAGCTTCAAATGGGCCGTGGTCGGATCTTCCAGCAGGACAATGATCCAAAACATACATCAAAATCAACACAAAAATGGTTTACTGACCACAAAATCAAGGTCCTGCCATGGCCATCCCAGTCCCCTGACTTGAAACCCATAGAAAACCTGTGGGGTGAACTGAAGAGGAGAGTCCACCAGGGTGGACCTCGAAATTTAAAGGATCTGGAGAGATTCTGTATGGAGCAATGGTCTCAGATCCCTTGCCATGTATTCTCCAACCTCATCAGGCATTATAGGAAAAGTGTTAGGTCGTGCCAGAAGCGCGACTCCATTTCCCAGAACTCGCTGCGGCCCACGAACATGGCCGCCACGAACTCACACGCACACACCCCGCACTACACATCCCAGCAAGCTCGGCGGCCTACAGATATGGCCGCCAGGGACTACAACACCCAGAACACTCACACATTCCCACTCTCACAGTCGCCTTCATTTTAATTACACACACCTGTTTTCTGTGGCACTTCACTCTATTTAAGGACTTTTGTTTTTCAGGCACGACGCAAAGTATTAGTTTGTTTCTTTCCGATCCGGCAGTACCGAGCACTCTTCCCTGGACTGACATTACGATTATTGAACCAAGCTAAGTATTTTTCTGGATAACGATTTTTGCCTGAGCCCTCTAAAGTCTGTTCTTTGTGATATTTTGGTACACTACCGATGTTGTTTAATTTTAGCGATTTGCCTAAGTGTTTTGAAAGAACTGACTGTCTAGATTTTTGCACCCTGCCGGGTTTTGGATTAGCCCTAAGCATTGCTGTTGTCCTGTTTCCTTTCTTTGCATGTGTTAAATAAAGTGACGGATTTTATCACCGCAACTGTATCCAGCTCTCCTTCGGTGTTGTAACAAGAAGACTCAGAGCTGCATTATTATGCGCATTATTTTCTAATAATTCAATGGACTGGAGCCAATTATTCCTTACATAAATAATAAAATGTAGCTGAAATCCCCTTCATGTTAAAATGTAAAATATTTATTAACAGACAATATTTGTTTATAAACCCATTTATGCATGATGTGTCAAAGTTCAACAGTGGCACAGTTTGATTAATTTTAGCCACTTATTTGGAATTAATTAAATCAGTAAAGTGGCTTGTAATACTCATCAGTGCATATATTTGATTTGAGAATATGGTTCATGGTGCCATGAGGCAGAGCGTGTGGTTTTATAATTATACCTGTGTATATAATATAACTGTCAGACAAAATCTAATCTTAAAAAATAATAAAAACTACACTGTTGAACTAAACTTTAAGTGTGGAAATATGTGTGTGTTTGAGTGTCAGTGTGTGTATCAAGACAATTTGAAGATAATTGTAATCATTCTGAAGTCTTTGTGGTACTGTATGTGTGAAATACAGTGTTCAAATTGCTCAGTGCTCAGAGAGAGCTTGACAGTGGTGCAGCCTCACAGCTACAGGGTCCTCAGTTCCATCCTGATCTCGGGTTACTGTCTGTGTGGAGTTTCTGCACACGCTCTCCCTGTGTTTGTGTGGGTTTACACCAGGTTCTCTGGCTTTCTCCCACCTTCCAAAATCTTGCCAGATGGCTTGGCTTCGATTAACCCCTAGGTGTGAATGTGTGTGAATGGTATCCTGCAACAGACTGGCATCCCATTCAGGGTGTACTCCTGCCTCATGTACAGTGTTCCAGGGATAGGTTCCAGCGCCACTGCTACCCTGACAAGGATAAAGTAGTTACTGAATGAGTCTCTGACAGTAGACAACTTGCTGTTCTCAAGAAATGCGTCTCTGCAGATGTTAACCGCAAGCTAGAAGTGATGTTTTCATGTCAGTGACACAATGTTCACTTCAGCAATCTGACCTCTGAGTCATAGCAGGCCTCTTAGCAGGATGCAAGATGCACAGCTGCTCTGTAAACACACTGATGATACAGGTTTGAGTGGTAGAATGCTGTTTACCTGAAATAAAATCTTTGTGAGACCACAGGGACACAAATGCGTCACATGTAGATGTTCATGAACATAAGAGTTTTCTCACCATCTCTGTCTTTCTGTTTAAACCTGCTCCTCGCAAAATCTTTGTGATTCATATCAGATTATTATTTACACCTCTTTCTTTATTTTCCATTGAGTCACTTATTTCCTCCACTTATTCAAGTTCAGTTTATTTGTATAGCGCTTTTAACAATGGGCATTGTCCCAAAGCAGCTTTACAGAAGTATATAAATTCAGGACATAGATTTTAAATTGATGAATTGATCCCCAATGAGCAGCCAGCGGTGACGGTGGCAAGGAAAAACTCCCTGAGACAATATGAGGAAGAAACCTTGAGAGGAACCAGACTCAAAAGGGAGCCCATCCTCATCTGGGTGACAACGGATTGTGCGATTATAAATAAATAAATCTCTTCTATAAATGTACCAGTACCAAATGGTCAAATAGCAGTTGTGAGACCATGACAGTCAGACAGTCTGTGTCTAGTCACCAGTTTTCCTATTTTTCTGACATAAATTAACCAAATAAAACAAAATTACAGCAAATTTCTGTAAAGTTTAAAATAAAGGATGTGACAACAGTTTCCCATAAGATATGATGAACATTGTCACTCCATAATAATAAAAACAATGCACAACTACCACTACTAATTAATATTACCATTTCCAATACTGATGGTTATGATGATGTGCTAAGAATGGGGGGAAAAAAAAGCAAAAAAGAAAAAAAGATGGTATGGGAAAGCAGAATGCTGAAGGGACTGGGTTATGTAAGTGCTGAGGAATTTTGCTGCCAGTAGTTGCTGGATATTGAGAGAGAGAGAGAGAGAGAGAGAGAATGAACACTTTTTTGTGGTCTGACATCACAGCATGTTCAGACGAAGAGAGGTTCTGGCCTTTTTTCTTCTCCTTTTTTTGTGGATTAATAAGGCTGATACTGAGAAAACTGTTTAGTTTGCAGTTCTCTTTTGGGAAAGATTGAACTAATCAGTAGTCATGGCAAATACATCCATCATCCTCTTGTTGACTTTACTTGTTGTAGGAATGGCAGAAGGTAAAAACTCATTTTATTTAATCATCATTTTAAGCAACTGTTTTTTGCACTTTAATTATAGACTGTGTGGAACAAATGGATGAGAATATCATAGTCGTTTACATCATGTTAAACCAGCTTGAGAAATCTAGAGTTATATAACACTTATAAGGTTTTAAATAGGTTACATGTTTTCATACGAATAATTACATTGTGCGTATTGCACTAGGGCTAAAACAATATGTGGACCAAGAGCAGATTAATTATTTTAAATTAATTAATTAATTAATCTCATCTCATGTCAATACAATAAGTGACATGTGAAAAAAACAGTTTATAAGGCCTCAGCATGTTTAATGTGAAGACGATGTCCACGAGGGTTGTGTGAAGACATAACTACACTCCCGAGCTTATAGACACATCATTTGTGTGGTTTCGTATTGGCTGTCGCGTACAAGTACTGCTGGTGGTGCTATTAAAATTTCATGACAATTTCCATAACTATAGGACAAACATTGCCTGCTGCCAAATGGTGCCAGCGTAAACTACAGCAATGTAGTAGTGAATCATCTTGGGAAATATCTTGCTTGTAACGAACAATCAGTGTTCACCATGTGCATGACTTTTGTTTCGCAGTTACATCAAATTATTCATAGAAGCCAGGCGAACATCTTCTCCACATGAAGTATGCTGAGGGCTAGTAGTGTTTAAAGTCCATTCAGTCAAATAAGAGCAAAATAATGTTTTATCTAGCATAGCACCAAAATCCTAATTCTCCTTTCCTTTTGTTTAGGACAGAAACAGCAGAAAAATGGGCATAACATTACAGGCATTATCAGCCCAAGAACTTTCCAGGGTCATGCCATCCCCATTCAGCTTCCTCTTCCTCCAAATTCAACAGAAATGCAAACACATTCCTTTGGATCTGTTGGGCCAGCCCTTGTACTATTGACCAACAGCAGCGCCTTGTACCTCAGGAGTTGGTTGAGCACCCGAGCCATCCCATTGATCTATGTGGTGGTGATTGTCATCGGAGTCCCTGCCAACATTGCCATTTTGGTCTCAATTGGCACCAAAGTACGTGTGGTATCCGCGGCCATCTTGTGCTGCAGCCTGGCAGCTTCAGACCTTCTTCTCTTGCTCAGCCTCCTACTCAAGGCGCATTATCACTTTTCGGGCAACAACTGGACGTTTGGCGAAGCTGCATGCCGTCTCACCATTGCCTGCTTTTATGGCAACTTGTATTGTTCAGCAAACACTCTAGCATGTGTGAGCATCAAGCGCTACCTAGCTGTGGTGCACCCCTTCTTTTACAAAAGCCTTCCCAAGCGCTCCTGCACGGCCTGGACTAGTTTAGGTGTGTGGCTTGTGTTTTCATTGGCAATGTTGCCCAATCTTCTAGTTCATCAGAGCTACCACATCCCTCAGCTGGGAATCACCACATGCCATGATGTCCTTCCTGTAGATGTTAGTGCTTACAACTTCCTGGTGTATTATGCCATAGGGTTAACGTTATTAGGCTTCCTGCTTCCCCTGCTTGTAACTGCAGCGTGTTTTGCTTCAGTTGTATGGCATTTGAACCGTTCACACCATGACTGGAGCGTCTATATCAAGGCCAGCACATTGGTTTTTCTCATCTTCATCATTTGTTTCAGCCCAAGCAGCTGCATACACTTCCTACACTACGTACGTATATACACGAGCGGAGACGACAATTTCTACACCTACTTTAATGTGGTGGTCTGTCTCTGCTGCCTCCATTGCTGTTTGGACCCATTTCTGTTTGTGCTCATGTCTACGTCAACAGGCTCCAGGCTTTACTTCATGACTCGCAAGGGAAAGATGCTCAGCATTTCCACTTAAATTTGAATATTTGTCTATACTAATGCACCTTTATTGAATTGCCTTTTTAGAGTAAAGTGCAGAGAAGTTCGGTTCTAAATGGGGGAGAAGCTCATTTCTGGACCAGAAAAAATGAAACCAGCAAGATCCATTGCGTGTCAATATCACCATGGTATCCTTGAAGTTTTATGATCATTATATGTTTAGAAACTCTTTCAAATATAACAAACAGCATGGAAAAACTGTGTGCTAATCCCAAATAAAATAGATGCAATGTGTATTTGAGTCAATAAGCACATTTGGATATGGGAGTAGAATCAGTTTTAATTTTAGTTTTAGTTGTTTTTTTTTTTTTTTGTTTGTTTGTTTGTTTTTTTTACTGTCTGCAACAGTAGGGAAGTGGAATTAGCATTCAGATCGGTTGTGCAAAGACTCAGCTATTTGGTTTCAAACGGTTATCCATTATACATGAACAAAACATGGAAAGCCATTTGAATAGCCAGGACTATAAAGGGCACATTGTACTACTGTGATGTATGTGTGTGTGGGTGTGTGTGCTTATAAAGCATGGGGGAGAAAGTTTTAAAAAGTTCAGATCTACCCTTGTAGAAATAGGAAACCTGTATGTAAATAACTTTTTGCTGTAGACAAACTGCACTTTCTTTTTTATCCTTTCACTGATTTATTTTTAGGTTGTGTTGTAATAGAGGCATTACTTTACCACACACAATAAATGTATTTCAATCTCAGTGTGTTAAAGATTATTTATTTATTTATTTATTTATTTAATGCTTCATGTGGTCATAGCATACATGTGCATACATGCATATCGTGGAAAAATTCCATTTTTTTCTGCAATTTAATTCAAAAAGTAGAACTTTCATATATTCTAGATTCATTACACATAAAGTGAAATATTTCAAGCCTTTTTTTTTGTTTTAATCTTGATGATTACGGCTTACAGCTCATGGAAATGAGATACTGGAAAAATCCAGTATCTCAAAAATATTAGAATAAAGAATTTATAATACAGAAATGTGGACCTGAGAAGACTCTAATCAGCTAATTAACTCAAAACACCTTTTTACTCAAAACACCGTTGCTCAGTGGTCCAGAGTCCTCTTTTCAGATGAAGGTAAATTTTGCATTTCATTTGGAAATCAAGGTCCCAGAGTCTGGAGGAAGAGTGGAGAGGCACAGAATCCAAGTTGCTTGAAGTCCAGTGTGAAGTTTCCACAGTCAGTGATGATTTGGGGTGCCATGTCATCTGCTGGTGTTGGTCCACTGTGTTTTCTCAAGTCGAGAGTCAATGCAGCGTCTACCAGGAGATTTTAGAGCACTTCATGCCAAGCTTTATGGAGATGCTGATTTCCTTTTCTAGCAGGACTTAGCTCCTGCCCACAGAGCCAAAACTACTAGTAACCGGTTTGCTGACCATGGTATTACTGTGCTTGATCGGCCAGCCGACTCACCTGACCTGAATTTTGTCAAGAGGAAGATGAGAGACACCAGACCCAACAATACAGACGAGCTGAAGGCCGCTATCAAAGCAACCTGGGCTTCTATAACACCTCAGCAGTGTCACAGGCTGATTGCCTCCATGCCACGCTGCACTGATGCAGTAATTCATACAAAAGGAGCCCCGACCAAGTATTGAGTGCATAAATTAACATACTTTTCAGAAGGTCGACATTTCTGTATTATAAATTCTTTATTCTAATATTTTGAGATACTGGATTTTTTATTTCCATGAGCTGTAAGCCATAATCATCAACATTAAAACAAAAAAGGTTCTACTATATCTCTTGTGGCTTGATTAGTAATAAAAACAATAAGTGAAGTATGACTAACAATCTGAACATGCCCCAGTGATCTTTCTGCCTATTTCTGTATCTCATCCTATACTATCTCATCATATACTATGTAAAGCGCTTTGGGTGTTTAGAAAAGCACTATATAAATGTAACTAATTATTATTATTATTATTATTATTATTATTATTATTATTATTATTATTTCATCCACTGTAAACTTTGTCTGTTCATCTGTCTCTCTGTGTCCTCCCCTTGCAGACTGTTTTTCTTTGTTACATCCTGCTTAACATGAGTGTCATCTCAACTGCTGATAACCTAAAGTATATTTTGACTTTCATGACCTATGATCTTGTGTTCTTTTCTTCCTCCATACTTCCTGTGGAGTTATTTTAAAAAAAATCTCCTTCCTGTTTTCCTCTCTGTTTCTCTGCAGGGTCAGAATGAAAGGCTAGTGATCAGTGTAAGACAAGGACATGTAACTTGTGTTTATTTTACTGGAACGAAGATGGTGGAGGTAGTCACAATAACCACGTTTACAAACACTCATGCTTAGCAAATTTATGTGCTGAGTTCTAAAACAACTAATCAGCAATGTGCAATTATCAGGACAATCTCTGGATCCACTGCAACCCAATATGAATACATGTCTGAAGCTCATTAACTGTAACTACTACAAAGGCAGATATATTGAACTTTGCTAAATATGGAATGAACATTGATATGTGTAAAATTAACATTGATATACAGTCTCCTCTGAAAGTATTGGAATGGCCAATTCTATATTTTTGCTATGCACTGAAGACATTTGGGTTTGAGATGAAAAGATGAATATGAATTTCAGCTTTCATTTCCTGATATTTACATCTAGACGTGTTAAACAACTTAGAACATGGTACCTTTTGTTTGAACCCACCTATTTTTCAAGTGATCAAAAATATTGGAACACTGACGTTTTTACGTTTACGGCATTTGGCAGACACCCTTATCCAGAGCGATTTACATTTATTTCATTTATACATCTGAGGGTTAAGGGCCTTGCTCAACAGTGGCAGCTTGGCAGTGCTGGGGTTTGAATTCATGACTTTTCAATCAGTAGCCCAACATCTTAACCACTAAGCTACCACTGCACTTTTTTGTACCCCATGGGTGTTAAATTGATTGTTTAAACAGTCAGTAGCTCTGAATGTCTACTCTTGGTTTGAGCCCTGGTTTTACCCTTTGAAGACTGCATTTGTTGTTAAAAAGGATAAACCAACATGGCTGCTGAGAAAAGAGGGGAAAATCAGAGCCATTGCACAAGCATTAACATAGCCAATACAACAATTTGGAATGTCCTGAAAAAAACAAGGAAACCACTTGTGTAATAACAAACAGACATTGAACTGGCCGGCCAATGAAAACATCAGCAGTTGATGAAAGAAACAACGCGGGAGCTGTGAAGAAAAACCCAAAAATAATAGTCAGAGACCTCACCAAAAACCTCCACAGAGCAAGGGTGCAGGTATCACAATACCTTGACCCACGAAAAAGACTTCAAGAGCAGAAATATAAAGGCCATAACACGAGATACAAACCACTCATCAGCAGTAAAATTCGGAAAGCCAAGATTAACCTCTACCAAAGTGATGGAAAGGCCAAAGTGTGGAGAATGAAAGGATGTGCTCACCTAAAACTTGGGTGGTCTGTCACCAAAGGTGTCATGTTCTGAGTTGTTTAACACATCCAGATGTAAATATCAGGAAATGAAAGCCGAACTTCTGATCTATCATCTCATACTCATATTTTGATCCCAAACTCAAATGTCTTCAGTGTATAGCAAAAACAATCAAATTGGCCTTATCTTTCCAATACTTTCGGATGGGACTGTATGGAATGCACAGCAATACCAAATGAACACTGACATACACTCACCGTCCACTAAAGAAACATCCATACACTTGCACATTCATGCATTTATCTAATCAGCCGATCATCTGGCAGCTTTGCAATGCACAAAATAACGAAGACACAGGTCAAGAGCTTCAGTTAATGTTTAATTGTATTTCTGATCTCCTGGGATTTTCACTCACAATAGTCTCTAGAGTTTACATAAAAAGATGCGAAAAACAAATAACATTGAATGAGCATCAGTTCTGCAAAGCAGAGATCCCTTGTTGATGAGAGAGGTCAGATGAGAGTGGCCAGATGGGTTCGAGCTGACGGGAGCCTACGGCAACTCAAGTAACCACTCTTTACAAACCTGGTGAGGTCTCAGAATGCACGACACGTCTAACCTTGAGGAAGATGGCCTACAACAGCAAATCCACTCCTTACAGCCAAGAAAAAGGAATCTGTAGCCACAGATGTGCACAGATTAACTGAAACAGGAGCTGAAGTTTGGAAAAAGACCAGATCAGATCAGATCTGCTGCCACAGTATTGGCTGATTGGATAATTGCATGAAAGAGCAGGGGGTAGAGTTGTTCCTAATAAAGTGGCCGGTGAGTGTATAATATATAATATCCGACAGATCAAATTCACCTAAAACATGTCCACCGAAAACGCTCTTTGACTTTTACTTTGAAAACCACCGCAGTGCATTGTGGGTAATTCCTCGCCGTGGATCAGCTGATCCTCTTGTACGCATGTATGTTTGGCAGGAGCGCGCGATTGCTTTGGAGTCGAGCTGTGACCGCGTGCTGTGCTTACTCACACACGTTATAACGCAAAGTTGTGTGTAGTTCCGTCATTTTAGCTTTAATCTGTTATTTATGTAAAGTGTGTGTGACGTGAAGTGTCCACACTGCTGCAGACAATAGTTAATAAACCTGCAAACAAACCAGCCACGTGAGAGCCGACAGACGTGAGACGGACATGTCTTGCCTTGTCTGAGTCGGGAATCAGCCGGCGGGGTTCGCTCTTCCGCATGGATTATAAATTCCCAAGGCAGCTCTTCCCACATTTTTATCTGAACGGACCTCCGAATTTAGAGTCGAGGCATGACTACGGAGGCTGGGGCTCCTACGAACAGCTGCTCGAGACAACCAGGGGACCCTTTCAGGTAATCAGAAATATTACGTTTATATATTACATTATAAAATTAATATTAATGTTAAACCCTTGTGTGTTTTCTGTGAATGAGGTGAAATGAATCGAATGAAGATGAGATTCATTATAATGTATACCTGTGATGGGATTTCTGTTTCTATTCTGCGTTCATTAACGTCTCGGATGTGTCTGGGCGTTCACAAATCTATTATTTAGTCTAAAGCACCTATATATATATATATATAAACGCAAAAATCAGCGATTTTTTTTAAATTACCGCAGATTTGGGCCAAGACGCGTCGTGTGACGTCATTACAACGCGCATTCAACCAAAGCCCTGTTTGATTCACGTGCGTCAAGCATGAGGACAGCTAAAAAGTCTCGTTTACCAACAAACATCACTGTGAAAGACCGTGCAGAACTATTTCGTGCGATTGCAGTTTCACAAATTCACGTAGTTTTCAACAACAACAACAAAAAAAAAAACACGAAAAACCTCCGCAAACTGCAGCGCAAAATTTGAAACAAGCCGCAGCAAAATCAAACATTTTTGGCCGCAAAGATCACAAAAAAAAAAAAGTGCGAAATCCTGTACGGTCTGTCTGTCTATCTAATGTGCAATATGCAAAAGGAAAAAAACAAAATCAAACTAATCCCATCATCTTCAGTAACAGCTTTATCCTGGTCAGGTTCATGGTGGATCCGGAGCCTATCCTAGAAACCCTGGGTGCGAGGCAGGAACACAACCCTGGATGGGATGCCAAGAGTACACCATGCTCTCAAATTCTGTGCTCATTCACACCTAGGGCTAATTTTAGAGTAGCCAATCCACATACCAGTGTGTTTTTAGGGGGTGGGAGGAAACCAGAAAACCTGAAGAGAACCCACACTGACTCAAGGAGAACCGGTGCCACTGCGCAACCCAAAATCAAATCCAATTAAAGCAGTCAGATAAAACCGTCAGCTGTATTAAACCTTCTTAAAATGTGCAGAGTTTCACCGTTCTGATTTTAAATTATAAACTGCATAAACGGGTGTAAGCCTTTCCATATAAATGACTTTCCCTGTTATGATCACAACACATAATTGTTTTATTATAATCTATATAAACTATTCAGGTACGTTGCATTAAAATGTATACTCGAAACATTCTGTATCTGAACAGCACTCTTTCCAGATTTGTTAACATTTTAGTTAGTTATTAAACATGAGCAATATAGTTGACATAATTAATATTTTATTTTTAAGTTATTGAGCTTTAGCTTGTGCCTGTTTATTTCAAGTTGACTACTTGTTTAGGGTTATAACTATAATAACTAAATATGTTTAACATCTACAAATTCAGTAGTAGTTGATAGTGATCTTTACTGCATCATTATTAAAAAATGACTAATAAAATTACTGCCCCCTGGTTATGTGTTATGGACCCCACTTTGAGAACCACAGAGTTTTACAGCACCTACTATAATATCACACAAGAAATATTACATCTCTAGGCTTAATTTGTTTTACTGCTGATTTTCAGAAAGCATGGTTATGGTTAGGAGTTTTTAGTGACATGTTGATATAATGCAGAAATTGCAATAAAAGACTTTACAGTTTGATACCTTTGAGATGTTGTCAATACTTTAACACTGACTCCAGTATTCCAGTAACAAGTAGCTGATGTTAGGCCTGGTTTATACTTCTGCATTATTTGATGTCTATGTGCATCATGATGCAGAGAGGGGGTTCATGGGTAAGCATGATAGTGTGCAAACACATTTTTATGCTTTCACATGCATCCTCCATCGAGTAACCCGTGTGTATGTGTTTCTACATTGCGACCAGCCTTCAGGCGAATGCTGATTGGTTGGAGGAGAGATGTGTCCAGTTGTGTACCTGCAAATGTTTACATTGTTCACTTTTCTTCCATGGGTTTTAACAAGGGTTTCAGAGTAATACTGTTCCTGGTACATCAAGTATAAACTAGAGATCAACAGATATAGATTTTTCTATTACCGATTATTTGCATGTTTATGTGCACGATAACCGATATGCACAACCGGTATTTATTTATTTATTGTTTTACTTCTGTTTTGGACACAATAACATCACCACTGAATTTAACAAATCGTTTTACTTTTAACCATTTTGTCAATTTCACTTCCTCCTTGCATACAAAACAACTCTTATTTATACACCCATAAACAGAGGGGACTGAAAGAGTGCAAAGAATAAACAATAAAGTGCACTGTTGCTAAAGTGTTTTTTTTTTTTTTTTAATAAAAGCTTCATTGAGGTAAACAAATAAAGCACATAATAATAATTCTAACAAAAAAACAGATTAAAAACAAAAAACAGATGCAGTGCTGCAATGGTGGTCCTGTGTGCAATTCTCAAAACGCCCACAAGATGGCGTGGATCCGATATTATGATATTAAATATTGGTAAAACCGATTATCGGTCGATCTCTACATATAAACAATAAAATGTTAAACTACATAGTGTAAGCGATTACATTTTTCTTCATCACATCTGGTACTTTCTGTCTTCTATAGGCTGGCGACGTGCACAAGCACAACCTCCACAACCTCTTTGTGTAGTCCATTAAAAATCTTGTTGAGCCTGTTGAAAGCAGTCCAAATCTCAGTTTAGTCATGCTGTTAGTTTCTCAGGCTAAAATGTCTCCTGTATGATAAAACTCTTTTAATGGACAGCTATGAACAAACAGAACGAGTGAGTAGCTTTTTCCTCTGTTTCATATTTGTTGCACATTACAGTATGATCATGTTATTGTATAATGTATTTATGTATAGAAACTCTGTGAACTACAAGTTATCGTGATGTGGATGAATATAAAGAGTCTGGTGTGGTTCACCAGGACACTGCCCCCTGTGGACACAGTCACATTATGCGCATATATGAAGACTTGTCTCCCAGCACGTGTCCACATGCTTGCAGATACATAGTCACAGAAGCACAAGTCAGTTTTCAGTCAGTAGTTTCACCTGTTACTCTTAGGTTTCTTCATCGGTTTTGCCTCGACTACTTTACCATTCAGAGGAGCTTCTGCATTTCTGTAAAAGTACTTGAGAAAGTTGCTTTGACGGAAACGTGTTTTTAACACCGTATATCTGATTGTGTCTCAGAGTGGTGTCCAGGGAGAGACTCCATTCCTGTTTCAACCCCAGCATAAGGTGGATGGAGAGGTGTGGGTCCCTACCGAGCCGATTGTAACACCGCTCCTCCCTCCTGACCAAGGTAGACTACAGCTCTCACACTGCCCGCTCCGCACAACACTTCCTGTTTCAAAATTCATCAGTATCAGAATACTACTAGTTCTCTCCCACATCAGCACAATAATAACACTGGGTAATAAGTACTGGGTAGGGATGGACAATCTAGACTTGAAATTATCATGATCTTTTTTATTTTATTTTTTTTATTTATTTTTATTTATTTATTTATTTATTTTACAGCAACATTATAAATGACATTATGAAAATAGCAACGTTCAACACAATCTTTTTGGCCACAAGTCACTCAGCATACAGTGGTCAGTGTTTTGCTTGAGCTGGTGGAACAAATTTAATGAGTTTATACCCATTTGTTGATACGGGTTTTTGACACACTTTACAAATCACAGATGTTTGATTCACATCTGATCTTCTGTATCCGAGCCACTTCCATGTTACAGAGGAAGCTCACTTCTTGGGGATTACTACTTCTTGTCTATGGATGGAACTCTTTGTTCTCGTTCTACGTATGAGATGCTAGGGCTGTGAAGGTGGCAGCTTTTTACCATCACGGTGGTTAATGATCAAATTATATCATTATATTTTGTGATTTATATCACTATATAATATAACGTAATATAATAATTTTATACGCTTAATTTAAATGAAAACCTAAATATAAAAAAATTAAATGAGGCTCAGATATCTGTTTCGTAACAAAACGTGCACGTTTATTTTAGCACCTCTGTCAGTGAAACAACTCGATACAGCCTTGTTGTTGCAATGAGAAACAGCCTGAGGGCGCCGTGGGATACGGTATTGTGATTGACCCGCAAAGGGAGAAGGAGAAGAAGTGGATAAATAAAGAGAAGAATTGTAACACAGTCACACGTTTCTCTGACGAATACTTTTTCTTTTACAACTGTAGTATGCCACAAGCCTATAAAACTTTGAAAGAAATAGCAGTAGGACGGTAACCTAAATAATATGTTAAAAATCTAAATATTAAATAAAAATTGTATATTAATTAAAAAATGTGGCTGGGTGATGCCTGGGGATGGCTCCTGAGATTTGTAGGCTAGTGTTTGCCCGTTTAACACTTAGTTTTTCCCACAAAGCCGACGTATGGCTTCATCCAAATTTATTGGGTCACTTCTCTCGTTAGGCACGAATCCAAAATGTTCCCAGATCGCCGATGTAACATTTCTTTCCCAACAAGATCCATCGCAGCGGCAGAACCCGAAGTGAAATTGCAGAATTCGCCTGACTGGATTTTGTCGCGCTCAAACAAACCCGCGCCAAACTAACATAACATATATAAAAGGTGTTTGTTTATAATTACGTAATTTGTATATTAACATAAAATCTCCCACTATATGGTAGGCTAGAAATACAAATGAATCTTATTATTATTATTATTATTATTATTATATTTGTATGCAAAACTTTGTACTTGTCATAGTGCCCACTCAAGCAGAAACATTAACGTGACGTGTGATGTGACAATACCGCAGGTGTCATTCCACCATCGCCGTGGCAATCTACCACCGCGGTGGTGGGGTTGTCATGGTCACCATCACAGCCCTATGAGATGCCCACATTGAGCTCATAGCAAAGAAAAGCAGGAAATTTCACTTAAGAGATATGGAATTTGTACAGGTCTGAAAAGTCAGATTTGCATTTGACATACAATTACGACTGGCGAATTACCACTTAGGATGTGTCATTTAAAAATAAAAAATTTATCATGGCATGTTCAACCTACGAAGTGGAAAAATGGACGCATCCATGTTCGTTTTTTTGTTAGCAACATGTTAGCCAGCTAACTGTGATGAGTGATGTCTATTTTCCTCCTTAAATAGTGAACTGTATAGTCAATGTTTACATTTAACAAGCAAGTATATTCGTATTTGATTAACCTAAAGCTAATACATCTACAGGTGCATCTCAATAAATTAGAATGTCATGGAAAAGTTCATTTATTTCAGTAATTCAACTCAAATTGTGAAACTCGTGTATTAAATAAATTCAATGCACACAGACTGAAGTAGTTTAAGTCTTTGGTTCTTTTAATTGTGATGATTTTGGCTCACATTTAACAAAAACCCACCAATTCACTATCTCAACAAATTAGAATATGGTGACATGCCAATCAGCTAATCAACTCAAAACACCTGCAAAGGTTTCCTGAGCCTTCAAAATGGTCTCTCAGTTTGGTTCACTAGGCTACACAATCATGGGGAAGACTGCTGATCTGACAGTTGTCCAGAAGACAATCATTGACATCCTTCACAAGGAGGGTAAGCCATAAACATTCATTGCCAAAGAAGCTGGCTGTTCACAGAGTGCTGTATCCAAGCATGTTAACAGAAAGTTGAGTGGAAGGAAAAAGTGTGGAAGAAAAAGATGCACAACCAACCGAGAGAACCGCAGCCTTATGAGGATTGTCAAGCAAAATCGATTCAAGAATTTGAGTGAACTTCACAAGGAATGGACTGAGGCTGGGGTCAAGGCATCAAGAGCCACCACACACAGACGTGTCAAGGAATTTGGCTACAGTTGTCGTATTCCTCTTGTTAAGCCACTCCTGAACCACAGACAATGTCAGAGGCGTCTTACCTGGGCTAAGGAGAAGAAGAACTGGACTGTTGCCCAGTGGTCCAAAGTCCTCTTTTCAGATGAGAGCAAGTTTTGTATTTCATTTGGGAACCAAGGTCCTAGAGTCTGGAGAAAGGGTGGAGAAGCTCATAGCCCAAGTTGCTTGAAGTCCAGTGTTCAGTTTCCACAGTCTGTGATGCTTTGGGGTGCAATGTCATCTGCTGGTGTTGGTCCATTGTGTTTTTTGAAAACCAAAGTCACTGCACCCGTTTACCAAGAAATTTTGGAGCACTTCATGCTTCCTTCTGCTGACCAGCTTTTTGAAGATGCTGATTTCATTTTCCAGCAGGATTTGGCACCTGCCCACACTGCCAAAAGCACCAGAAGTTGGTTAAATGACCATGGTGTTGGTGTGCTTGACTGGCCAGCAAACTCACCACACCTGAACCCCATAGAGAATCTATGGGGTATTGTCAAGAGGAAAATGAGAAACAGGAGACCAAAAAATGCAGATGAGCTGAAGGCCACTGTCAAAGAAACCTGGGCTTCCATACCACCTCAGCAGTGCCACAAACTGATCACCTCCATGCCACGCCGAATTGAGGCAGCAATTAAAGCAAAAGGAGCCCCTACCAAGTATTGAGTACATGTACAGTAAATGAACATACTTTCCAGAAGGCCAACAATTCACTAAAAATGTTTTTTTATTGGTCTTATGAAGTATTCTAATTTGTTGAGATAGTGAATTGGTGGGTTTTTGTTAAATGTGAGCCAAAATCATCACAATTAAAAGAACCAAAGACTTAAATTACTTCAGTCTGTGTTCATTGAATTTATTTAATACACGAGTTTGAATAATAAATGAACTTTTCCACGACATTCTAATTTATTGAGATGCACCTGTATATACAGTATCTCACAAAAGTGAGTACACCCCTCACATTATTGTAAATATTTTATTATATCTTTTCATGGGACAACACTGATGAAATGACACTTTGCTACAATGTAAAGTAGTGAGTGTACAGCTTGTATAACAGTGTAAATTTGCTGTCCCCTCAAAATAACTCAACACACAGCCATTAATGTCTAAACTACTGGCAACAAAAGTGAGTACACCCCTAAGTGAAAATGTCCAAATTGGGCCCAATTAGCCATTTTCCCTCCCCGGTGTCATGTGACTCGGTGTTACAAGGTCTATTACAAATCTATTACTGTTACAAGGTGTGAATGGGGAGCAGGTGTGTTAAGTTTGGTGTTATCGCTCTCACACACTCTCATACTGGTCACTGGAAGTTCAACATGGCACCTCATGGCAAAGAACTCTCTGAGGATCTGAAAAAAAGAATTGCTGCAGAGGTTGAAAAATGCTGCAGAGGTTGAAGGGGTGGGGGGGTCAGCCTGTCAGTGCTCAGACCATACGCCCCACACTGCATCAAATTGGTCTGCATGGCTGTCGTCCCAGAAGGAAGCCTCTTCTAAAGATGATGCACAAGAAAGCCCACAAACAGTTTGCTGAAGACAAGCAGACTAAGGACATGGATTACTGGAACCATGTCCTGTGGTCTGATGAGACCAAGATAAACTTATTTGGTTCAGATGGTGTCAAGCGTGTGTGGCGGCAACCAGGTGAGGAGTACAAAGACAAGTGTGTCTTGCCTACAGTCAAGCATGGTGGTGGGTGTGTCATGGTCTGGGGCTGCATGAGTGCTGCCGGCACTGGGGAGCTACAGTTCATTGAGGGAACCATGAATGCCAACATGTACTGTGACATACTGAAGCAGAGCATGATCCCCTCCTTTCAGAAACTGGGCCACAGGGCAGTATTCAAACATGATAACGACCCCAAACACACCTCCAAGACGACCACTGCCTTGCTAAAGAAGCTGAGGGTAAAGGTGATGGACTGGCCAAGCATGTCTCCAGACCTAAACCCTATTGAGCATCTGTGGGGCATCCTCAAACAGAAGGTGGAGGAGCGCAAGGTCTCTAACATCCACCAGCTCTGTGATGTCGTCATGGAGGAGTGGAAGAGGACTCCAGTGGCAACCTGTGAAGCTCTGGTGAACTCCATGCCCAACAGGGTTAAGGCAGTGCTGGAAAATAATGGTGGCCACACAAAATATTGACACTTTGGGCCCAATTTGGACATTTTCACTTAGGGGTGTACTCACTTTTGTTGCCAGCGGTTTAGACATTAATGGCTGTGTGTTGAGTTATTTTGAGGGGACAGTAAATTTACACTGTTATACAAGCTGTACACTCACTACTTTACATTGTAGCAAAGTGTCATTTCTTCAGTGTTGTCCCATGAAAAGATGTAATAAAATATTTACAAAAATGTGAGGGGTGTACTCACTTTTGTGAGATACTGTACATTATAACTCGTGTAAAGGTCAAGTCAAGTGGGTTTTTATTGTCATTCCTTTATATAGCTTGTGTACATTGGAACAAAATTACGTTTTTCAGGACCATGGTGCAACACAGAACAGTACGCAAGACAAAAAGTCCAGATACACAACAGTGTGAGATGAGCGCAAAACAATAAATACACAGAACATGGACTGTAAACTATAAGTTGTTGTGTAATGTAGTAGTAATACTGGCAGCAAAAAAACAAGCTCCATAGTAAAGTGACTGATGCAGCTATGTAAAGTGCAGTGTGCAGTAGAGTCTTACTGGGTTAGTTCATGTGCAGAGGTATGAGTCTTACTGGGTTAGGTGTTTGACTGGCCCAGGTGAGCGTTCGGAGGCAGCAGGGTGTTGAGTAATCTGATTGCCTCAGGGAAGAAACTGTTGCGGAGTCTGCTGGTGGTGGCACGGATGCTCCTGGACCTTCTGCTGGATGGCAGGAGGGTGAATAGTCCATGAAAAGGGTGAGATTTATTACTTAAAAGTTGTCATTTCCGTAGGGACCAAATCTTGCAGTGTGGGAATATTTGCTGATATTTCCACATTACTTATTGTACCAACACAGATTTTGTGGATGATTATGTTTTACATAAATGTAACGTTCAGTTGAAGTTCTGACATTTTTGGTTCGGACAGTGACCAAAAAACAAAAAAAAAGGAGACAAGCCTTTTCTCTATGTTCTCTCTAATATTAGGCGAAGGTACTTTTCAACAAGTTTGTTTGTTTATTTATTTTCAGAAGTCAGATTTGTGAACAAAATTTGACCAGGCAACAATTTTAAATATTTTTTTGCCATTCAGTATGGCAAAATTTGACGAACAACCACATGGAAGAAAACAACCTGAAGGCAGGTCACAGGATGAGAGTTTATCTGTCCATATGCAGATCAACATGTAACTGCTGAACGGTAGGGACAGCAGCAACAAACAGTGCATACATCACCTGCTTCTGCTGTTTCTCCGAATACATGCAAAAATGGGATTGGATATTGCCCATTTATAAAACATAATCAATTAGTGAAATCTCCATGTTGGTAGCTAATTAGCTAGCTTTTCCCTGCCTGCTCAACAATACTATTGAACATGCCTACACCTGCATTGTTACGGTAACAGTTCATGTTGATCTGTGAGCAAATGTGACACAAGTCCCAAACCAAAATGCTAATGAAACTCCGACTAACTCTGAAGAATGTTTCTGTTTGCGAGGCAGTTTTCTGCACAAGCTGAATGATGACGTCAGCAGAACATAGTACTTAATTTTCATATAACCCGACATGAAATAATCATGAAGAATGTTCATAAAGACTGCTGTAGTCATACAGTGTATAACTGGCTTAAACTTACGCTGTGCATTTCAATTATTCTATTTTCCCTTGCTAAGGTACTAAATTGTTCTGGGGTCAGCCTGTCAGTCCAGATGACTTCCTTCAACATGTAAGTTTGCTACATGGTGTTGGTAATTATTTATTAATATTACCTTCGCCTGTAGCCTTGGTAACGGCACTTTTTTTTTTCTTCTCTTTTTTTCTCTTTTTTTTGTAGATGCAGTATTTTTATGTGAATCACTGCATGGATTCATTCTCTGTGATGGGCCGGCTGCTCGGAGAACACTTCAGTTTTGCAGGCAGTCGTCAAAATAAAGTGGGTTTGTGTTTTACAGAGCTGGTATTGTTTTGTGTTGCATGTCAGCTCCTATCTAGTGAAATATTGTTTCGTTGCCTTCATTATATATTTTGTTCTAGGATGTCACCAGTATGGGTAGGATGAAGGACTTTCTACGCAACTTAAATTATAAGAAGTAAGGCACACATCCTCACCACCCAACTGTGCTTATCTAATATGACTTTTCACCATTCTCTAGATTCGATTTACTTTCTAATTGTTATATTATTTGTTGAACTGTGTGGAGAGGGGGATGCCGTTTTCCCGAACAATTCATTTAATACATGCTCAGCTGTCAGATTTTTTTTTGTTTGTTTGTTTTTTGCACCATTTAATGATGCAGTCTTAGGAAGTTGTTAGCAAATAGTGTGTGCCAAAAATATCAGGTGATTGTAATATAAATGCCACATTTACACAAACTGGACACGTATTTTTCCCTGTTGTTTTGCTGTGCAGGTGTGAGTTGCAATATTCGTACAGGGTGAGCCGCTATCACCATCTTCTGGGTGACATTATGCCCGATGTTCCCTCCTCTCTCCTGTCCGAGCTTCTGCGTGAGGAGTTGATACATCAGAAGGAATTGGAGCACTTCCAACCTGCCACAACTGGGGGCTCCCTCGCCTGCATCCCAAACTTCCAATGTCAGGATGAAGCCTTTCTGATTTATCCCAGTGGAGACGCACTAGACTCAATCAGTATCCTTTTTCTTTTAGCACTCACTTAATGTGGTTCAGTTTAAATACTAAAAATTATGCAAGGACATCAGTACGGTCAGGGCTGCACAGTATATTGTATATTACAACATTGGCTTTTATCATAGAAACATCCCAATCAAAATAAATCTTAAACATCATATTTAGTTTTACCTCTGTATAACTAAACCTGGCTTTCGCCATGAATGTAGCCATAGAAGCTGGCATGGCGTCAAACAAAGAAACCTCCAAATCAGTTGGATAGTTCTGTCATGATGCATGATGCGGAAATGTAACAATGCGCATCGCAGAATTCACATCGTAGAAATCCGCATTCTGTTAATTATACATTGAATGCAGTTGCACTGTTTGAACCCAGAGGGCCCAATCTGTGCAACCCATAGAGTTAAAATATATATAGAGCGCACACTGGTCACTAGGCTTGTGAGATTGTGGGTAATTTGCCATCATCCTATTGTGCCTCCTAACTATTGACTATAGCAGCGGTTCTTAACCTTTTGTGAGTGCGACCCACCTTTTAAGAATGACGAATGGGAGAGTTTTTTTGTATGCTAGGTCGTGGCCCCCAGGTTAAGAAACACTGGACTATAGTATCACCTGTGGCTCTGAGAGGGGAAAAGAAAGAGGTGCGGCCTGATATACACGTGTCCTGTACATCATTACAGCAGAAAAATACCGTAAGCTGGTTATGCGTTGGCTGTAGCTACAATTGCTAGCATTATCATTTAGTTTTTGTGCTTAGTCACTTGTGAACAGAGTAAGGAATGCTGCAAAACTGAGGTCGAGACTGTAAATAAATCTAACAAGTTATTAGCTGTAACTAAGCTCATTATAAAATGTACATAAAATTATACAAATTACACGTGCATGTGCTCTGTGTTGAACAACAGCTGAGATATTTATACATTGAAGTAGCCATGATGATCAACACTCATTATTTTTTAAAATTAAAAAAAAAAAAAATTTAATTTAAAACTTCATGTTTTGAGCGTGAAGACATTCCCTGCTTTTATCTGTTTTGCAGTACAGGCAGGGGAAGCTAAGATGCATCAGAGAAAGATGTTTTGTCGCTCCACTCTAAAGTCAGACCGCAGGCTATTTAAGGTTTGTATAGGATACAATATTGGGAAAAAAAGGAAACCTATATTCCAGAATTCAGCACACTTTGTTGTCAATCTTAAAGCTGCAGACACTACATTTAAATCGTTGACTTGATAGCCATCACAGTATTTGGAATCTTGTTATATTGGCTTACTTAATTTTTTTAATTTTAACACTAGGGGTGTAGCGATGCAGATTTTCAGAAAATTTAGAACAAAATTTTAATGAAGAGAAATTATGACTCCTGTTTTATTTCTGAATCATAAACAATGTGCATTTTTGTCTGTATAAAACTACATAAATCAAAAATATCTATGAATAAATATTTAATATTACCAACAAAATGTACTACAGGTTCACCATACGTTAAAAATGAATCAATTTCTAAATTCTCCCTAATATTTTTGATTGAATAAACAAATTGTCAGACCTGGGGAAAATGATCAGTTGAAACATAAGGAGCTCCAAAGTCAGCTAAACTGTCTGAATTCAGCAGCCTTTGGTGTAGTTTGAAAGCTACTGAAGTGCAGCTGATCTCTCAGGCTCTCTGTAAAAGAATGTGATCGTGTGACCAGCGTGCTCTCAATATATTTTAACTGTATCAGTTGCACAGATTGGGACCTCTTGCGCATTTTTCATTTTTCTGGATAATTAATAGAATGCGGATTTCCGTGATGCATTATATCACGCTGAATCGTTACACCCCATTAAACATTTATCCTGAAGCCGATTGCTTCTGTACAAACCTCACAATTCAATGAAATTTCATGTGGTTTGATATAAATGATGATACATATTCAGCATAACATTTATATTCAGATTTTTCGCTGTTAGTTTTCAGTACTTAATTGTAGTTACACAGCATTTCACCCTATGGAGCTGGAATTCAGTGAAGATAAACTCCCGGTTGTGAATGTGGCAAACAAGCCTCTGTTGTTCAATCTGGCAGGAACAGTAAGGCAGGTCAGCGTGGCCCAGGTAGATGATGAAGGTAAGACTAATAAGTAGTGGTAGTATATTACTTTATTCAATAGGGTATTTGCATGGGTATTTGAATACACAGTTAATTGTTTGAGGCACCAGTTTTCAAATACTGAAATAAACTAATCAGGTGTTTTATTATGTACATATGAAGTCAGTGAATAAATATGGGAGGGTGCTGCATATGAAAATTTCAGAGTAAAATCAAGATAATTATTGTTTAGTACACCTCAATCAAATGTCAGTGTTGCATGCATGGCACGTCTCAATTGTAAATGTGATTCATTTTATTTTACACTGGCTGCTCCTCTAATTCATGTCTGTGTTTTATTGGTTTATTAAATATAACATACAAATACTTGTACTAACTCTCAGCTTGTTCTACACATGCTTTGCTACTGAGATCCCATGAAGTTCATTAATCCAACATGATTTTCACTGCCTGTTATAATTGTCATGATGTTTGAATTTTAACTGACACCAGAGAACAGCTGTTACTATACCGATGAAATAGTAAGCTGAGATTTGGAAAAGCTCTTGCAGCAGGTTTAATATTTGTGTTCTTTTTTTGGTGTATTCCATCTGTTAAACACAAACTTGTGCACCGCCATCAACAGGTAGAAAGGTTAATTTCAGTGGAAACAATGATGCTCGATTATGGCACTTCAGATATACTTTTTCTCCACTCCTATCAGAGAACCCGAATATACTTGTATGGCTTTGCAAATGTTAAAGCCAGAACACACACATTTGTATACACATTTACTTTTGGAAATATAGCTGAATTTTATTGCAAATTAGTAAACATGGTATGGCACCAGGAGGCGCTAATAATCTGCAAATAGTGACTGTGCTGGTCACTGATCACCTTTTGTTTTTGGTGTGTGTGTGTGTGTAGCTTATCTAGGCTTGCGTTCAGATCATTTCTGCTCAGCATGGTTAATGAAAGCCAGTTACCGTCCTCGTCCATTAGAGGTGGTGCAGTTGAAGGAACGAGCCACCAACCTCAATGTCAGGTGGGCAATTGCTTAACTTCCTTCAACATTTTTGGGGTGTTTTAATGGTGATCATATTTTATTAAAGGCTAACGCAAAACAGAATAGTCCAGTTGGTTAGCATTCAAGAATATATTTCAAATCGATCAATTTTTTTTTTTTAACAATGAAGGCAAGTAGGGCATCTTCACACATCATATGATTTACATATAGTGCCCTCCACTAATATTGGCACCCTTGGTAAATATGAGCAAAGAAGGCTGTGAAAAATTGTCTTTATTGTTTAACCTTTTGATCTTTTGTTCAAAAAATTCACAAAAATACTCTGCTCTCATGGATATCAAACAATTGCAAACAAAACACAGGTTTATCCAAAAAAATTGGCACTGCTAGGAATTCACATGAGAAAAATATATTCCCATTGATATTTTACATTTTTTAGTACACCTGGTGACTAGGAACAGGAAATTGTTCAACCATGACTTCCTGTTTCGCAGGGGTATAAATATGAGGTAACACATAGGCCAAATTCCCTTAGTCATTCATAATAATGGGTAAGGCCAAGGAATAGTGCAGCAAAAGGTTGTTGAGCTTCACAGAATGGGAAGTGGCTATAAGAAAATAGCACAAGCATTGAAAATGCCCATTTCCACCATCAGGGCAATAATTAAGAAGTTCCAGTCAACTGGAAATGTTATGAATCAACCTGGAATTGGACGTGTGTCTATATTGTCTCAACGCACTGTGAAGAGGATGGTTCAAGTGGCCAAAAAATCTCCAAGGATCACAGCTGGAGAATTGCAGAAGTCTTGGGGTAAGGAAGTCTCCAAAACTACAATCTGAAGTCACCTACATCACCAAGTTGTTTGGAAGGGTTTCAAGAAAAAAGCCTCTCATCCAAAAACAAACTCAAACGTCTTCAGTTTGCCAGACACTACTGGAACTTCAAATGGGATCGGGTTCTATGGTCAGATGAAACCAATATAGAGCTTTTTGGCAATAAACACCAGAGGTGGTTTTGGCACACACAGAGAGGTAGCCATATAGGATTTGGAAAAGGGAAGGATCTGGAGAGATTCTGTATGGAGGAATGGTTTCAGATCCCTTGCCATGTATTCTCCAGCCTCATCAGGCATTATAGGAGAAGACTCAGAGCTGTTATCTTGGCAAATGGAGGCAGCACAAAGTATTGATTCGGTTAAACAATGAAGACAATTTTTCATAGCCTTCTTTGCTCATATTTACCAAGGGTGCCAATATTAGTGGAGGGCACTGTATAGCTTTGTACAAAACATTGGGATGATTTCTATGTATTTTGTCATCTGTATTCGAGAATAATGTCCAATATACATGTTACAGGCACAACAGAAATTCAGTCCGTTGTAATGTCATTCACTATATCATAAAATGGTCAAAAAATGAATAATAAGGCAATAATGGACACAAATCAAACTATAAGAGTTATGCACCAGAAACATTTACAATTTCTATATTTTGCTGTCATAGTAAATTCTTCTTTGTTCCATTTTTCGGTACGTTTTTGTAAGGATGTAAATATTATTCATAATAATCTTTTGTTTTTATTGGAAAATGCAGTTTTATCTTAATTATAAATGCTGCCGTTATACTATACGACAGTGAAAACCCTTTCTGTGTATTAGCCAGATGTTCATAATCTTTTACCACTCTTTAAGTTTAGTTCATAAGGTTATCTGTGTTTACGGCTGAGTGATGTCTTGACCTATCAAACTAGTCCTTGTTGTTGAATCCGTGGTGAGATTTTGTCCCAGTTGTACCTTGCATGTGATTGCTTGTGGAGTGTGCATGTGGAGATTGTTAATGAAGAACTATAGCCTTCAGTCCTGCTGGCTCTTTGCCAGGGTTATAAACTGACTGAAACCAGTAAGGGACACAGCTGGGCTTTGCAAAGCTGATATACTGTTGGTATTCATATTTATACACATCAGGTTGAATTATTTTCTCCTGCCGTGTTTTTCTATTAAGGAGAACACACATTATTGAGAACTTGAAAGGATAAGGTTCCATCTCATGGCAGCACAAAAAAAAAAAAAAAAAACAAATCTCCTCAACATTGCAATCCTATTCGTTTTTCATGAAGTTTGATTCAAGTGCAGTGTTGATTCGGCATCATTTGCACTCGGGTAGGCATTGCATATTTGCTGTGATCAGTGACCATAGACGTTATAGCTCATGACCTCACACACATACCTTAATCGTGGCAAAGGGGAGAAACAATGTCAGAAAGCTGTGAATTTTTAAATGATTCAAACTCCCACGTGTAGTGACAAGGAAGGAATTTGTCCCAAACAAATGTTCAATATTATGTACTGAATATTAAGTTTATGATTACTAAGCAAGTGACGCGTTATGTGTAGATGGTTTTTATTCAAAATTTTTTTATTTGCCACAATTAATTATTTAACCATTCATTAATATTGCTGGTTTCTGTTGAACTTTGGGAGGACACACTGCACTATTGGCAACCTAATGCGATTTACAAATAAGCAAATTTTGCAAATGAGCCGTCATTCAAAACGCATCCACTTGGAAAATGAGACAACGGTAAAAATTCTACTAAGACGCTACCAAGATAAAAATTTCAGCTGAAAATGTTCAGAAACGACCACAGCTGATATACCACCCTCTCCTGCTCTGTTTAAACCTGGAACCTGCGGAACCAGGACAAATGCACGTGACCATATGATCCTAAGTACATGGTCTTCCACTGCTAATATTTAGTATTGTTGACTGATTATGTCTAAAACTACACAGTTCTGTTTTGATTCAAGTGATTTCGTTTTATGTTTGAAATGTTCGAGGTGATTACATCATAAACCAGGAATTTCAAAAAAAGTTAAATCGCCATCTTGGAAGCCTACCCTAAACAATGTACTGTTTAGGTGTACATGTGCTTATTGTCTTATACCTACATACTTGCCTAAAAGTGACTGGGATTAATTAGGAGTTTATCTTCCTATGAAGAACAACAGACACTTCGCAGTTTACACAATGCATTATAGATTCAAGAAAATCCAGACAATTGGAAGACATTCAGACATTAAACTCCTCGTCCTAATTTATTTCTTTATTTCTCTGTAGTCCTCATGTTTCTGGAGAGCTTGTCATAGCCAGCGAGAGTGGTGCAGCCTATCTCTGGATTTTGGGAAAAGGGTAAGTGTGTGTGTGTGTGTGTGTGTGTGTGTGTGTGTGTGTGTGTGTGTGTGTGTGTGTGTGTGTGTGTGTGTGGGTGTGTGTGTGTGTGTGTGTGTGTGTGTGTGTGTGTGTGTGTGTGCGCACGCTTATGCATGAAGTGTTCTGAACTGATAATTTTATCAGTATGTTTTGGAACTGTGTGTGCTATAAAAGAATGTGATGTGCATGTCATGTTTGACCTGAGTAAAGCACCTTATTACAGTCCTGGATATTTCACCAGCCATCCCAGGAGATTCATTACATCATTAGATAATGCTGAGTGACAAAATGTCTTCCAAACAAGACATCCTTTTACTGTGGCTTAGAATTATTAGACAGTGTGATAGCTGTGGCATAACATGTTACCTTGATTTCCTCAAGGACAAAATTGTATCAGTACACATCCATATACTAAATGTCCATTAGAACAAAAAAGTATACTGGTGAAATAGTGAGCCTGTAATTATATAGTGCTACATGTGGGAGAAGCATTAGCAATAGCTACACTAAGAATTGTCACTTTATTTAGCAAAGAAAACATTTCCTTAGATGATCCTGAAACCAGGCAAAACATTTCAAAAAGTCTTTGTGCAAGAAAAATTATGACTATTTTTTATTTTAAATTAACCCAGTTTGGCTTCCTATTTACTTTGTATGCTCACTACATAGTGTATAATATAATGGAAAGATAGATGCTACATAGAACCCAACATAGAATTCAAGATTCAGACAGAGTGACTCAAACAAGTGCCTGCTGAAATTAACTACTTGCATTTAATCACTTTTAGGACATATATTCTGTAAGTTTTATATTTAACCTTGTATATTGATGGATGGAAAAAATAAGTATTGAATCCATTTATCTGATGCCTTTTTCATAAATCAAATGATACAAAGGCCATGTAGCTGTGGTTTGGTGACTGAAAGTAGAACATGGGATCTTAAATTAAAAATACATGAATGTCTTCTGGTAATATCTCTGATATTTGTTCTGACCTCTTTAATACACACTGATTACACATGTTTAGAAGCCATCATAATTAGGTCGAGTTGAAGTGCAGGAGCATATAAAGAATGGATAAATAGTGTCTTTTCATGTTCCAGGCTGCAAAAGATCCGGGATGAGAAGACGAACCTATACTTCAATGCCAAGTCACCGTGGCGATGGTGTGAGTTCACGGCTCATCCACGAGTGATGGTTTACGCTGACAGGACTGGAGCAGAGCTTACAGACATCAGGGTATAAGGACACCCACTAACCAGTTTCTCCCCCTTTTTCTTTCTTTTTTTTTGGTTCATCCCAAAATTACACATAACTAGTTAGAAATAAGACTTGTGTTAAATTAAACAAACAAAAAAGTTCAGAGGCTCCTTGACACATGATCATCCAGATCCAGTGATTTATGACGTGAACCAACTTCAGTGAGTTAATGTAGATTCTGACATTGAGCTGATAAATTGGAACAGCTTAGTGGTGTTAGGGGTGATACTTTGTTTAAAAATGTACGCTTATACATTGTGGTCCAAAAGCTTGAGTAGATAACCAATAAATAAAAAAAGAAATACTATAAAAATAAAACATTATAAGAATATTTTTCTCTGTTAATAGTTCTTCAAGAATTCATTATTTACAACTGAGAAAGTTTTTCCTTGGTCAGTTTTTTTTTTTTAGCTTTTCATAACTAATAAACCAAGTAGTGGTCTTAGACTTTTGGACCTTACTGTATATTGGTTCAATGTAAATATTGTATATTTTGTGAAGAAGTGTAGATTAATCTGCTGATTTGACGTGATTTGCTGATAGCTGGATCTCAAATGAGAATGAAAGAAAGCTGGGAAGCATCTCTGGAGTAAATTCTGATTGCTGATATTGATTTTTTCACATTGTAATTCTTCCAGTGCATTTTTTATTTTTTATTTTTTTTTTATTGTAATCCGATCATGATTGGATACTGAATGCGACTTATATTTCCGCAGAGCAGAGATTGTCACACGTTGTTTCGGATCGGCGGGACGGCTGCTTGTAAGAGTGGAGAGAGGGTTGTCTTGGGCAAATACCTGGCACAAAGCCACGACTTCCACCACCTCATCACCACACAGGTGAAAATTAACAGTAACAGTTTCACACCTCAATACTAATGCTGAAATCAGTGCAACAGTACCATCGAATAAGGGAACAGTAGTGGGAAAGTCGAGGGTTATTTTGATAGACATAACATCACTTGTTAAACATTTGAAATGTATGTTTTTAAATTCTGAAAAATTATTCAAAGAACTTTGATCCAACAACATGGATTGAAAGCCATGTTATTTTTGGCTCTGTCTTATTCTTTCTATTAGTTCTCTGCGTACCTCCTGGATGAGCGAATGCCTTGTGTGCCTGCCCTGAAGTGGGAGCACATGATGGAGTCTCCTCCATGTTTTGCCCATGTTGTGCCAGCTTTGGCCCAAAGCAACACCTCCAAAATCCTGCTGGGAGCACAGAGAGCACAGGAGACCATGTTGCTGCAGTACTCTGGTCAGGACACACAAGCATACACTTGTGTGCATGCAAGTGTAAAACATGAATAGCCATTTGCTTCTGTAAGCAGCCCAAATGGTGTTTTTACACCACTGAAAAATTAGTCCAAACCTCCAATAGCAGCACAATGTCAATAGACTGCACACCTGGAGTAATGAAACTTATGCCAGTAACAGGACTCTTCCTGTTCATTTGGAAAATAATGGTAGCGCTTTTACTTTAAGTAGCTTGACTCGTGAGCAAAATGTAGACCGTAGCCAGTTAGGGAATAGAAGTGGGCGTCTTGGTGCTCAGTACTTGCAGAATTAAAGTATGCTTCACTGTACCTTGTGCTACTTTTTAATGACCATGCTAATCATATTTACATGACCTAGAAAACTAGAAGTCCATAGGATTATACGCTATATAAGGCAAGATACAGTATATGGCCAAAAGTTTGTGGACACTTGACCATCACCCCCATGTGTGGGCCTTCCCCTACAGTGTTGTCAAAGTCAGAAGCACACAATTGTGTAGAATGTCTGTAGCATTACAATTTCACTTCACTGGAAGTAAAGGGCTCTAACCCAAACCAGTTCCAGTATGACAGTGCCCCGTGCACAAAGCAAGGTCTCTGATGACATGATTTGTCAAGGTTGGAGTGGAAGAACTTGAGTAGCCTGCACAGAACCCTGACTTCAAACCCACTGAACAACTTTGGGATGAACTGGAATGCTGACTGCCCCTCAGGCTTCCTGACCTGACATCAGTGTCTGATCTCACTGATTTTTTTTTTTTTTGGCTGAATGGGCAAATCCCCACAGACACACTCCAAAATCTAGTGGAAAGCCTTCCCAGAAGAATTGAGGTTACTATAACAGCAAAGGGGGGACTAAATCTGGAGTGGGTTGTTCAACAAGCACATATGGTTGTGATGGTCAGATGTCCACAAACATTTGGCTATATAGTGTATCTGCCTACTGCAACAGTCCACAATGAAAATTTAAACCACTGGCGACTGAGGCAATGCTTATTTTTGCTGTATCAAATTGTATTGTATCGAATTTTAATTTAGCATATTATTACATCCCTACATAATAGGCTATGATATCTAGCTGAATTGTGCACCCACTCAGTAGAAGAGTGGGCTGTAGTTAACAGGAACTCATGACACATAACCTCTCAGGATACTTCTAAAATTCTTACCTGACAGGATTGGTGCTGTTGTTAAGATGGAGTGGATATGTAAAGAAAGCAGTAGAGAAGAATTTTTTTTATCTGTGGAAGTAGCTCACTGTGGTGTTTTATTTATTTATTTATTTTATTTTATTTTATTTATTTATTTTTTTTAAAGGTGGAAGAGAATGGGCATGCCAAGCAGAGGGCCCAATTCAAAAACTCTACAGTCCGTGTGAGAGCCTGACAATTCAGCAGCTCCCGCACAGACGTCACAAAACAGAAGTGAGGTTGGCTGCAAATGCCACAGGTGAATGTTAGTTTTCATATTTTACACAATGGTCACTTAAATAGGAAGACCTGCTCATTCATGCAGTTATCCAATCATGTGGCAGCAGCAGCACAATGCATTAAAATCATGCAGATTCAGGTCAAGAGTTTCAGTTCACATCAAACATCAGTATGAGGTTTGCTAAGGTTGGAAAACACATGGCAAGGGATCTGAGACCATTCCTCCATACAGAATCTCTCCAGATCCTTCAAATTTCGAGGTCCACGCTGGTGGACTCTCCTCTTCAGTTCACCCCACAGGTTTTCTATGGGGTTCCAATCAGGGGACTGGGATGGTTTCATTTAATATGTGTTGATATTTGATAGAGTCCATGATTCCATGTATCCTAACAAAATGTCCAGGTCCTCTGGCAGAAAAACAGCCCCAAAACATTAAAGAGCCTCCACCATATTTAACCGTGGGCATGAGGTACTTTTCCATATGGCTACCTCTCTGTGTGCTCTAAAACCACCTCTGGTGTTTATTACCAAAAAGCTCTATTTTGGTTTCATCTGACCATAGAACCCGATCCCATTTGAAGTTCCAGTAGTGTCTGGCAAACCGAAGATGCTTGAGTCTGTTTTTGGATGAGAGTACAGGCTTTTTTCTTGAAACCCTTCCAAACAACTTGTGGTGATGTAGGTGACTTCGGATTGTAGTTTTGGAGACTTTTTGACAACAAGATGCAACTAACTTCTGCAATTCTCCAGCTGTGATCCTTGGAGATTTTTTGGCCACTCAAACCGTCCTCTTCACAGTGCGTTGAGACGATATAGACACACGTCCAATTTCCGGTTGATTCATAACATTTCCTGTTGACTGGAACGTCTTAATTATTGCCCTGATGGTGGAAATGGGCATTTTCAATGCTTGTGCTATTTTCTTATAGCCACTTCCCATTTTGTGAAGCTCAACAACCTTTTGCCGCACATCACAGCTCTATTCCGTGGTCTTACCCATTGTTATGAATGACTAAGGGAATTTGGCCTATTTGTTACCTCATATTTATACTCCTGTGAAACAGGAAGTCATGGTTGAACAATTTCCTGTTCCTAGTCACCAGGTGTACTAAAGGAAAATGTCAAATATAGGGGTGGGAGAGAAAATCAATGCATTGCAATTTTTTCTCTAACGATTCTGAATTGATTCTCAAAAATTCCGAATCGATTCTGCATTCAATTCAAATCGAGCCAGAAACAAAAAAAATAAACATTGACAGACGCATACACTGTCCTACAGAGATTCTAACTATAAACAAAAAGTATAGAAACTCCAATTTTGGTTAAAATGTAAAGTTGATGTATTTGCACAGCAGAAGAATTAATTAGGAAAAAATGTATATCAAGAAACATTTTGGAATAGGGTTCGGATCGCAGAGTACCTAAAGATTCCTGCCCCTAGTGAAATATCAATGGGAATATACTTCAAATATATTTTTCTCATATGAATTCATAGGGTAGCAATAATTGTGGCACACCTATATTTAACAGTTTTTTTTAAACAAAAGATCAAAAGGTTAAACAATAAAGACAATTTTTCACAGCATTCTTTGCTCATAATTTACCAAGGGTGCCAATATTAGTGGAGGGCACTGTAGGTTGTCAATGTAATGTGCTTCTATAGGTACTGCTACTGGTTGGTGGTGGTCTTGCATACTATTTTTAGAGTAGTGTGTGATCTTAAAAACATAAGCCAGAAGACATGTTATTTTGGAAAGAATATAGACTACTACCTGGAGACTTATTTCCTAGTTCTTTTATGGCAGGTTGTTGTGTTAGAGTCTGGCTTCTGGCAGAACAAAGTTTTGGATGCAGAATGGACATTATAAAATGCTCTGCTGCAAGTATTTGAAATTACAAAATCTTACATCCAGCAGCTTTACAGTCTATAAAACGCGTGCAAAATTTTGCCACCTATAAGCAATATCATACGAGTGGGATTGCTGTGTTGCTGCTTGTCAGCAAGGCACTGATTGTCTTTTAGCTCTAGCAGCAACAAACAGGGTTATGATTCCATTAGCTAAAAAGTAGTAATGCATCATATTTGACAATATCCCAGAGTGCTTATTTTGGGTATCAGCAATCAAGAATCACCGTATGGTGGTCAGTCTAGTTAGCTACTTTTATTGTCAATTATAGCTTTAGATTGCTTGAGTGGCCCCTGGAATTGGTGTACTTTTTTGTCGGTTAAAACCGCTTTGTGTTCACATACAATGCTATGATCACATTTTGTGTGACCATAGTGTACAAATAATATAAGTTTCTGAAATGGTCATTATGTCTCAGTATCATGTCTTAAAACATTATTTTGCTTATACCTGCAGATATTCTGTAGAACACTGACCTCAGCTCTCCAAATATGACAGTTGACACTGTAATTGGTTCTCCCCCCCCCATTTTCTCCCCAATTTGGTCACTTGCAAAATGCCACCCACCAGCCAGCTCTCCCCTGTCATATGACAAGCTACCATTTGGGGAGGGTGAATGCTAACGTGCTTCCTCTAAAACAATTGAAGCCAGCTAACATCATCTTGCACATGGCAGCATAACGCACTTAGAGGAAAGCACTATCTGCCCTCTTCCACATTCATGAGCTCACAAACACCCACAATTGGCTAGTGTCGCTGTGATTGACAGGTGGGATAGAGTAGGCCATCCCTCCCACTCAGAGAGCACTGATAATTTTGCTCCCTTGGCTCACAGCCACAGATGGCTGTGGCATCATTGGGATTTGAACTTGGTCCCCTGATGATCGCTTTTCTGTTGCCACTCGGGTGCATGTGCACAGCAGCTTGAATGCAGATTAAACATTTGAAGCTCTATTATCCGACTGCTAAAATCACAATTCAAGTGTTTGTCCTATGCTATGGTCTTATCTCCGTTGCTGGTATTGCTGTGGTAATTAGAATGGAACCCAGTTACCACAGAACTGGGTTACTTCACTGTTTAATCGTGTTCATAGAAAAACATGGCATATGGGCAAGGATACAGTGGCTGTTTTATTTAAGATGATGGTTTACATTTTATGCTTATTACTGTTCTGTTCCAGAGGAAATGCACCATCTTTCTTCTTGTGATACACAAAAAAGTTTTCCCATTTGCGGTGAAGCAGATTCTGTTTTTCTTTTTCAGGCCTAACTGCAGCTCAGAACAATGGCTTCCTGTGTGTGCTCCAGCTCACAGAGGCTGGGGACATTTTCTACCAGATGCTGAGACATTTTGACCCAACCAACTCTGAGCCACATCGATCAGACTCGGTAGAACCAGCATCCAATACGGACTCTGCACAACAATGCCAAGTTTCTTTGGAAGAAGACAGCGACTTTGAAAGAGAGCGACATCAGCGTATGCTCAGTCAAGTGGTTGTCAATGACTGTGATAACGAGGATGGCTCTCGTACTTCAGATGAGAATCAAGTGAGAATCTCTGTAGAAGAAGGGATTAACTCTCAGCCTGTTTTTGTTCAGGAGTCATCCTTGTGTTCTGCTAAGAGTAACTGTGCCCGTCCACTGAGACCAGCGATCCCCAAAATGGCTAGCCGCGAGTTAAAATTAATCTGGAAAAAATGGCTGGAATCTCTCTTGAAGGAAGCTGAAGGAAAAAAATGTCACTTGCAGCACAGGAAAATAAAGACCAGTACTATAATGCGGTGTAAAGTCCAACAAAGGGACAAGCTTGAGATGGACAAATTTCAGAGATTGAGGAAAGACCAGGCAGAGATCTTAAAAGCCAGGAAGCTGCTTGTTCATGAAGTAACATACCTGCCTCCTCTAGAGGTAACCCCAGTTCCAGATGGGGTGGATCCTAAGGACTGGCCAGATGATCTGAGTCAGCGCATGAGTGCCTCATGGAGGGATGGTTGGAGTAACTGGTGGGACGAAAAACTCGGCCTAAACCGGGACGCCAAGATTGAGGCCCTGCGAAGGAAGCGCCATGAGACAAAGAGAGCCAGCGCTAGAAACAGAGTCGCACTTTCTTCAAGCTTCACCTCAACTGTCAGCTACCAGGATGATCTTTCTGAATGGTCATCAGCCACAAGTCAGTATCTGGGTTCAGATGCAGAGAGCATTTATAACTCTCAGAGTGCACCAGACGATGAGGCCGTTTCTGACTTGGAGATACAAGCTAAGAACACAGTTTTTCACAGAGCAAGTCAGAACACAGAAAGGTGTTCAGATGTGGCAAAACCAATTATATCTTTATTGAAAAGGCCTCAAAAAACTACAAAAAGCTCTGAGCAGGACGAAGCCGTTGGTACTTCCCAGTCCCCTCCAATGGACTTGCAACAACTGGCAAGCCAGGCCTCTACCATGGAAAGCAACTCTGTACATTGGCAGCAGCAGCAGGACTACCTCAGTTCCCTCTTTGGCTCTTCTCAAGAACTTGGGCAGGATGATATCACTACATCAGTTGGTTTGAAAACTACCAGATTGCAACCTTCTTGTTTTCTGTCACCATCACAGACTTCAATGAGGACCTCTTCACAGGCCTCCCAACCTCAGAAAAAGAAGTCTCGAATGGGATTCTGAATTGGTAAGGTGCAATAACCAACATTTTTTTCTTTAATGTAACATGATTCTGAATTGTTTTTTTATTATCTTGTTCTGTTTTTCAGCAAAGTAATATTTTATGTGCTGTCTGTTACATGTGTGGAAGCTGAACTACGGTTAAGCATTGTTTATGCCTATCTGGACTCAGTTGCTGTACTTTGTTCCCATTGAGCTTTGCGATGTTGTTTTATTGCTCAGTAAACCCACAATAAAACAAGCTGCCAGTGGTTGCTTACTCTTACTGGTTTTGGTGAAGGAGCAAGATTATTTTTATTTGGTACCGTTCAGAAAGTAGTGGCATGAAATGAGTTGGAATTCAGTCAGGTCTAGCAGCAAGTAAGTGTTACATACATGGTAGGATTTGTGGATTTGTGGTAATCTCATCATGTAGGTCCTCTAGTATGCCACACATTATGATCCCATTGTGAGTTAAAACATTTCCATACCAAAATATTTTTAAAACGTATAACCTCTGTTCTATATTAACAAACCTGATGATTACTACTTTTTACTAGTCGGCCAGTAATAATTTTTTTTTTTTTTAATAGTTTACTAATATGTAAGCAAAAACCATTTCAGGATATCACTATTTTTAAGCTGTTATATTTGTGCAGCACAGAACACATCAAACTGCACTTCACTTAACCGTATACAAGCTACAAATTAAATTTCTTGCTTGTGTGCTTTTTAGGCTACACTGTTAACAAAGAAAAGAAAAATTAGTTTTTGCAATACGTGTGTAAAATAGTGAATTATTTAAGGATATACCAATTCAGAAAATGCACTCTTGTGAATGGCCTGGCTGCTCAGCTGATTCTGAACCTGAAAGCGCAGCTCGGCGCAGAAACTCCTTATAGTTTAATGATGATAAAATTGTAGCTTAATGATTGATGGAGGATATGAAGTCTACAGTAGGATCTGTGAGGTTTTTCTGCCATGTTCAACTCAGACCTTAGTAGCCTCCATGCATCTAAGTCTAGATTGGCGTCTTTGAGCTGCCATGCACTGCTGACCTGACGATGAACTAGCTGGGTAGGATTAGATGGTGCAACTTGTGGCTCTGAAAGTGCTCTTTCAGACAGCATTAGAATATCACTGTGCAAGGATTTGAGCCCCATGCACACCTTTCCACTTCATACAAAGTGTCAACAATCTATTAAAGTAAAACAACATTTAAAAAAAGGCTTTTCCTCAATGTAGTCTTATGCAGTTGACTGTAGAATTTGCTTAATCTAGTCTGAAATACAGGTGCATCTCAATAAATTAGAATGTCGTGGAAAAGTTCATTTATTTCAGTAATTCAACTCAAACTACTTCAGTCTGTGTGCATTGAATTTATTTAATACACGAGTTTCACAATTTAAGTCTTTGGTTCTTTTAATTGTGATGATTTTGGCTCACATTTAACAAAAACCCACCAATTCACTATCTCAACAAATTAGAATATGGTGACATGCCAATCAGCTAATCAACTCAAAACACCTGCAAAGGTTTCCTGAGCCTTCAAAATGCTCTCTCAGTTTGGTTCACTAGGTAAGCCACAAACATTCATTGCCAAAGAAGCTGGCTGTTCACAGAGTGCTGTATCCAAGCATGTTAACAGAAAGTTGAGTGGAAGGAAAAATTGTGGAAGAAAAAGATGCACAACCAACCGAGAGAACCGCAGCCTTATGAGGATTGTCAAGCAAAATCGATTCAAGAATTTGAGTGAACTTCACAAGGGATGGACTGAGGCTGGGGTCAAGACATCAAGAGCCACCACACACAGACGTGTCAAGGAATTTGGCTACAGCTGTCGTATTCCTCTTGTTAAGCCACTCCTGAACCACAGACAACGTCAGAGGCGTCTTACCTGGGCTAAGGAGAAGAAGAACTGGACTGTTGCCCAGTGGTCCAAAGTCCTCTTTTCAGATGAGAGCAAGTTTTGTATTTCATGTGGAAACCAAGGTCCTAGAGTCTGGAGGAAGGGTGGAGAAGCTCATAGCCCAAGTTGCTTGAAGTCCAGTGTTCAGTTTCCACAGTCTGTGATGATTTGGGGTGCAATGTCATCTGCTGGTGTTGGTCCATTGTGTTTTTTGAAAACCAAAGTCACTGCACCCATTTACCAAGAAATTTTGGAGCACTTCATGCTTCCTTCTGCTGACCAGCTTTTTGAAGATGCTGATTTCATTTTCCAGCAGGATTTGGCACCTGCCCACACTGCCAAAAGCACCAAAAGTTGGTTAAATGACCATGGTGTTGCTGTGCTTGACTGGCCAGCAAACTCACCACACCTGAACCCCATAGAGAATCTATGGGGTATTGTCAAGAGGAAAATGAGAAACAAGAGACCAAAAAATGCAGATGAGCTGAAGGCCACTGTCAAAGAAACCTGGGCTTCCATACCACCTCAGCAGTGCCACAAACTGATCACCTCCATGCCACGCCGAATTGAGGCAGTAATTAAAGCAAAAGGAGCCCCTACCAAGTATTGAGTACATGTACAGTAAATGAACATACTTTCCAGAAGGCCAACAATTCACTAAAAATGTTTTTTTATTGGTCTTATGAAGTATTCTAATTTGTTGAGATAGTGAATTGGTGGGTTTTTGTTAAATGTGAGCCAAAATCATCACAATTAAAAGAACCAAAGACTTAAACTACTTCAGTCTGTGTGCACTGACTTTATTTAATACACGAGTTTCACAATTTGAGTTGAATTACTGAAATAAATGAACTTTTCCACGACATTCTAATTTATTGAGATGCACCTGTATTTTCAGACCAACAGTACATTTAGGTTGCTTACCATCTGCCTTATGGTTTTTTCTTCTGCAACAACTAGTCAACAGCTTCCCAGAGCGATGACTACTGAACATATTAAGGGCTATTCGAACAGGGCTAGTTTTATATGGGGAGGTGGGGAAATGTAGTAATTACTAGAGCTTCTCTGTGATTTTAATCCTGTGCAAACTGGTCACGTCAGTTATTTTTCCATACATTTTCCGAACTGTGCTTTCTCTGCCGATGAAAATTACAGCGTCTTTAACCTTCTATAAAACGGCCTGTAAAAATAACCCCAGGTTAAACTAATGTACTTATCTTTTTTTTTTATTTTTTAGGTAGTCGATTCATTCTTGACATTTAAGTCCAGTCGTCAAACGCCACCTTGACAGAGGGACATTTATCGCAAACATGCCAAACAATCTCCTCCCAGATGGAATGATTATGTACCATTTGTTCAAACAGCGTTTGATAATGTCGTTCTCCCCAAACTGAAACTAAAAGTTTCAGCTCTCATCCAGTTGTGGCTTTTCTTTTGCTTCGATGGTGCCATGTTGTATTCTCAAACATTGTGTTGCAGCACCATGTTACGTATGACGCTGCTGTGATTGGCTGTCAGCATGTAAATGACAAAGACCTGCCCATCTTGGCAATTTCTACAGAAATCTCTTATCACGTGAGAATTGACGATAAATATCACAGACGTCTGTAGTACCAATTACTTTACAGCCATACGTCCTGAAAACTAAACCCATCTGAACAGGGCTTTAGTCGACCAGTCTATGCAGCCCTTATTCTACATGATTATTCACAGAGTCATGGCCAGGAGTCCAAATAAGCATAATTCACCCTTGCAGCCCTATTTAATGTACATAAGGTACGGAAGTGAGTTTGTGAGCAATGCCACTTGTAGAAACCAGTCCTTATTCACTCACCAATCGTGTGCATCTATGAGCTCATGTATAGAGTAGGGATGTAACCGAATACAAATACATATTCATTATGAACATTTGGAATGTTCAAAAAGAAAAAAATGTTCTAGATAATAGAACCAACAAAATTCATTAGGAAATACTGTGGGCAGATAAATAATTATTTTGTGAGTGGGATTAAAAAATAGTCCCATGCACATCTTTAGTTGAGCTCAATTCTGAACTTAAGTGACGTAGCTGAGGTTGAGGAACTCAAACCCCAAAAAGAAATCCTCTACCAAAAGAAGTGTTTCGTAATGTAATGTACAAATCCCAGAGGCAGCACGCCATGAACAGGGTACAGTGTCTGGCTACATGATCTTTGTGTAACTTGCTATCCTCAGAAGTCAGGGCGAGGCACTTCCTCTTTTCCACAGTGCAGGATGAATTGCCAGAGGCTCTCTGATGTCAGGAGTCAGCTGTTCAGACGTCACGAATGTGAACAAACAGCTGAAAGGTTTTTTGTGCTGGCTTGCCAAGTTTGCGCAATGCAAAAAACATTTCCTTAGAAGGAAGTAATTGAATAATCCGTCTCACTTAGTGCACAGGTCTGATAGAGGTTTTGGAAAGATACTTAACAATACAAATGTTTTTCAATTCAGTGTTTCGGTCTTGAAGGAAAACTCCACCCTGAAACCTGTTAAATATTTCTAGTGAAATGTTTGCAATGTGCCTAGAAATTCTACTACCAATTTGATGGTTGGTGCCATATTTTTGTAAGTATTATGAGAAGTTAGTGGTTGTCTGACATGGGGGACTTTCTAGCATAGAGTTATAATGGTGTTAACAGGAGAAAGAAATTTCAGTGCTCTCAAGCATAAGGGACCAACATGGTCAGGTTTTTCATTGGTACTGTAATTAAACAAAAGAGCTTTTTCCATTCAGTATTAATTAGAAATCCAATGTAGAGACAGGAAATGTTCAATTTCCAGAATTGAGAATTTACAGCAGAGACATGGCTCAGCTAGTTAGTCATCTATAAGATGACAAACATGATGCCATTGCTCATCATGGTATTAGCATGAAGGATGACGCTTTGGTACCTGATCTGTTTGAGAAGAGGTACAGATGAGGAGGTTTAAGAGCTGGACAAAGCAGGTAGTAGAATGGCATTGTGGTAATGTAGGAAACCAATAATCAAAGTGAAAATAGAGCAACATGTTGATGAAAGAAGTTTAAACTTGGAATTTCATCACAAAATAAATCTTAGACACCACTGAAGACCATGTTAATTATGAAGATTAATAGGAAAGTTGTTCAAGGTGGATTTTTCCTTTAACTTGTGTTCTTCAGATGAATAAAAACAGACTCGGGTTGAAATTAAAAATATTTAGTTTTATATAACATGACAAAAATAACAATAATAAATAAGTTAGTATCTACAACTTACTATACATTTTTTTTGTACATTATACAAATTTACATTTTTTTTTGTATCGACATTTTTACATTTTGTGCCCCCCCCAAAAAAAAAAAACTTTTTTTTTTTTTCCTCTCCCCCCCTCTCTCTCTCACACACACACACACACACACACACTCACACATTCAAGGTTATTGGTATTTTGTTCCACACAGGCACATACTTTGGCTAATTTAAACTTAAGATAATCTGGCAAGTCTAAGGGTCACATCACCACATTCATATACAAACCAAAGCATACACACAATACACAACCTGACTGACTAAAGCTGAACACAGTCTGAAGAGCGATGGAACCTACCATTTATCCATGACAATAGTTATACAAAACTGCACAGTACTGGGGTAAATGTCCCAGAATTCAACAGTCCTAGGTTGTTGAACAGTTTCACAAATTAAATGATTCTGTCATCTCCTGGAATGTCGCAAACATGAACATGCACCGACAATTATTCAAACACTGTAGATAATGTTTCTTTTCCTTTAAAGGTCTCGGGTTGTAAACTTTAGCTGCCTGTGTTGTGCAATTATTATTATTTTTTTTTTTTTAGCTTAAAACCGTTACAAATAGGAAGAAAGAAGGATCAGTAATAGCTACAGTAGGTGAAATAGAATAATCAAGAGATTTAAAGTAAGTGGAAGAAAAAAATAAAATAAAATAAACACGGCCGTACTATGTTCTCAAGTAATGTCTTGTGTAGAACCCAGGCACTGTGGCTCTTTAACAGAGGTCTGGGTGGTTGCTGACATCACTATGAAAGCTGGAGTTTTGTATTGTAAGGCAGATGAAGCTGCTGCTGTCATGTTTTGAGGTTACTTTCTGTAGAATAGCCTCTGATCAGCTGAGCACCTTTAGGTAGCCTACTTTTTTTGAAAGTGGGCAGGGAAATAAGGCCCCTCTGCATCGCTGCCCAACGAACTGCTGAGAGACTCCTCCCCAGAGCTCAGCTCTTCACTCCAGTCCTCACTAGACAGGGGAGACACACACACACACACACACGTCATACTTACTGCAGACAACACACACACCCTGCCTTAGTCACAGTAGGTACTTGTGAAGTCATACCTGCTTCCCCTTTAGAACGCAGTGATTTGTCCTGCACCACACCTATGATCTGAATGTTTTCATAAATAGATACAGTTTGTTCCACTAACTAAGGAATGGTTATTTACAGTTCAGCCACACTTCCAATATTACTAAGATTGAAGGAAACAGGTGTTCCTTTGTTTTCTCAGTACATGGAGATGTCCGTTTTTGTACAGTGGATAGCTAACAAGTTAAAACAAACTGTTTGTTTGTCTGTTTATCTATTGGTTACTATGGTGAACTGCTTAATAACAAAGTGAAATCACTGTTACCCATTACATAGTTGTAGCAGGCTCCAGTGAAAGTGACTGTGTGTAATTAGAAGAGAATGCTAGTGTTAGTATGATTATACTAGGGTTAGGTAGTTTCAGTCTGTATTAAACAATGCCTGAAACTGAAACTAGAAGCACTGACAGGGTGTGTTTTTTGTGATTCCCCTAAAAATCCTCTGTTTACAATAAAAATTTAAAGACTTCCCTGTTTTGGGAATATGTATTTTACTGGTAAATACTCTTGAAACTATAGTAACTTGCTAAAATCCTACACTGGTTTCAGCTGGTTGGCTTTCAATGACTATTGTATGTAACTAAAACTTGTAACGTGATACGGATTTGGATAAGTACGGGATAAAACAGGACTAACTGATTTGCTAAGAATGAGTGGTGAAATCCATATTGGAGCCAGGCATTCTACTGAAGCACCTGTTCCACCGGCTGGTTTATTTTAATCATGTTGAAGCCAATTTGAATTTTTTTTTTTTTTTTTTTTTTTTTAAATACTGAATTATTCCTTTGAAAATGAAGTGTTTAAACTAACCAGAGTAGTGAACAGAAAAACTGTGTGCAGGTCCACTGTGTACCTCTCACTCCAGCCGTCTTCGGGGATTGTGGGCAGCTCTGGTGCGCCGCAGTAGCTGCTGTGCAGGTTCTGGGCTGTACGCCGGGACACGATCCACACCAACTTCCTGTGATTGGGTTTGGAGCATGTAGGCGAGGAGTACTGCACCAGGCACTGGGCCACCAGTCCTCTCCAGCGCTGTAGCTCCGTCTCTGAGATCTGCACATACACATACAGTGGCAGTTACATAACACACACTCTGATAGCTGAGGGTCAGGCTGTTACTGAGCATGCCAGGAATTCTTTCTCTCTCAAAGCAAGCAGGACAGATTTGTTTAGAAACAAATAGAGCTTGCATCACCACTGAGGGCAAACGTTAACATGCACCTTTTTTTTTTTTTTCTTTGCACCAAAGGCACTGAGATTTTTTTGTTTGTTTGTTTGTTTTGTTTTTTTTTAAATAAAGTTTTATATCATGGTGATATGACCATAGCTAATGTCTAAGGACATGTTGTTAACAAATTTGCTATCTAAAATAAACTGGTCAAATATTTGATATAATTTTACCCTCAAGTGTCTCTGAATGGACTGGGCAATCTCAAACAGGTCAGCCGACTTCAAGGCCTCGATCTCTTGCTTTATGAGAGACAAAGCTAGCACCGATGGCTACAAAGAGATAAAAAGAAATGTCAATTATACTCAAAAGCCCCAAATGCTTCATTGATTTCTAGTATAAATACTTACTTTTGCTTTGGAGAATACAATGCGGCAAAGGCAGGCTTTAAGCTGGGCCTCCAGCTTGTCTAGACTGAGGACTTCTTTCCTAAAAAAAGATATGCTTCATTAAGTCCAGCTGCCTTAAAGTACATCTTAAATTTTAATCTTTAGAGATGCCACATAATAACCAGCCTGTTTGATATATATGCCCTTTGGTATATGGCATTGTCTGTTGATAAGAGTTAATGATGTGTTACGGGACAACTGTAAAGCATAACTGACCTACATAGTGCATACTGGACTTAAATGGTATTCATCTGCCTGTTACTTTCTATTGTCATCTATCCTGCTGTTTCTTCCCCCACCCGCCCGATACACTGCCTCATATGTCTCACCTGCTTGAGGTATGCGACAGTATAATCGCATGGTACAAGTTCAGGAAAGTTAAGGCGGTGACGGCTTGGAACTGGAAGCCGAGTTTCTCCGAAATGATTTTCTGCATGCGCTCTAGGTCAGAAACGGTGAACTTGCACTGGCTGATGCGGATCAGCTCGTGCGTTGACGACACATCACACTTATCCTCCACCACTTTGGCAGCAATGTGGAGGCAGCCAATACTGATGCAGGCCAGATGTTTGGGCTGAACCTTTAAGGCAGATAAATTATATTTTAGTTGGTATATGGCATTTTAGTGTGCTTGAGTATTTGGTTAGTTTCGCTAAAATGCTTAGTCAAAGTATACAGCATCAAACCCAGGGGTTGGTTACAATAAGAATAATTAGAAAATGTCACTACAGGGTTTTGTAAAGCATGCATGTGTACCTTCATCATAGCTAGAAATCTGTCCAGCAGATTAACAGCCAGGACAAAAGTCTGTGTGCTGTAGCCAAAGAAACTGGTCAAGCTCCAGAGATCCTCCACTTTGGCATTGCGACATTTTGCAGAGATTCCCATCCCCTGGTGAAGAAAAAATTCTCTTAAGTTTGTCAATTCTGAAATTTCTCAAACATTTCATTATGCGTAATATACATTGTGTACATGCTTTAAATAAGTAAATAAATAAAAAATCACAATTTATAAAAATGCAACAATTCAATATTAAACACCTTTCTTGAAGTCATAACTAGTCCTTCTCAGTTGTTTATACATAAAAACAGCTTTTTTAACTAACCAATTTTTTATTTTTTTTTTTGGTACTAATATGTACAGTGTGTGGGAAAAAAAAAAACAAACAAACACTTTTGTACATGGATCATTCCCAGTAATTTGAGTTGCTCAGGATTGATTCCAGTTTCAGTATTTGTAATTAAACCCACTTTAATCAGAAAGAATATATATATATATATATATATATATATATATATATATATATATATATATATATATATATATATATATATATATATATATATATATATATATATACACACACATACACATACACACACACACACACACATACACACATACACTTTTGACATGATATACAAAAAATAATAATTTACCCCAGGTGAAAAGGGCCCGTTTTGTCCGGACACTTGGGCTGAGATGGATTAAAGTGGTATAAATATAAATCTGGACGGTTGGTTTACCTCAGAGTTCGACTCGATCAGCTTCAGTCCCGACTCCTTGGGCAGATACTGGCTCTCCTGCTCCAGGTTCAGGTTCAGCTCCTTCATCAGCCGGAAGGCCTCCATGTCGAGACTCGGTTTTCTTTCGGTTATCTCAAAGTAACCTTTAAAAAAACAACACCACAATATTCGTAAATGTTTTCTCGCCCTAGTTAGTTACACTGGTTCAGGCGGAGGGTCAAGGCTGGCCAAGCCCAGCGGCTCAGATTTCCACCGTTAACGCCTCCTTTAGCAAAGGAGATCAAAAATAAAACTGTACGCCGTATTTCTACATCCGAGACGCTGAAATAAAACATAATATAGCATATAACATCACGAATACTTTATAAATACAATGTAAAATGTATTCGATTCAAAAAATCGAGTACGTTTTACAGGTTTAATCGGAGGTTTAATCGGCTCGGTAGCTGTGCTGGGGTTTTTTTCCCTTTTGAAAAACATCGGCGGGGGGAGGGGTCATATTCAGCCTCGATTTCCGTGGTTTTATTATTTACTGTTTCTGGATCCAACATAATTGAACACATATATAAGATACATTTAGTAAATACCTTCGACAGTAATTCTGGGTGACAACGCAATTAAATGAACCTTAAAAAGAGCTTATCACTTACGGGCTTCTCGCTAACCAAATATAACATTTTATTTATCTATTTATCCTTCATTTTATTTCAAATAACCACACAAAAAATATATTCGCAGTACTAACTTACTGTACTAATAATCGTTACAGGAAATGTAATCAGTGTTCTAAATAAAACTGGCTTTGTCCAAACCAAGTGAAAGGAAGGGTTTAAACCCCTACCTGATACAAATATTTGCCATTTATTGTACAGAAAATACCATTTACGTTAGATGATCACATACATGTCTGCTGAGTCATAAATACACTTTATAGATAAAAGGAAAATTACCTGAAAAGTTAGAGGAACATTTTCTTGTACCAGGTCTTCTGTCTCTGTTTTCTGTTTTCCGAGTCTTCTCCCCCTTTTGTTGATGTGGTCCGTTTCCACGCCCCCTGTATGGCGTCAGAATCTGCACGTACGACGCGTACACTGGAGTTTCTCGTCTTTAGGATAAAAATTATAATTTCTCACCCTCTAACGATATGTTTAAGAATTTATATAGTTTATCTATACATGTATAATATCATGATTTGTGTATTTTACATGACAGGTTGATTAAAAAACAAACAAAAAAAAAAACATTTGACAGCAGTATTGACGTTAAGCCGGGCCAATCACGTGCTTAAAATTTTCTGTGTTCAAATAGTCCGCCCAAAATACTCGATTCTGATTCGCTGCTTCCTCACGTGCTCATTGCGACTGCTTGTTACTTTCTCATTGGCCATTTATTGTTTTGCGTGATGACGGATACGCACGTATTTGACAGCGAAGCTGTTGTTTTTGTTGGTTTATGCCAAAATTGTGCACGATTTATCAAAAACACAATATTCGACCAAGAAACAACACAATGTTGATTAAATTAATTCACAGTTGTTTTGGTTCTGATGGTTTTACATATTTACAGATTTGACCCCTAAATTAAAATAAGTCTGTGGGAAGACATAACGTTTTTCATACACTCATATCTCACTATGGTGTTATTTTCCTGATTAACCGATATAGGAGTTGAAATATATTAACCACATACTATGCATTTCAGCGTCAAGAATTTTGTATCTCGGTCGTAGTTCGTGGCTGGTAAACGTTATGAAGATTGTACCCGAGAGACGCATTACATAATGGACATTTAAATGGTGCGTTCGCCAGAGAAAGTAGTTCTAGCCCCGTACATCACTAAATCCCACACCGATGTTGTAAGATATTTAATTACTGTGTTATAACAGCGCACTGACTGTTGTATCGTATTACTTAATGTCAACCATTCTTCATTTTTAATGTTTATAATATTTTTACATGGGCTATACGCAGTAAGAAGTGGGCGGGACGTTTTCTTTCTTTTTCAGTTCCCTCCTCGGAAGTATAGACGCGTTTGTCTATATTCCGTTCGTTTTCTTTTTATAATATATGCATTAACCCCCCATTAATTCCTTTATACAAAATGGAGGCGAAGACGGAATTGTAGAGATGCCTCGATTCGACATGTTCTTTTATTTAATCACAGTTTAATGGACCGGATGATCTCCAAGTCGGACTGCGTTGCCCACAGCCTTGCAGGGGAGGTAACACAAACTGACCATTTGTGTCGCTTACTATTATCTGATATTTGTGTACACACCTCATCATTTAGCAAAAAAAAAAAAAAAAAATCCTGTATAGTTAAATATTTCGACAAATCAAACTAGTGTTCGTCACAACGTATTTTTCTTCACAACTAAGAGAAAATATATCGTTAGCAAAGCAAGTTAGCTTGATTAAACCGAGCAAAGCAGACTAACACTGTTATGTTTTGACATATGTTTCGGATTTTTATATATCCGGGTTTTAACCCGTTTGACCAGGTTACAAATTAGCTTAGTGCTACCGCCAGTTTAACAGGTTACCTTAGGATACCTAAATGTAAATATCGTACATTACATGTCTGTAAACGAGATTTGACCTTGTCCTGTCGCCCAAAAACAATAATAATCATTATTCTGACGTCACTTCACAGCTTGACCTTATCTCAGTCGTATATGAGCGTCGTACATAAATCAGCCCTATAGTGGATAACGATTTATAAAAATAAAAAAAACTCTTAATTTCGTCAAGGAGACACTTCAAACAACGTTGTGACACTTAAAGTTGTGCTCCATGTAAATTTCTGTCAAAGGTTTACTTTATGGATCACTAAAGTGTGAACTAGAGTGTACTGAAATACTAGCTCCAAAGTCAAAGCTAACAATGCTGTTACCTGGGACTGTATAGGGACTGTAAGAACATACACACTGTAAGAAGAAGTTTTATTTGTATAGCTCTTTTAACAATCCACATTTTCACAAGATAGCTTTGCACAAACCTGGGGGTATATCATGAGAGAAATCTCCCTGATAGACCTTGAGGAAGAAACCTTGAGAGGAGCCCGTCCTCTTTTGAGTGACACCAGATATAGCGATTATAAAGCATTACTTGTTTACAGATGTTTCGTATGAGCATACTGTGATGCATAGGAGTCCTGGGATGAGCACAGAACACTCTTTATGATTACAGCAGCAGTTCTTAGGTACAAGTCTACAGTGTCCAGGTGAGATTATGCACTGAAGTAAGGGTGAGACAAAGGTGTTTTTGGGAAGTGCAATCTTTAGGGTTTCCAATTTCGGTACCGTCCACAGCAATCTTGATGAGGATGAAGTTCTGAAGTCATTTTTATGGCCATCCTTCTTCACACTAGCTCTTTACGTTTATTTCAGGTTGCCGTATCCAGTGGGGAGGTAGGCTTTTCCTGGGTTCGTGATGAAGTTTGCCGAACCCACGGAAGGCCAGAAGCTGTCTTTTCTCCTGGAAAAGGCTGCTTCTAGGGAAGCTGATCTGTGGAAGAGCTATGTGCCTAAGAAACCAGCCAGTCAGGTAAACTGATGTATCTAAACACATATCAAGTGTCAAGTCAAGTGGGTTTTTTATTGTCATTCCTCTATATAGATTGTTCACATTGGAACCAAATGTCGATTCTCTAGGACAGTGGTGCAACACATAACAGTACGCACAACTACATAAAGTGTAAATACACAACAGTGAGACAAGTGCAGGACAATAAATACACAGGACAATAAAAATACAGAACATGGGCTATAAACTATCTGCTAGTGTAACAGCAATAGGTATATCTGTAGCAGCAATAAGTTTAGCATGTATACAGACTTAGCTTTACCATGTTTTGCCTACACTTATCGCTTATAGTTACATTTATAGGCTGTATATCTGTTTGCGCTTTCATGCTGTAAATACAATAACACTTCACATGCTGTTCTTAACACTCCCTTGTAACCCTGACACCTTTCACCATCTGAAATACCCTTTCACCATCTTATGGCTTGTACCAATACTTAACTAGCTCAGTTGGAGTTTGTCAGATGAGTCCTTGGATGGCTGCAGGATTGGGTAAATATTAATGTAGTTCCACAGGAGGGAATTAAACTAGCAGGCACTGTGATCTGGTACAGTTTCCGTTTCAAAAACACAAACATGGTAGATAAATTTAAACAAGAGCAATTCACTATATACTTAAAATGTATCATTTATATTCTTACAACATCTTCGCAATAACTAGGCCGACCCTCTCAAGCTTCTGTTGTGTAGTAATGCCAAGTCATGCTAAATCTCACAGGCATGATGACGAATGCATCAAGATAAGATGTGTCCTGTGTTACATCAGCAAATCAGATTGGAAAACATTTCCACCTGATCCAAAACTGGTCCAGCATTTTAGGCCAGTATCTTTCCCAATACCAGTACTAAGTATTAGATCAGTGTATCTCTAATCGCTGGTGATTGGACCTTACTGCACTTTGTGGACTAGGTTAGAGGTGTGCATTGATACTGGGATGCCACAGGACCCAACAAAAAAGGCTCAGAATCAGACGGTCAGATATGAAAGGGTTACTAAAGAATGAAATTTCTACTCTGCAGGATACAGATATCTCCCCTGCCCAGCGTGACGAGGCCGTGCTGTGGCTCACTGACGTGCACCGGTGCTTGAAGCTTTATCCAGAAACCCTCTGTTTGGCCATATCCATACTTGACCGCTTTCTCTCCACCATTAAGGTATACAGTCTGCTCACATTTTAAGCTGAGTTTTTTTTATTTTTTTTAATTAAAGCTTCAAATGCACCGCTGGAGTGTGGTTTGGTTTAATGTTAACCTCATTATCCATTTATTGTAATTAATTAACTAGCACCTTTTACAAACCCAGGCTCCAAAGTACATAATTACAAAAGGTCACAAAATATCCTGATTAGAAAAAGAAAGTTTTGAAGTTTTTAATGTGAAGTTAAAAGGAGGAGATAGAAGTAGAGTTCCAAAAGTGTTCCCAAGTCATCCTTGCAGTAACATATTACCTTTGAGCTGTGTGTATGTGTGTGTATGTATATGTGTGTATGTGCGTGTGTACACTGTGCTGTTTAGTGTGTCAGGATTAAATAGTTGAGCAGAACACGAGTTAAACTTAAAAGCAGGTTAATATTGTATCTCACAGTCTCATTGCATTTCACTGTGTCTCACTCTGTCTCACTACCTGTCTCAGGATATCTCTATCAGTCTCATTCTGCTTGTTTAGTCTACCTCACTATCCCACAGTCTAAATCTCTCACGCTCACTCTCTTCCTCTCTGTCCTTTTCCCTCAGCCAGTCCCATGCTCTCTCTCAATTTATCGCTGTGTCTCATTCAATCTCAAGCCCCTTAACATGCGCTTGTACACAGGAATATAATTGGAGATGGTAATGAATAGGAAGGCAAAATAGAAATTGTGTTGTGACCCTAGGAAGATTGATCATGAAGAAACAAAGTATGATTCCTGATAAGTTATTGGGAGTGTTCATGTGTAATAAATCACCAGGAAAGATGCTGACGTCTTGATGACATATCCTACAATGTGTTGGCACATGACTTAAAACATTATCATAGACAGCATGAGGAAAAGTCTGAAGTCCGCAAAGAGCAGCAGGACTTTTTGTGAATGTGTATGTTGCACTAAAATGCAGTTTAAAAGCTCTACGTTGACTGAAAGCCTAAAATCACTAGTAAAAGTATGCCCAGGGTGTAGAAACTGCACACATGCTTTCACACTCTGTCTCACTCTATGCTCACTCTGTGTTAATGTGAAAAAGAACATTTCCGTCTAGAGATTAGTGAGTTATCATTGATCTGTGTGTTGCCTATGTTAGTACTTGATAGTCTACACATTGTGCATCTCATAAGTGATTAAACCTCCACTAATAAAACACCTGAGGATGTTACAGCTAATTGCAAATTATTCCATTATTGTTCAGCAGTTTATTTTTGTAGCAGGTTTACCTGTTGGCCCAGATTGATTTGTGTATCTGTGTGCCAGTATGCATTTTTATCATTCTTTAACAGGGAGCTATTTTTAATCTAAAAGCAACAAGATGCTTTCGGTTTTGCTATTCATATCAACAGTTAGTTTAAATTTTTTTTTCTTCAGTTCTGAATACAAAGTCTGCTCTGCTTTGCTGCTGTTAATGAATGATAAAAACGGTAATAATTACAAGCCTTAGAATAAACGTTACTGTTCTATAGCTTCATGTCAAAATAATGGTGGATTCAGAGCCTATCTCGGGCACACTGGGTGAGAGGAAGAGATTGGACTGCCATTTCAGGGCATCTTGCACACACTCATTCACTCCTAAGGGCAAATTATCATAGCCATTCCACCTACTGACGTGTGTTTGGGAGGTGGGAGAAAACCGGAGAACCCGGAGGAAGTCCACATGAACATAAGTGCGCCATGAAAAGAAACTCCACACAGACAGTAACTCTAGCTCAGAATTGGGCCCAGAACCCTCGATCTATGAGGCGACTACACTACCCACTGCACCACTGCGCTCTCATTATTATTCATTCTAATACTTTCTGGAAGCCTTATGTGGTTGTTATAAATATCAGCTATTATAAGAGTTCATAGAATCCTTGTGAAGTATTGTTGTCAAATTACAAAGTAAGTATAAACACAATTAATATTGGTGTGTACGTACTGTAGGCTTTTGTGATATTGATTCCTTGCTTGTCATTTTTTAAAATGGTAAATAAATTATTTAATCGTCCAAAACTAAATATAAGGCTGGGAAAAACTGGCATTTCAACCATTTCAGGTTTAAGGAGAGTAGGAGAGGATGTAATATTACCTCCTGTGCAGTCAGGAGCTGCTTGCTGGCAGCAGCAATTAAGAAAAGTCACCTGGATGATGGATTTTTAGGTGATCCCACAGTAATGCCCTGTAAACAAAAAAAAACATAACAGTTCAATTCAATATTATCCTTTTACAAATTCAGTATTCACATGCTGCAGCTTAATGTCTTAGCATGTCCGAGTGCTGACAGGCACATGAGGGCAAAAATCAGCACGTTTAATCACTTTCTAATCATCACCATTAACACTATTTATAAAGTGTTAGATCTGACATGTCATTATAGGCCTAGTTCATCTTTTTAAGGTCAAAATCTTCATTCTGTTGTCTCTTTTGGCTGAAAACATGTGCTGATTTTGACCATTTTTTTAGTACAATTTAGTGACGTTTAATATATATAGTTGACTAATGCTGAATATATAATTAGCTAAATCGAATTGCCTAGACAGAAAGAGAGGGTGCTCTGAGAGCATGTACTTCCAGGATGTTGGATAGTGTGGCAGTGTAATATCATGTGCAGACAATTCAGTTTGTTATATATCACAAGCATAGTGTTATGTATTAATAATTAGTATTTTTAATATTACAGGTGCATCTAAAAAAAATTAGAATATCGTGGAAAAGTTAGGGTTTTTTTGCGTAATTTAATTCAAAAAGTGGAACTTTCATATATTCTAGATTCATTACACATAAAGTGAAACCATTTGTTTTAATGTTGATGATTACGGCTCACAGCTCATGGAAATCAAAAATCCAGTATCTCAAAATATTAGAATAAAGAATTTATAATACAGAAATGTGGACCTGAGACGACTCTAATCAGCTAATTAACTCAAAACACCTTTTTACTCAAAACACCGTCGCTCAGTGGTCCAGAGTCCTCTTTTCAGATGAAAGTAAATTTTGCATTTCATTTGGAAATCAAGGTCCCAGAGTCTGGAGGAAGAGTGGAGAGGCACAGAATCCAAGTTGCTTGAAGTCCAGTGTGAAGTTTCCACAGTCAGTGATGATTTGGGGTGCCATGTCATCTGCTGGTGTTGGTCCACTGGGTTTTCTCAAGTTGAGAGTCAATGCAGCGTCTACCAGGAGATTTTAGAGCACTTCATGCTTCCATCTGCTGACAAGCTTTATGGAGATGCTGATTTCCTTTTCCAGCAGGACTTGGCTCCTGCCCACAGTGCCAAAACTACTAGTAACTGGTTTGCTGACCATGGTATTACTGTGCTTGATCGGCCAGCCGACTCGCCTGACCTGAATTTTGTCGAGAGGAAGATGAGAGACACCAGACCCAACAATACAGAGCTGAAGGCCGCTATCAAAGCAACCTGGGCTTCCATAACACCTCAGCAGTGTCACAGGCTGATTGCCTCCATGCCACGCCGCACTGATGCATTTAATTTGTGCAAAAGGAGCCCCGACCAAGTATTGAGTGCATAAATTAACGTACTTTTCAGAAAGTCGACATTTCTGTATTATAAATTCTTTATTCTAATATTTTGAGATACTGGATTTTTGATTTCCATGAGCTGTAAGCCGTAATCATCAAGATTAAAACAAAGGGTTTTACTTTATGTGTAATGAATCTAGAATATATGAAAGTTCCACTTTTTGAATTAAATTACAGGGTAAAAAATAACGTTTCCATGATATTCTAATTTTTTGAGATGCACCTGTATAAGCTTTATGAGTACAGAGATCTTAGACAGTGTTACAAAATTTTACTCCTATGTTGTGTTCTGTTGCTGCGTGTCATCAGAGGTTAAGAAAACGTGGCCTACATGGTGTTGCATGTGTCAGGGTTTCTCTGTATTTCATCATTCTGCTAAAGAAAGCCGGAAGTAGTATAAAGGAAGTAAACGTAGGTGGTGGTGCGCGTGTAAGCCTGCGATGTGGTACTAGTTGTGGTACTTTTTTCAGCGTTGCACAATTGTGACTAAATAGACGAGTGATTATATTGCTTTAGATTATGATATGCCTTGTGACATGATGATTGATCCAGAAACACAGAAAATTTTGATTCGCATGATCACACCACACAGTAACACACTTGACTGATTAAACAGTGAAGGCGAAATATGCAAATACACAAACTCTCCTGTCAGTGAAACAGAGTTGCAATAAATAGGATGACGATGACTTTTAGTAACACAACACAGATGATTGGAATTGACGATGTCTCTCCCCTGTCTCTCCGTCAGGCTCGTCCCAAGTACCTGCGCTGCATTGCTATCACCTGTTTTTTCTTGGCAGCTAAGACAAGTGAAGAGGATGAGGTGAGTGGGATATCACAAAAAAAGGCCTGGCCGAGGTGTACATGTTGGCCTGTGCATAAAGAAAAGATGATAAATAAGGATTGAGAGGTTTTTTAAGTTAGTAAGGGAAGGAATGCAGTTTGTCATGTTGCGGAGAAACTGAAAAGCGCAAAGTTCTCTGTCCCGAAGACTCTCCCATGGTCGAAAACCTACAGACTCTTACAAAGTGCCAAGACACAAGATTCCTTTCATAAGTCGTTAAGAAAAATCTCCTTACAGAAATATTCACCATATGAATAATGATGTAATATGATTAGCCATTTTTTATTTGTTAAATAACAAGGTTTCTATTTTTAGTCTTGGGTAAATGTGGAGTATCTGTCATACAACCCCAATCCCAAAAAAGTTGGGACGTTGTGTAAAATGTAAATAAAAACAGAATGAAATGAATTGCAGATCTCATAAACCCATATTACATAGAACAGAATAGAAACATAGAATACATTATCTTATTGTTATTATATTTTATGTGTTACTAAAAAGAAACAGCTGGAGGAACATTTTGTAACCAATTAGGATTATTGGCAACAACTCAGTAACATGATTGGGTATAAAAAAAGAACGCAGTTCACCGTGCCATCCACAAATGCAGGTTAAAGCTCTATCAGGCAAAGAAGAAGCCATATGTGAACATGATCCAGAAACGCCACCATCGTCTCTGGGCCAAAGCTCATTTAAAATGGACTGAGGCAAAGTGGAAAACTGTTCTGTGGTCAGACGAATCTTTTCGAAACCATGGACACCGTGTCCTCTGGACTAAAGAGGAGAGGGACCATCCAGCTTGTTATCAGCACTCAGTTCAAAAACCTGCATCTCTGATGGTATGGGGGTGCATTAGTGCCTATGGAATGGGCAGCTTGTACATCTGGAAAGGCCCCATCAATGCTGAAAGGTATATACAGGTTTTAGAGCAACATATGCTACCATCCAGACAATTCCCTTTCAGGGAATTCCTTCCATTCCCTTTCAGGGAAGTCCTTGCATATTTCAGCAAGACAATGCTAAACCACATACTGCATCTCTTACAATAGCATGGCTTCATAGTAGAAGAGTCCGGGTGCTGAACTGGCCTGCCTGCAGTCCAGACCTTTCACCAACTGAAAACATTTGGCACATCATGAAACGAAAAATACGACAAAGACCCAGGACTGTCGAGCAGCTAGAATCCTGTATCAGACACGAATGGGACAACATTCCTCTCCCAAAACTCCAGCAGCTGGTCTCCTCAGTTCCCAGACGTATACAGACTGTTGTTAAAAGAAGAGGGGATGATACACAGTGGTAAACATGGCCCTGTCCCAACTTTTTTGAGATGTGTTGCTGCCACCATCAAATTCAAAATGACCTTTGTTTCCCTTAAAATGGTACATTTCCTCAGTTTAAACATTTGATATGTTTTCTGTGTTCTATTGTGAATAAAATATGGGTTTATGAGATTTGCAAGTCATTCTGTTTTTATTTACATTTTACGCAGCATCCCAACTTTTTTGGAACTGGGGTTGTACAAGTCTCTGTGAATGAGTTGCTATAATAGAAACGATATTGTATTGTACATATACACTAGTAAGCAAGAAAGTGACTGGCAGTAATTTTTAAGTTAGGACGCAGTAAAGCGACAAATCCAAATTATTGGCTTGGATGATTCCTCAGACCAATCTCATGCAGATTCTCAGACCTCAGCGTCAGTTCTCAGCATAAAGGCATCGGGCAAAACGTCCACAGGCATAAAGGCATAAGGCAAAACGTCCTCGGGCATAAAAGCATCAGGCAAAACGTCCTCGGGCAAAATGGCCTCAGGCATAAAGGCATCGGACATAAAGGCATCGGGCAAAATGGCCACAAGCATAAAGGCATCGGGCAAAACGGCCACAAGCATAAAGGCATCGGGCAAAACGGCCTCGGGCCTAAAGGCATCGGGCAAAATGGCCACAAGAATAAAGGCATCGGACATAAAAGCATTGGGCATAACGGCCTCGGACATAAAGGCATCGGGCAAAATGGCCACAAGCATAAAGGCATCGGGCAAAACGGCCTCGGGCCTAAAGGCATCGAGCAAAACGTCCTTGGCCTAAAGACATGGGCAAAACATCTTCGGGCATAAAGGCATCGGGCAAAACGTCCTCGGGCCTAAAGGCATCGGGCCTAAAGGCATCGGGCAAAATGTCCTCGGGCCTAAAGGCATCGGGCAAAACGGCATCGGGCAAAATGTCCTCGGGCCTAAAGGCATCGGGCAAAACGGCATCGGGCAAAACGGCATCGGGCAAAACGGCATCGGGCAAAACGGCATCGGGCATAAAGGCATCGAGCAAAACGTCCTCAGGCAAAACGTCCTTGGGCTTAAAGGCATCGGGCAAAACGTCCTTGGGTATAAAGGCATCGGGCAAAACGTCCTTGGGCATAAAGGCATCGGGCAAAACAGCATCGGGGCATAAAGGCATCGGGCAGAACATCCTCGGGCAAAACATTCTTGGGCCTGAAGGCATCGGGCAAAACGTCCCCGGGCCTAAAGGCATCGGGCAAAACGTCCCCAGGCCTAAAGACATCGGGCAAAACGGCCTCGGGCGTAAAGGCATCGGGCAAAACGGCCTCGGGCGTAAAGGCATCGGGCATAAAGGCATCAGGCAAAACATCCTCGGGCATAAAGGCATCGGGCAAAACGGCCTCAGGCATAAAGGCATCAGGTGAAACTAACTTTTTAAACGTGAAAATAAAACTTGCGAATAATACTAAGTAATTGCAGAATAAAATATATCCGGTACAGATTCCGTCTGTACCTGTCTGTGTGCATCCACTGTATGAGACCTGACATAGTTTTTCCTGAGTCTTGAAGCCTTTTAGTCTGAGGCGTGATGCTGTTTTGTCATATGGCTGAGAACTGACGCTGAGGTCTGAGGATGTCCTGATATGTACACCGTACTCATAGCACACACATCTGACATCAGTTTAATACCCCATTCACAACTTTAGTTCCTACATGCAATTATATCCTGTTTACTGTTACAAAAATGGAAGAAATGACAGTATCCAACATGCATTACCTAGTGACTTAGTAAGGATCAAAACAAAAACTCTGGTATGTTTATGGGTTAGGTCTAGGTATACTCAAGTAAATGGAAATACGCCACAAAGGTAGTCCCAACATATATTTTTATGTGTAACCGGCATATTTTCTCTCAAGAAACCAACCAGCATCTGTGCATGTGTCCTGCTTTCTCTCTTTTAAATTAAACTTTATATTGTACATTTCAGCACTTTCTTTATACATTTACACTCAGCAAAATGCAGAAAAATACAGTTATGCATAATTGTTAATTGTAATAATTGATTGGTTATACTCTCTTTGTGTGTGTCTGTGTGTGTAGCGTATCCCTGCTCTTAGAGATCTGATCAGCAGCAGTGCTTGTGGATGTACTCCTTCAGAAGTGTTGAGGATGGAGAGGATCATTCTGGATAAACTCAGCTGGAACCTGCATGCAGCCACTCCCCTTGATTTCCTGCACATTGTGAGTGTCTTATAAATGCATCCAAAATTACCACAAAATGGCAGTAAATGAAGCAGCCAGTTTTATTTAAAAAGCGCATGTATGTGTTTGAAACACCAAATCCACATGTTTGAAAATCCTTGTCTGAAAATGAAATCAAAATACATCCTGTTTATATTGTTTGCCCTGTTTGATTTTATACTGTTGTCACACCATATAAGTTGCTTACAGTCCCCACTGAAAGTATTGGAACAGCAAGGCCAGTTATTTATTTTCACTGTACATTGGGAGTGGAAGGTTTTAGACGGGCCAAGTCAATCACCAGACCTTATCCCAACTGAAAATGTATTTCACCTCCAGAAGAGGAAACTGAAGGGGTACTTTAAGACTATTTGTCACTACTACTACTACTTTTGCTCACTTAAAAATTGGGTGGTCTGCCACCAAAGGTGCTATGTTTTAAGTTGTTTAACACATCTAGACATAAATAACAGGAAATTAAGTAAATGAAAATATCAGGAAATGAAATTGATCTGATCTGTCATTTCATACGTCTTTTGATCTCGAACCAAAATGTCTTCAATGTATTGCAAAAACAATAGAATTGGCCTTGCTGTTCCAATACTTTCAGAGGGGACTGTATGTGGTTGAACTCTAATCAGGGCCACTGCGGGGCAGAAGAGTGCTTATGTTTAGGTTCCAGGAGCTTCCTGGTAGTGGTGGACAGTACTGCATGTTAATTAAGTTTATCTGCAGGTGATCATGTCTCTCATCACAAGGCTGATTATTCTGTTCTCATTTCTCTATCTGTCTCTAGTTCCATGCAGTGGTGTTCAGCTGCAAGGCTGTGAGTTCAGGCATATTATTGGGTCTGAACAGATCACAGCACCTTGCCCTGCTCACTCAGGAGCTGCTGTACTGCCTTTCCCATAATGCACTGCTGCAGGAGCGTGGCTCCATGCTGGCCCTTGCTCTCGTCACGCTGCAGCTGGAAAAGCTCTGTCCTGATTGGCTCGCTCTTGCTGCCGACCTGCTGCGCAAAGTTAAGGTAAAGATACATGCATGCACATGTACTAAATGTACTATAACGTACTAAATAATCTAGTCAGTAGAAGCACTGAGAAGTGAAAATGATTTGGCACTTTTGTTTGTTATTTTTATTTTTAAAGATGTACGAAGCTGTCTGGAATGCAAAAAAATAAGCCATCGTTTCTGCCCTGTTTTAATCTTTATTCAGGGTATCCATCAATTTAAGGCTTTAATGCATATACAATTATCTGAATATATATGGCCTTAATTTTTGATTCAAACGTTTCTAAATGAAAGCCTGAGTGGTTTTTATACCAAATCTACTGCATGTATAATGTACAGTCATCCACCAATTTATTAGGAACACCTGCTAATTCATGCTCATTCATCCAGTCAACCAATCAGCAGTGCAATGCATAAAATCATGCAGACACAAGTTAATGGTCACATCAAATATCAGAATGGGGAGAAAATGTGATCTCGGTGACTGAACGTGGCATGGTTGGTGTTGGGAGATGGGCTAGTTTGAGTATTTATGAAACTGCTGATATCTTGAGTTTACACAGAATTGTGCGAAACAAACAAAAGACTTCCTTTGAGTGGCAGTTCAGCATGCCTTGTTGATGAAACAGGTCAGTGGAACATGAGGCCACGTGAGCAGAAAAGTGTGTCAGAATGCACAACACGTCAGGTGGATGAGCTGCAGCAGCAGAAGACCACATTGGCTTCCAAATCTGAGGCTACAGTGGGCAGGGACTCACAAAAACTGATCTGATGGAAGGTTCATAACCGTGTGAATCCATGGATCCAACCTGCCTTGTGTGAACAGTTCAGGGTGGTGGTGTAATGGTGTGGGGAAGGTTTTTTTTTGTTGTTGTTTTTTTTTTTTTTTTTTTTTTTGGAGGGGGGGGGAAGGCACATGCTGGTGTGTTTCCTACGCCTTGTGTAATCCATGCCATGAAGAATTGAGCAGGACGGGGACCTACGCAGTATTAGTATGGTGTTCCTAATAAAGTGGAGAGTAAGTGTATGTTATGTTACACCAGAAGTGGCAAGGTATGTACGCCACACCATGACCACTCTGCAGGGCTTTTCAATTTACAATGGATGCATGTCAGTGTATGAAGAGCATGGTGCAATGATCTATTGCTTTATAATCTAGCTCATTTTAGAGGTCGAGTGTTATTGATTTTAGTCTTTTCTCTTTTCATACCGTCATGCCCATATAATTTCACCCATATATTTTCACACATCAAGATATTTATTTTTATTCTATTCTCTCAGATTGATAGCTCCAAGCTGATCGGCTGCCGAGAGCTAGTGGCACGTTGTCTCTCCACACACACAGCATCCCTGCCTCCCAACACTGTTTACGTCTGCCACCCACTGCAAACCCCTCACGACCCAAGTGTGACCTTTCACCCTGTCCGGCCCACTCTGCCACTGTGCAGGAAGCCTTCGGCCAAGCGCAAGGTGGAGCAGATGGATGTGGACGAATACTTTGATGGCATCAAGCGTCTCTACAATGAGGAGGAGCTAGGAGGAGGAGGTGGGGCTACTTCAGGGCACCAGTCCATAGAGGGCGGTTCCAATCCATGCCCCGCCCTTCAGCCTGTCACCGTCTCCTAGCAACACGCTTGTGGTTGAAATGGGGCCAGACCGCAGTTACGACAGCGTCCCTCAATTCTTTAGAGTAGAACAGAGCTAAAACACACACAAACACACACAAAATATGCTGCAGTTATTTCATAACCATCTATCTGTCAAGTCTAATCACAAGATCATATTTAAAATGTGAAAAAAGGAAAATATTCACAAAAATGTAGGAGGTACTTCTCCCCAACCCACTCATACTGAAATGTCTGTCTCTGTATATCACTGTCATGTGTCTCTCATATATCTGTGAAAATTTTAAATCTAACTTTGTATTTATCTGTTTTCCCCTGCTAACTGTGTCCGAGTGCTGTGTTCATCTCGTGCTTTTCTTCTTTATTTCTTGTCTGAGTGCCTGACACTCCTGAATGTTAAATAACTATTATTTTATAATGTCATTGTTTAAATAATTAGAATTTAGATAATATTTTCAGAAAGTTAATTTAAAAATTTATATAACTACTCTCTATTCTATTCTCTCTCTCTCTCTCTCTCTCTCTCTCTCTCTCCCTCTCCCTCTCCCTCCCTCCCTCCCCTATTCTATTCTACTCTATTGTTCTGTCTTGGCTTTTTAGCCTTTCTTTTCTCCATGTCTTGGCCATTTAGGTGTGTGTGGTTGAACAGTGATAATATCCCTATCACTTCTGTTAAAAGAGCATTAATGAAGAATTCATGTGAACACAACATCCAATCACACATGGCACAAGAGACTGTTTTACTGTTTGTTTGAAAGATAATGTATCTGTAGGATTACTTTAACAAAAAAGGTTGAAAAAAAAATACACAAAACCTGTTCAAATGGCACAAAAAAAGTACAAGATTATTACCATTCCTTTTCTCTGATAATCGTTCTTCTCTGGCTCTGTTCTTCTCTGGAGGGATGAGGGACGCCTGCACTGCAGAAACCACCATAAAGGTTCAAATAAAACAAAACCGTCTACTACACATGACAGGCTGGCATTTTTCTTTGTGTCCAACTCTATAGACCACCTGTTTACGTGGATTAGCTGGTTACAGTTAGCTGTAAAAAGTAAAAAATCTTCCCATATTCAAACCTAAAGATTTATATTCTTGTAACCATATTCTCATACCCTTAAGCTGAGCCCAAGATTTGAGACCGAGTCTGAATTACATTCAGTTTTGCATGTGTATGTGAATATATGTGTATAAAGTGAGGGGAAAAAGTATTTGATCCCCTGCTGATTTTGTACGTTTGCCCACTGACAAAGAAATGATCAGTCTATAATTGTGAGAGACAGAATAACAACAAAAAATCCAGAAAAACACATTTCAAAAAAGTTATAAATTGATTTGCATTTTAATGAGTGAAATAAGTATTTGATCCCCTATCAATCAGCAAGATTTCTGGCTCCCAGGTGTCTTTTACACAGGTAATGAGCTGAGATTAGGAGATCTCTCTTAAAGGGAGTGCTCCTAATCTCAGTTTGTTACCTGTATAAAAGACACCTGTCCACAGAAACAATCAATCAATCAGATTCCAAACTCTCCACCATGGCCAAGACCAAAGAGCTGTCCAAGGATGTCAGGGACAAGATTGTAGACCTACACAAGGCTGGAATGGGCTACAAGACCATCGCCAAGCAGCTTGGTGAGAAGGTGACAACAGTTGGTGCGATTATTCGCAAATGGAAGAAACTGTCAGTCTCCCTCGGTCTGGGGCTCCATGCAAGATCTCACCTCATGAAGTTTCAATGATCATGAGAACGGTGAGGAATCAGCCCAGAACTACACGGGAGGATCTTGTTAATGATCTCAAGGCAGCTAGGACCATAGTCACCAAGAAAACAATTGGTAACACACTACACCGTGAAGGATTGAAATCCTGCAGCACCCACAAGGTCCCCCTGCTCAAGAAAGCACATGTACAGGCCCGTCTGAAGTTTGCCTGAATGATTCAGAGGAGAACTGGGTGAAAGTGTTGTGGTCAGGTGTGGTCAGATCTCTTTGGCATCAACTCAACTCGCCGTGTTTGGAGGAGGAGGAATGCTGCCTATGACCCCAAGTCATAACACCATCCCCACCATCAAACATGGAGATGGGAACATTATGCTTTGGGGGTGTTTTTCTGCTAAGGGGACAGGACAACTGCACCGCATCAAAGGGACGATGGACGGGGCCATGTACCATCAAATCTTGGGTGAGAACCTCCTTCCCTCAGCCAGGGCATTGAAAATGACCTTAATGACTTGGAGAGGATCTGCAAAGAGGAGTGGGACAAAATCCCTCCTGAGATGTGTGCAAACCTGGTGGCCAACTACAAGAAACGTCTGACCTCTGTGATTGTCAACAAGGGTTTTGCCACCAAGTACTAAGTCGAAGGGGTCAAATACTTATTTCCCTCATTAAAATGCAAATCAATTTATAACTTTTTTGAAATGTGTTTTTCTGGATTTTTTTGTTGTTATTCTGTCTCTCACTGTTAAAATACACCTACCATTAAAATTATAGACTGATCATTTCTTTGTCAGTGGGCAAACGTACAAAATCAGCAGGGGATCACATACTTTTCCCCCCCCATTGTATGGGTGTGGTGCCCTGCAATGTACTGGCATCCCATCCAGTTATTCTCACATTTTCCTGCCTTGCACCCAGTATTCCAGGATGGACTTCGGATCCACTGCAACCCTGACCAAGATAAAGCAGTTACAAAAGATAAATGAATCAGTGAGGTATAACACTGATTTTTCAGAATAATGCAAACCTAGCTGAGGGCAGCTTGCCTGTATTGGAGCCTTAAAATGCTACTACCTGCTCACAATTATCTTGTCAATTATCTAATTGTTTTGTAATAAAAAATAGAAATCTAAAAAAAAAGTAATGTTTATTTAACCACAATATATTGGCTCTGAACATCTTTTTTTTTCTGAAAAAGCATATACAACCTCAGTTGGCCTAATGGTCCTGTAACAGTCTATATAGTTAAGAACTATTTTGTTGCTTAGTCTCACATATCTGGAACTTAGCATCAGTATTTAAAGGAAATGAATTTTATTTTTATTGCAAAAATACCAGGTATTACACATGGATCATACACAGGTTGCTGATTAACTCTCAGAGATCCTAGCTTCTCAACAATAATGTTAATATGATTACAGCAAAGTTATAGCAAAACCATGTTATTTATTTAAGCTGGTATTTTCCCAGCATTACAATAAAAAATAAATGTGAAACAGCTTCCATTCAGACTGCTATAAGTGACTGTTCTTTGGGGAGAGTAAAAGACTGATCAGAGAGTGACACTGTAGAAATAAATTGTGTGGAATGATGCTGGATTTCAACATCCTTATCTGCATATTATATGTTCTGTTACAGTGGTGTTTGAAAGTTTGTGAACCCTTTAGAATTTTCTATATATCTACATAAATATGACCTAAAACATAAGATTTTGACACAAGTCCTAAAAGTAGACAAAGAGATCCCAATGCAAAAGTATGTGAACCTCTAGGATTAGCAGTTTAATTTGAAGGTGAAATTAGAGTCAGGTGTTTTCAATCAATGGGATGTTGTTCAGTGTTCTCCTCATGGTGGACTCATGAACATTAACATTAGCCAATGTGAGAGAGGCCTTTAGTTGCTTAGAAGTTACCTTGGGTTTCTTTGTGACCTCACAGACTATTACTCGTCTTGCTCTTGGAGTGATCTTTGTTGGTCTACCACTCCTTAGGAGGGTAATAATGGTCTTGAAATTCCTCCATTTGTACACAATCTGTCTGACTGTGGATCGGTGGAGTCCAAACTCTTTAGAGATGTTTTTTTTTTAACCTTTTCCAGCCTGAGGAGCATCAACAACTCTTTTTCTGAGGTCCTCAGAAATCTCCTTTGTTCATGCCATGATACATTTCCACAAACGTGTTGTAAAGACCAGACTTTGATAGATCCCTGTTTTTTGAATAAAACAAGGTGCTTGCTCACACCTGATTGTCAATGGTGTGCATGGCAGGGTTGCAAGGAGAAAGTCATTGCTCTCCTAAAAGAACATTGCTGCCTGTCTGCAGTTTGCTAAAGATCACGTGGACAAGCCAGAAGGGTATTAGAAAGTGTTTTGTGGATGGATAAGACCAAAATAGAACTTTTTGGTTTAAATGATTAAAATGAATAGTGGTATGTTTGGAGAAAGGAAAACACTGCATTCCAGGATAAGAACCTTATCCCATCTGTGAAACATGGTGGTGATAGCATCATGGTTTGGGCCTGTTTTGCTGTATTTGAGCCTTGACAACTTGCAATCATTGATGGAAAAATGAATTCTGAATTATACCAGCAAATTCTAAAGGAAAATGTCAGGACATCTGTCTATGAACTGAATCTCAAGAGAAAGTGGGTCATGCAGCAAGATACTGACCCTGACCATACAAGTCGTTTTACCAAAGAATGGTTAAAGAAGAATAAAGTTAATGTTTTGGAATGGCCAAGTCAAAGTCCTGACCTTCATCCAGTAGAAATGTTGTGGAAGGACCCGAAGGAAGGTCCTCATGTGAGGAAACCCACCAACATCCCAGAGTTGAAGCTGTTCTGTACTGAGGAACGGGCTAAAATTCCTCCAAGCCGACGTGCAGGACTGACCAACAGTTACCGCTAACGTTTAGTTGCAGTTATTGCTGCACAAGAGGGTCACACCAGATACTGAAAGCAAAAGTTCACATTTTGCCCTCACAGATATGTAATATTGGATCATTTTTCTCAATAAATAAATCACAGAGCATAACATTTTTCTCTCATTTGTTTAATTGGGTTCTCGTTATCTACTTTTAGGAAATCTGATGATGTTTAGGTCATATTTATGCAAAAAATATAGACAATTCTAAAGGGTTCACAAACTTTCAAGCAACTCTGTATATGTTCATATATGACATTGTGGTGTTATACATTTTGTAAGGACAAAGCGGTATGATGTGACTAAATCAAATCTGATCCACCTTAGAACAAAATGATAAATAATGTAGCATTTAATAATGTAATATGTGATGTGCCTTTTTTATTTGAAAGTATTGCACATAGATTTCTGACCCTGGCAACTTATACACCTAATTATCTAGTAACTAGTGGGTTTTTAGTGGGTTTAATCTTCAAACAGTTACAAAACAACAAACAATTAAAAGAATATAACTGCAGTTTTAATAAAACTAGAAAAGATGATATTTGTATGATAAAATGTACACTTAAAACATTTTGTAACATGTAAGTTATTCTCTGGGTGGAAAGTTCAGGAATAAAAAAAACTCATAATAAATAGTCATGTGAAAAAATAAGTACACCCCATGGAATTTTCTTTATTTCTTTATATATATATATATATATATATATATATATATATATATATATATATATATATATATATATATATATATATATATTTTTTTTTTCTTTACATATTTGGAAAGCAAACATTTGATCCTCTTTGAAACAGTGCCTATTAATAAAGGTGATACACTCTATCGGATGACACATAAAATTGACATTTTGCCATCTGATGCAAAAAAAAGTCTCCAAGAACCCCAAAACTTCATCACAGGATCTCCTAGTAAGTCTTGCAACTGTTGGTGTCAAAGTGCATGCTTCTACAATCAGAAAGAGATTGCACAAATTTGACCTGCATATGGGAGGCATGCCAGGAAAAAGCCTTTTCAAGACTACAGTTTGCCCTAGCACATAGGCAAAGACCAGTCCTTTTGGAATAATGTGCTCTGGACAGACAAATCAGAGATAGAGTTGTTTGGCCACAGTAACAGCAGACATGTTTGGTGGCAGTGGTGGATGAAGTACCCGAAAGCCACACTTGAGTAAAAGTACAGATATCTTACCAGAAAATGACTTTGGTAGAAGTTAAAGTCACCTTTTAGAATATTACTTGAGTAAAAGTCTTAAATTATCTGATATTTATTGTACTTAAGTATGAAAAGTATTTTTTTGATGTTAAATGTACTTAAGTATTGAAAGTAAAAGTACAAGTAAATGCTGTTAATATGTAGTGAAGTAAAAGTGAAATTTGACAGAAATATAAAAACTCAAGTAAAGTACAGATTCTCCCAAAAAATACTTAAGTACTGTAACGAAGTATTATTACTAGCTCAATTATGTTCATGAAATAATCTGTGCCGCAGTCATAAGGTTAATGGATGTTTTGTACAGGTTCATTCCATCTCATGTGGAATGCAGGTTGCTCAAGCGTTTTTAATTTTCCTAAAAGATTTTGACCTCTATGTATTGGCATTGAAAAACCACCAGTTTTTTGTTTGTTTGTTTGTTTTTAACTTGGTTTAACTCTGACAGTCATCTTTGTTTCATGGCACACAACAAATTTTGGTTATATAGATGTTTACAGAAATCTCAGTATCTTAGCTCAGAATGGTCCTAGCTCCTTGGAACAAATATCTGATTGATCTCTAGAGCACATTACAAGGTACATGTTAATTTGTAAAACACCCAACTGAACACTGTACTTCCATATTTGGATAAAATCTATTCACGCATACCAACTGTACACCTGTACCAACATGTTGGATCAGGCTGGTTCTTCAAATCTGGCCCTCGAGGTCCACTATCCTGCAGAGTTTACCTCCAACCTCAAACTCACAATTTTTACAGCCAAATGCTACTATAGAGGACTTAAGTCTGGACAGGGAGTCAGCCTTGGTGTTTTTGAACCAATTTGGAGATTTGGAATCTTGAAAGAATAAAGCCTGGCTTGTCTTGGGTTTAGTCTCTTGGGTGTTTTCAAATATTCCAAGTTCAGTATAATTGACAAAGATGTAACTATATGTGAGAATTACTTTCAGCTGGAGTTAACTTGGCAACTGGGTGGCAAGTGGGTGAAGTTTCAGCCTTTCTCCCAGTTACTGGGACAGCATAGCACCAAACCCATGCTCAGAGGTATCTCTCTCTACAACGAATGGCTTAGAGGGATTGGGATGCTGGAGAATAGAGGCTGTGGAAAAAGCTTCCTTGCATTTAGGGAAGGCTTGGTTAGTTAATTCATTCCATGAGAGTTTTTCTTGTGTCCTTTTTTCTCAGAAGGGAAGTGAGCAGAGCAGCAGTGGAACTGAACCTCTGAATTAATTGTCTATATAAAGGTTTGCAAATCTGAGTAATCTTTGAAGTTCCTTAATGATCTTTGGAACTGGCTGTGCCTTAACTGGTGTCAGCTTAGCTTGATCCATATTTGCTGATGATACTGTATTTCCAAGAAACAAGATTTAGGGTACAGGAAATGCACACTATTCTCCTGATGATTTTGCAGCCATCAGAACTTGCTTAACACAACTGACTGAGTTTTCAGGGATGGAAAGTAAATGAGGATGTTGTCAGTGTAAGTTATGATAAATTCTCCCAGCATGTTACATAGAACATCACTGATCAAGACCTGGAACAGGGTATGCTAGAGAGCCCATGAGGTGGTCTTAAGTCTGTCTTCCATTCATCCCCTTCATGTATTGTAATGAGATTATAAGTACTGTGCAAATCTAACTATGTGAATATGTGTGCGCCTGTTCACGAGCTGTTGGGACAAGGAGCTGTCATTTGGTTCAGTAATATAATCAATAATAATCAAATACAAAATAATCAGTACAGGGTCTGAGACCACCTCTGTTCTTTTTCATGAAGAAGAAGGCTCACTATTTTTTTCTACTACAAGTACTAGTATAGTTTCTAGTACTTTTCTTATAGATGCTTATTTATTTAAGGAAAGCAACATGTTACATAACAGACTACTTTTCAGTCAAAAAATCATAATGAAGTCTGCTGGGTTTTGCATGCAAAACAAGAAGCAAGAAGCAGGGAACTATAGCAGATTCACCAACATGCTCAGTAAAAGTTACCACCCAATTTCCCATTTCTAAAACTGCACAAATTGTTCCTGGGCTACTGATTTTTTAAAGCAAAATGTTGTCATGTCAAATATTAAGTTTGTTTAGTTTATTACTCTATACTGCTTTTATAGTATTTTTTTAATGCTTAATTTAATTATTTTTGAAGGTATCTTTGCTTTACAACATTTCTTTGCATGTGCCTATGACCTTTGCACAGTACTGTATAGCTTTGTGTTCAGTTGCTGATAGGGGATATATGCGGGTTCGAGGTGGAGTGGCACCTTTGAGGATGTCTATAGCATTCATATGGGCAATGAGGGGGTAAACCATTAGCCTTGGCTTTACTGAAAAACTCAAGGATCTCATGATAAATGAGTGGAATTTCCACTTCTTTCGTTGGCTTTCAATGGTTGTGGTTGCCACAGTGATACTGAGAGTGATACCAGCTGATAATTTCCCTCTCAAACCAGGTAATGAGAGCACTGACCTATAAAATGATTTCTGAGGTGCAATGGATGAATGATCCTTCTCCTATGAGACCCCCATCCAATACTTGAACTTGTAGAGGTTGCGGGAGAGGTCGAATCTTTATGTAGAACTGTTTGATGATGTCCTGTTCGAGAGAGTGATAAACTAGCCATAGGACAAAAACATCTCACCTCCTTCTGCAGTAGCCCAGGTGAGAGATTTGTCCATCAGCAGATTGAAAAATGAGCCATCCTGACTGAAATACAGGGAGCACAGCAGGCCCTTAAATTTTCCTGGATCTCCAGTATACTTTTCTGATCAGGCTATGAGAGCTGGAGCACAGAATGTGGGTTTGTCAATGTTGGTAGCAAGTCTGCTGGAGTCTGTTTTGGCCATACAGAGATGATAATGCCTATGTCACATTCCTCAAGGAATTTTGGTTGGTCATTAGTTGTTTGTTTAATAAAGATTCACTTGCATCGGCCATCTTGTATGTACAATAAACCCGCGCATGATACAAGCTGCTTTATGCAGCAACAGGAGAAAATGTTATGATTTTGTACATGCTCACTGACTGTGAAACGGGGGAACAGAATTTTCTGGAACACTAGCAAGGACTGTATGGAGTAGAGATATTTCACTAAGGTGGCAAGTAATGCTCAACCTGGCAACTGTATTGTGCCAACAACTGCCTTGCTGGTTAGAACTTTACAAGAAAAAAGCCAATCATAATACAATGATGTAAGAATTCCGCTGTCTCTGCAACATTCCTAACTGTTATTTGACTGATGTCCTAATAATATGGACATTATGATTTAGTTTTCTCTCCATGTCAAAAGCATGGAGTAATCAAATTTCATAACTAGCTGTCAGCTATATTTGATTTATTTATTGTCATGCTGGAAGCTGAAATTTTTCTTCATCTTCAGATGATGTCTGTTAGACATAACAGAGGCCTGCAGGATTTGTGCCAAAAGAGATGTGTAGATATTTAGGTATTAGTGATGCGCGGATCGCGGTTATATCCGCGGATCGGACGGGTCAAGTAATAAAAAATAACATTCTGATTAATTGTGGGTGGATATGATAAATCATTAATGACGTTAATATTAACTACATTCTCTCAAATATTTATGTTGAAAACGTGATTTTTCCGCCAGGCAGACAGGCACTAGTTTGCACTCATTAAGATTCGCTGCACAGGGCCGCTGTTTTTAAGCAGAAATGGAGGCAAAACAGGTCCGAGAGAAAACTAAAAAAGGAGAATTAAAAACAAAACAGAAGGAAGGAAAGAAAAGTGCCATGTGGGAGCGTTTTAGCGAAGTGGTTAACGAGGATGAATCAAGTGCTGGGTTAAAGTTTCAAGGGAGCCCGTGTTTATGCCATTAAGAAAATGTAATTTTGTCAAAGAACTTTTGTTTTTAAATAAATGTTCATTTAAAAGCAGCATTCATCAGTGTATTATGTTTCCATTAGAGACGCGCGCATCAGCTCTGGCGTCTCCGAGTCCGCTGGTGAAGAAGGTGATCATCCATTTACCAGATCATCATCATCACGCTTAACACATAAGAATAATTGTAATTTGACTGGTGTGGATATCTAAATCAGAGAAAGTTATAGGTACGGGTGGATTTTTGGGTGACGTTGGAGCTGATCCGCGCATCTCTATTAGGTATACACCACCAGGCTTCACTATGGGTGTGGTGTTCTTAAGCGGTCTCATTTTGCACCAAACATATCTTTTAGAATTAGGTCAAAATGTTGTACCTTGGTCTCTTCAGACCATACCATATTTTGCAACATATTTTGGGGTGATTTAAGTGGTCTTGGATTTTTTTTTTTGTGTGTGTGTGAGGAAGGGCTCCATCTAGCCACCCTACCCCATAGCCCAGACATGTGAAGAGAGATTGTTGTCACATGCAGGGAGTGACTAGTTCTTGCCAGATATCCCTGCATCTCCTTTAAAGTTGCTCTAGGTCTCTTGGCAGCCTCCCTCAAATATTTTTGTTTTGTCCTTTCATCTATATTGGAGGGACATCCTGTTCTTGGTCACTGTGGTACCCCATTTTCTCTGCTTGTTGATAATGGCCTTCATGGTGTTCCATGGTACATCGAAGTTTTAGAAATTCTTTTTCCCCACCTAAAACAGTTCTATTTGTTTTTCTCATGAATTATGCTGGTTGCTATATCAAATTAAAAGTGAAAACAGATCTGATGATCTCATGATTGATCACAAAAACCTGCCATTTTAACAGGGGTGTGTAAACTTTTCATATTCACTGTACTTACATCAGGCACTAAATCGTGGCCTCACCACTCCTTTGGGTGTAGTCCTCCAGTACATATCCAGTGACTTGTGGCTCTTGGTGGCCCAACACTTTACTAAGACACTATAAATTGTATATACAAAACCAAGATAAATCATGTCAGATCATTTTCCACCTTTAATGTGATATAGCAACCAACAGACTTCAAGTGAAAAAAACAAACATTTCGGGTAAGAAAAAGAAAAAAACTTACAATATCCTATGTGCGTGCACACCTGTTTAAAATTGGGCATGTGACTGTGCTCAGAATTAACTAATCAAACTCATGTACAAAAGTAATTATTATACACCTGTCATCAACAAAGTGACTTTGCCAGAGTCATATCACCCTGCAGTTCTTGTCTGGTTTCCCACTGAAGTTAAGCAGGATTGAACCTGGCCAGTACCTGGATAGAAGACTTCCTGGGGAAAACTAAGGTTGCTGCTGGAAGTGGTATTAGGGAGGCCAGTAGGTGGTGCTCTCCCTGTAGTCTGTGTGGGTCCTAATGCCCCAGTATAGTTACGGGGACACTATACTGTATAAAGAGCACTGTCTTTTGGATGAGACTTTAAACCGAGGTCCTGACTCTCTGTGGTCGTTAAAAATCCCATTGGTGAAATTCCCCCATTGGCCCTTGTCTATCATGGCCCCCTAATAATCTCCATTCCTGAACTGGCTATATCGCTCTCCTCTCCTCTCCACCAATAGCTGGTGTGTGGTGGTTATTCTGACGCACTATGGCTGCCATAGCATCATCCAGGTGGATGCTACACACTGGTGGTGTTTGAAGAGATTCCCCCCACATGATGTAAAAGTGCTTTGAGTGTCTAGAAAAGTGCTATATAAATGTAACAAATTATTATTACTATTATAATTTGATTAACCCCAAATAAAGATCAACTGTTTTGCAATGGCCAGGTAAGAGCACAGATCTAAATGCTATTGAAAAACCAATGAAATGACTTGAACAGGGCAGTGCACAGGAGAGCCCCTTGCAATTTGATATATCTGGAGCATTTTTACAAGGAAGAGCAGAATAAAATGGCCAAATTGGCCATTCTGTTTATTGTATTCTGTTTGTTGTATGGAATTTATTGTGTATTGATTTGTGTATTGATGTGGGGGTTTTTTTAAACCATGCATGTTGTTCTCATTATTTGGTGTGACCACCCATCATGTGGTGCAACCAATAATTGCAATAACTATATTGCAATTTTAAAAAATATCATGGAGGCAGTACAGTTATAGGACATATAATGTATATATAAGTTCATGCCTTAGTAATTAATACATAAATGTTTTCCACAGAGGTTACTATGCTTGTAATTTTAAGTATAATGAGGAAATACTATATACATTTTGGTAAATAAGGGTCACACCACATGATAATTTTTAAGACCATGGCCAATTAATGTATGTAATGTATGAATTATGTATTAATGTAATTAATGTATTAATGTAATGAAAAAATGCTAAATTCACATAAATGCATATTTTTTAATACAAATATATGTGTACACCACATTCCAGATGTTTCATTGCCAAATATATGCTTAACTGAATAAAATAAAATAAAGTTAAATTAAATTAAATTAATTTGATTTAATGTGTGTGTGTGTGTGTGTGTGTGTGTGTGTGTGTGTGTGTGTGTGTGTGTGTGTGTTGAAGAATTAATAATTATGTTTTCAGTCTTCTTTTGGTGGACCCATTTTGCCAATTTGTAGCAGGTACCAGTGTATTACGAGGTATTGATTCAATAATGGGTAAATTCCAAGGCCAAAGTGGGGAAAATCTTAGGCAGGATGACACCACCACTGGGCACCTCTCCAACAGGATGAGGGGGTGTGATTTTATTTATGGAAAAAAGCATCAAAGGTGATCTGTAAGGAATTACAGTTTCTGTAGGAATGTAGGTTTTGATCTGGTGTGATTTGAATCTGAACACCTCAGCTTCCTCTTTCTCACTCCACAAAGTAAATAAGCTGCCACAGAAAGCTCCAGTAATCATAGAATGGGAACAGGAGTAGGAAAAAATAATCTCAATTAAAAATGGTCACGTATGTGGCATATGAGTGATAATTTCTGTTTGTGTATGTTGTAAAGGTTTTGGATGCAACATTAATGTTTGTCATTAAATAGAAAGCTAAATCATTGTATGATACTTTATAGGAAGGGTTTTAAACCCCATAATATCCAGCCTAATTATTTTGCTCCTAAATATTACCCATGGTTCCATGGTGTACCAATGTACACAAAACATCCGACTTACAGATTCACATCAAAAGGCTATTTTTACCACAGATATGCCAATGTCTCTGGTTTAACGATAGCATTTACAGTCATGTGAATAAATAAGTACACCCCATGGAAATTGTTGGATTTTTTGACATATTTGGACAAGCAAACATTTGATCATCTTTGAAACAGTGCTTATTAATAAAGTTGATATTCTTGAACAAAACCACAAGGACAATTAGCTTTTTCAATCATTTATTCAACAGAAATATAATAGATGTGATATTCTATTGTGGAAAAAGTAAGTACACCCTTGGCCTCAGAAGCTAATTGCCCCCTTCAGCAGAAATAACTTCTTGTAGGTGTTTTGCAAAGTTGTCCACCAGGCTTTGACAGGCTTGCTGGAATTTTTGACCACACTTCCATGCAATATTCTTTCAGTTGCAAATTGTTTGAGGGTTTCTTGCATGTACTGCCCTTTTCAAATCCCCACACAACTTTTCAATGGGATTCAAATCCGGGCTTTGACTAGGCCGTTCCATAACCCTACATTTCTTCTTTTTGAGCCATTCCTTGGTGGATTTGCTAGTGTGCTTATGATCATTACCCTGTTGAAAGGTCCACTTTTGGTTCAACTTCAACTTTTGGACAAATGGCCTCACATTATCTTCAAGCACTCTTTGATATGATGCAGAATTCATAGTTGAATCACTGAATGCAAGCTGTCCAGTCCCTGAGGCAGCGAAGCAACCCCAAACCATAACATTTCCACCACCATGCTTCACGGTTGGTATGAGGTGCTTCTCCTGAAAAGCTATCTTTGGTCTGCACCAAACATGTCTGCTGTTACTGTGGCCAAACAACTCTATCTTTGATTCATCTGTCCAGAGCACATTATTCCAAAAGGACCTGGTCTTTGCCTGTATGCTCATTGGCAAACTGTAGTCTTGCAAAGGCTTTTTCCTGGCACACCTCCCATGCAGGTTGTAGAAACATGCACTTTGACACCAACAGTTGCAAGACTTACTAGCAGATCTTGTGATGAAATTTTGGGGTTCTTGGAGACTTCTTTTTGTATCAGACAGTCTGCTCTTGGGCTGAATTTGCAGGGACGACCAGTCCTGGACAAATTGGCTGTCATTTGAAATCTGCGCCATTTGTAGATTATTTTCCTTACAGTGGAATGATGTATTTCAAATACTTTGGAGATCTTTTTAAATCCCTTGCCAGACTCATAGGCCTCCGCAACCTTTTTTCTGAAGGCCTTACAGAACTCTTTAGATCTTGGCATGATGACATCACACACCTCAATACCAATGGGAACACCAGACACTAGATATGAGAGGGTATAAATAAGACGGTTCCACCTGCACTCCCTAAGCAGGCTAATCACTGGCACCCAATCTTCAACACCTGATTCTAATTTTATGGATTTAAAGATGTAATAAATGTAGGGGTGTACTTACTTTTTCCATGTGACTGATCTGTTTTTGTTAATTTCAATTGTGAAAATTACTACAAAATGTAAATTGTGTGTCATTTGATAGAGTGTAATCAACAATACACTATACACAATACACAAAAATGTAGGGTGTACTTATTTTTTTACATGACTGTATGATTTTTGTCCCCTACAGTGATTAAGGGAGACCCCTGAAAACTATGCTTTTCTGCTTTTTTCTGGCGAACCAGGTAAAAGCCAATTCACTGAAGGGGAAATACATGGGACATGAAAGATGAGCATTTACTCCTGGTAGCGTTTACGCTTATGTCATGCTGAATTTCTTCAAGTGAGATTTGACCTGTGAACCTCGGTTTTGTGAAGATGTGATGTGAAGAAGATGTCTCTGGTTGGTAAAAGTGCAGAATAGAATGTACTGTTCATTTATGCTGTTAGCGATGAGCCACCTCATCCACTGATATACTGTATGGTATTTGTTGTAAAATTCTGGGTTTTTCTGTCTGCCTGCTAGAAGGTTCTTGCTGGCACCTCAAGTTCATTAGAATAATAGAAACCTAGATGAGGGCAGGCTACCTGTATTGGTAGCATATACAACCAGAGTAAGCCTAATGTTATAGCCTGGATAGTTAACAATAGTTTGGTATTGCTGCTGCAATCTTGCTCTCATATACCTCATATACCTAGTATTAGTAATTTAAGGGAACTTTTTCATGTGTAAAAAATACCATGCCATTCATGTTGCACACAGAACATACAATCTGCAGATTAGCTCTGAGAGGATTCCTACCTTTATGCTACAGTAAGCTGTTATTTTTCAACAAGACGCTGCTGTACTGGGCCCAACACACTTTGCTAAATCTGTTGAAACGTTATATCATGCTGCTTATCTGAAGGAAATCCACCTGAAATCTGAACTGCCATATGTTTTCTTTTGTAAGTTAGTGGAAGAACTGGAATGAATCTGTTGCAATTTTACAACAAGGTACAATAAAGTGTGTCTAATTACATGGCAAATAAGAGAACAGTGTTTTAAAACCAACAAATTTACTACATCTGTTAGAGTTGTACTAGCCATGTCAGTAACACTTCTGTGCTGAGAATCATTCTCCTGCAACATTATATCTAGTGAGTGGTGGTTCTACCATTTTCCACTTACAGAGGACAGGAAAGTGGAAGGGAGCTGACAAAAAGCATAACAACAGATGGGCTACACTCAATAATTAGGGTGAATTCAGGTATATTGGGACATTATGTAAAGTGGCACAGTTTAACTTATCAGCATTTATTTTCTGGCCTGATAAGTAGAAGTCAAAACTTATGTTACGAAGCCCTTGTAGTCGATGTGCTTGATAGAAGTAATCAAGCAGGAAGTAAGCATCAAACAAGAAGTTGACCCAAAAAACAAAACAAAACTTGAAGTAGGAAAAATCACTTGTGCTTTGGTTAGTTTAAAAAAAAAGTTATAAAATGTATATATTTAATAAATGAATACTTCATGTATTACATATATTATTGTTTGCACAATATGTACTTCTGTAACAAAGAAAGAATAAAGTTCAAATCATGTACAGAGGTTGCTAGTTTGGGACAGCATACTTCAGGTTAATTGGGACAGCCTTAAAAGGGTTTCCAATGAAGTTAAACACAATAACATTAATGTAATGACTTCTAAGGGGTCAAATATGCAGAAGATGCTGGAAAAGCAAAGAATGTGCAGGACCTGGAGGATTCTTCTGAAGAACAGTGGGCAGTTTAACTGCTCAGGATAAACAAGGAACTCATGAACAACTATCACAGAACATACAAACAGTCCTTGATCATCCAGGTAACAGCACACCGTATTAAGAATCAAGCGAATGTAAACTTTTGAACTGGTTCATTTGAGTAAATTCAGTTATTATTGTGTCTTGTGGACTATATGTCCATCATCTACTTGCTGGGAACTACACGTCCATTATTCAGCTTATTCAGGGCAGTACTAAATAAAAAAACAAAATTCAATTTTTATGATCCCTCTTATTTTTTATTTCAATTATTATCATTTTGCAGCTTCTGCAAGGTGTATGTAAACTTATGACTTACAGTAATTCAGATAACCACCCTTTACAACCGTGGTAATCAGAAACAAATCTTAGAATGTACAATATGTTGAACCTTGAGGCAGATGAGCTACAACAGTAGAAGACCACATCAGGTTCCACTCTTGTCAGCCTAGAACAGGAATCTGAGGCTACAGTGGGCAGATGCTAACTGAATCTGGACAGAAGATTGAAAAAGCATGTTATGTTGTATGCATATATTTTTTCTTAGTGTGCTGTGTTCAAAACATAAAAATTGACATCAATTGACTGGTGTGTCCCCCTTGTGCAGCAATAACTGCAACTAAACATTTCTGGTAACTGTTGATCAGTCCTGCACATCGGCTTGGAGGAATTGTAGCCCGTTCCTCAGTACAGAACAGCTTCAGCTCTTGGATGTTGGTGGGTTTCCTCAATGAACAGCTTGCATCAGGTCCTTCCACAATATCTCTAGTGGATGAAGGTCAGGACTTTGATTTGGCCATTCCAAAACATTAACTTTATTCTTCTTTAACCGTTCTTTGGTAGATGACTTGTGTGCTTAGGGTCGTTGTCTTACTGCATGACCCACTTTCTCTTGAGATTCAGTTCATAGACAGATGTCCTGATGTTTCCTTTTAGAATTCTTGGAACTCCTGTCCCAGATGCAGCAAAACAGGCCCAAACCATGATACTACCACCATCATGTTTCACAGATGGGATAAGGTTCATATGCTGGTATGCAGTGTTTTCCTTTCTTCAAACAACACTTCTCATTTAAACCAAAAAGTATTTTGTTCTTATCCATCCACAAAACATTTTTCCAATAGCCTTCTGGCTTGTTCATGTGATCTTTTGCAAACTGCAGACGGGCAGCAATGTTCTTTTAGGAGAGCAATGACTTTCTCCTTGCAACCCTGCCATGCACACAATTGTTGTTCAGTGTTCTCCTTATGGTGGACTCATAAACATTAACATTAGCCAATGTGAGAGAGGCCTTTAGTTACTTAGAAGTTACTCTGGGTTCCTTTGTGACCTCACGGACTATTACTCGTCTTGCAAAGAGTGATCTTTGTTGGTTGAGCACTCCTGGGGAGGGTAACAGTGGTCTTGAATTTGTACACAGTCTGTCTGACTGTGGATTGGTGGAGTCCAATCTTTACCATCTTTAGAGATGGTTTCATGAGGTAAAATGTATCATGTGCTGGGGTATTTTGTTTTATTAATGGCAAGAAAGCAATGTGGAAATTCAAAAACTCCCCTAATATTTCTGAATACAAGTGAAAACAAAGTGTGCATATATGATGATGTGTAGATGAAGTGTTGATACAAGATTTATCTAATAAATCAAAACCTGAGTGTATCGAGTTGGAGAAAAAAAAGCAACAGTGTACTGAAATGTAAAGCCTCAGACGTTTATACAGAGTTGGTGGTTTCACTTTGTTAATGCTGAACTGAAAACGTTTGACTCATTGTTTGCATTCATCTAGGATACATGCCAGAAATATCAGATCACTTCATTTTGTATGAAGTAAGCCAGCTCACGCAGGTGTGCAGGTGGAGCTCAGAACGTGCACGCGCAGTGCACGCGCACTGCACGCGGGCGGGGTTTGTGCTCGAGCGGCTGAAATGCCTGACAGGTTTCGAGCGTCGTGAACTTTGACGCTGACCGAAGCTCACGGAAAACTTCTCAGGTTAACAAGCATGGCCACCGATTTCACTCAGGAGTCGGTGTTGCGCTTTCTCCTGCGTAACGGAGGAAACGTACGGAACGTGGATCTGCTGACACACTTTAAGGAGTTTTTGCGAGAGCACGAGGATCGAGTGCGGAACCGCGAGTTATTTAAAAGGTATGTAAACGCCGTGGCCACGGTGAAGCAGGAGGATGGAGTTTCTTATATCATGTTAAGGAAAAAGTACCGATCGCATCTTGGAGATGTCGCCACCAGGGCGGCCTCGTTAGGCAGCAGAACTGATAAGAAACAGGAAGGCGTTGGGCGCAGTAAGGTAGAAGTGTGTGCTGCCAAACCTAATCACGGTGAAGATCCCAGCCTGAAAACTCAGCTCTCACAAGTTCGTAACACGGACCAAATCTTGCCCGTTGCAGGGATTGTAAACAACAGCGGAAATCATACTGACATTATTTATGTGGACAAGGCTTTTCAAACCTCGTCACATCAACCATGGGAACAAAGGGTGTCCTCAGTCCCCAGCAAAGACAGAGCTATAAATACATGCACTATAGGCATGTCTTCATTTACTATGGACTCAAAATGCTCAAGTGGGTGCGGCCAGAGCCTTGACCAGCCATCGGAGATAAAAGGAATAGCGGAGAAGTCAAATCCTAAACACAATGGCGTTCATGGTGCCAAACCTGGACAATTACGAGAAGCAGATGGCTGCAACCAGAAGTCCTTTAATCCCCCTCCAGATGTTCCACACTATGAGGTGAGTGTGACCCCTCGGTCCAAGGACACAGCACACAAACAAACCCTGCCTGGCTCTTTCCAGTCATTCGACGAGAATCCATCTTGTTCATGGCCTTTTCCCATCCCTCTCAGACAGTCACAAATTTCAGCTTCCAGTCCGTGTTTAATTGAAATTCCTAGTGATGCTTCCTACTTTGATGCTTATAGACAGGAAGGCCTCAGCCAGAGCAACGACGATCTGCTCAGGCCAGATTGCTATGGCCAGGCCACAGGTATTTACATTCAAGGACCGGAGGACTATGGAGCGACAGCAGCAGCTCCAGTCAGTCCTGTGCCCCAGAGGAACAGTCTTTCTCTTGAAACACCCCACCCACATGTGGCTTCCACCTACATGGAGCCCAAATGCCTCCAAGGCCTGTCCTCCAGCCAAAATAGCCTCCTCCCTCCTTCTTCCATTAACTCTGACTGGCCTCGAGCATTTCCCAAGGACAACTGGTCCAGTGATGATGCACTGAATTATCATGGTGTTGTATTCACAGAAGGTGGGCAGCAGACTCAAGCTGGCACCCATCGTTCCCATGAGGTCAGGCTACTATCACAGTTACATCGCCAAGAATGCCAGCTCACGCCCTGGCACCACTCAACTGGGCACCTTGTTGACGAGGAACCCCGAGCATCTCTTCCAAGTTCAGCACCAGATGAGAGCACCCACAACAGACCTGTTGCCCGGCGGCTGTCTCACCGCCTGCGAAACCGGATGTGTCGAAGCCTGGGAGCAGATCTGGACCAAGCATTTCGGGAGGATGGCGACACAGCCCGGCTCAAACGACTGCACCGGATTACCTCTTTTCTTAATGTCTCCTCTAGCCGAACCCACAGCCCCTTGGACAGTGTGTCCCCTGCCAGCTCTGTTCGCAGCCTGGGTCACCCATCGTCCTGTGGTCACAGAAACACCCAGGTTCCCTTGGAGCCCCAGGAGCACGAGTGGTTTGTGAAAGCAGCTGCAGGAATCTGGACTGATGTTTACTCCCTTTTCAGAGAGGATCCAAGCCTGCTGGCCAAACGGGACTTTGTGTCCGGCTATACTGTACTGCACTGGATTGCCAAGCATGGAGACCACCGGGTGTTGAACACTCTGTGGTATGGTGTGCACAAAACAGGGATGACACTGGATGTTGATACTAGGAGCACATGTGGCTACACACCACTACACCTGGCTGCTATTCATGGCCACAAAAATCTGCTGCGCCTCCTAGTGCACAAGTTCAAGGCTAATGTGGCCCTCAGGGACAACAATGGTAAGAGGCCTTGGCAGTATTTGGAAAAAAACAGTGACAAAGATCTGTTTGAGTTACTTGGTGCTCCCCAGGGGATGAATGGGGGTAGTGCAGGGGTACAGTGGTCCTTAGATAGACCCCCAGTGGCACCTGTCAACAGATCAGCAGCTACAATGAAGAGACACTCATCACTTGCTGCATTATTCAAACACAAGTCCCAACTTAGAGTTTCTGCCAATGCAGAGTCCTTCTAATAGACACGTGGTCTCAGGCTTCATTCTTGGGAAAACTGTAACACTGTACAATCGAGGATTTTTCCTGCCCCAGTACAGATGATAAAATTCACAAAGGGTTTTATAGCAGGATGTTGAGTTGAATCTGACTCTGCAACGCTTTTGTCTCTTAGGACTGAAGATTGTTTTATCAGCTATATTAGAGACTAAACTGACTGCCTAGCAGGATTGTTGCTTATGTGTTTTGGTTTGGGATTTCACGATGCATGCACATTACCACTTGTTCCTCCTTTAGCTGAAAGCAGCAAATGGGATACTAAAAGTAAAAACCTTTACAGTTCACTTTTTTGTAACTTTAGCTTACAGTATTGAAAGTCCCACTTTGTAATAAGGCTGTATGTTTATCCTACACAATATATTAAAACATTTTGGGTGCTTTAAAAGTCACAACTGTTCTCTTTCTGTTATTTGGAACAGTGTAGTGTACCTAGCAAAATCCTCCTCACTATAGAACAGTACTGAAGTGAATTGCTGTGTATACTGGGTGCCATGGTGTTTGGTTTGCTGTTCCACAATTAACTTCAGTTCTACCAGTTACCTTTTGCTCATGCATTTCCTTATCATTATTTATTATTAATCATGTATCTAATCCTGTATTTCTACTCTAATAATCTTGTTTTTCTAAAGGGTCTGATTGCTGTAAGGCCTAGTTTTTTTTCAAGTTGGACATGAAGCTGGAAGGGGAATTTACTCCCTGATCTGTGCTTCTTAATCTAGAGAAAAATCCTGACTTAAAAAAAAAAAAAACACAACCTCTGCCAAAGCTTCTCTCCTCTTTCTCTTTCCTCATTAAACTTCCATGAATGTGATAAAGTGCAGCACTGTGCAAAAGTTTTAGGCACCCTCATTTTTTTAGGACAAACTTTTGTATTTTATGACGTCTACATGATCAAGTCGGTACAAAAAACATTTTAGATTCCCAAACATTAGTTTTCTAGCACAAAATGAAATGTTACAGAAAAATGTTTGTATGTCATTAAAGAAAGCAGCATATTACATAAGAGACACTTTTCAGACAGTAAACACAATGAAGGCTGCTGGGTTTCACTGCAAAAATAAGAAGCGAGTGCGAAAGTCAAAGTGTCCAGAAGAACTGTGTCTGGTTCTGCAAGATGCTCAATAAAACTCACCAGCTCATTTCCTTATAAAACTGCACTAATTGTACCGGAGACTAGTATTTTTTTGTCACACCAAATATCGACTTTGTTTCATTTACTACTGTTTACTGCTCTTTACGGTATTTTATTTAAAATGTAGAAACATTTAATTTCATTACTCTGAAGGCATCTTTGCTCTACAGCATTTCTTTGCACGTGCCTAAAACTTTTGCACAGTACTGTATATAATATGAAGAGTGACGCTACAATACCTCCAATATCCTTCCACAGCTCTTCATGAATGCAGGACTTTGTCATGTTATCTGATTGATCTATGATTGTGACTATATTTCAAAACAGCCTCCATAAAATAGAACTTGAGCTATTTCCTTTAAGTTTAATTGACAAATGTTAGCCTTTGCATTATAGTATGACGTGTATATACATTCAAATAGAATAGCAATTTTTATTATTGTAAACAAGGTTTACATTCTGAGATATCTGCCGACCGATCGATGCAAGCCTTCAACTCTTTCACTGTGTGGGTTTAATGTTTTACCATCCGGCCCCTGCGTTTATTCTGGAATACACTGAATAAAAATTGAGGTCTTGAAGATTTTACTGTTAGAAAAGAACATTCCATTTTGGATGTTGCTAGGGTGATACCATGGCAACCTGTACTTGGATATATTGTACATTAAAGCTTTCCAATTAAACTCACTCATTTTCTTTCTCTCTCTCTCTCCTCCCCTCTGTAGTGTACTGGTATGTTGGTGCATAGTGAATGAAAGGATTATTTGTTGAAGCTTGCCCATGTCTATATAGACTTTATTGAAGCATGCTAACAAAATGCTTTGTGCTACTGCTGTCAAGCAAGAGACCAGAAAAGAAGGAAACATGTTGCACTTAATGTTCCCTGCAAGATTTAAAGCTTTTTATCAAAACAAAATGAATGTCCTAACTTCAGACCTAGATATGTCTGCTTCTTAAATGCAAAACATCTCTCCATGAGCTATGGGGTGTGTGAAGTAGTCGCACGCACGTCCCAACACGCCAGGGGTGTGTTTTGATACGAGCTGCACTTCTGTGGCTGCACAGTGTCACCCTGTATGTTTTCCATAAATTGTTTAATGTTATGCAACTCCATTATAGAAACAACAAACTTGACTTTGGCCCTTTGCTTCAGCAAAGATTTTACTTCCCCATGATGCAGCTTTTCAGGAAGCAGAGTTTTACAGTTAAACCAGATGGATAGTATAAGCCTAAACTGTCCAGTGGAATTAGATTAGTCCCTATTTAACAAGCTGGATTTTAGTTATCCAGCTTAGCAACAAATCTGCTTTGTTTATTTAGTATGTTAAACTTTCTGAAGCATGTTTCACTGGGATCATCTCCCTAATTTAAATACCATTAAATACTAAGTAAAAAAGTAATTAAATACTAGACAGAATGGCTAGCTGTGTTTGTGCACATTAGTCATTTCCTCTGGACATGTTTGGGTTCAGTATTGGGATGAAAAACCATATAACTATGGCTATGACAACTTTTTATTTAACACAGTTAAATAAATATGACACTTCAGTGGTTATGTTCTCGTTGAGCAGGTTTTTGAGCAAGTTTCTGTGGCGCTGGCGCAATCAGGTTTCACAAAACCTTGCTTCATTTGGTTTGAACCATGCTGACAAACATCTACACATGAATGTTAGGCTGATTTTTATTGATATAATGGACAGGTTATGATGTGTCAAAGACAGATAAAAACAACGCTTCAAGCAGACCATTTATATTCAGTTATACATTTAGTTGAGAGTTTATTAGGTACGAGTCTTTATGTGTATACCTACAGGTGCATCTCAATAAATTAGAATGTCATGGAAAAGTTCATTTATTTCAGTAATTCAACTCAAATTGTGAAACTCGTGCATTAAATAAATTCAATGACACAGACTGAAGTAGTTTAAGTCTTTGGTTCTTTTAATTGTGATGATTTTGGCTCACATTTAACAAAAACCCACCAATTCACTATCTCAACAAATTAGAATACTTCATAAGACCAATAAAAAAACATTTTTAGTGAATTGTTGGCCTTCTGGAAAGTATGTTCATTTACTGTACATGTACTCAATACTTGGTAGGGGCTCCTTTTGCTTTAATTACTGCCTCAATTCGGCGTGGCATGGAGGTGATCAGTTTGTGGCACTGCTGAGGTGGTATGGAAGCCCAGGTTTCTTTGACAGTGGCCTTCAGCTCATCTGCATTTTTTGGTCTCCTGTTTCTCATTTTCCTCTTGACAATACCCCATAGATTCTCTATGGGGTTCAGGTGTGGTGAGTTTGCTGGCCAGTCAAGCACACCAACACCATGGTCATTTAACCAACTTTTGGTGCTTTTGGCAGAGTGGGCAGGTGCCAAATCCTGCTGGAAAATGAAATCAGCATCTTCAAAATGCTGGTCAGCAGAAGGAAGCATGAAGTGCTCCAAAATTTCTTGGTAAACGGGTGCAGTGACTTTGGTTTTCAAAAAACACAATGGACCAACACCAGCAGATGACATTGCACCCCAAAGCATCACAGACTGTGGAAACTTAACACTGGACTTCAAGCAACTTGGGCTATGAGCTTCTCCACCCTTCCTCCAGACTCTAGGACCTTGGTTTCCAAATGAAATACAAAACTTGCTCTCATCTGAAAAGAGGACATTGGACCACTGGTCAACAGTCCAGTTCTTCTTCTCCTTAGCCCAGGTAAGATGCCTCTGACATTGTCTGTGGTTCAGGAGTGGCTTAACAAGAGGAATACGACAACTGTAGCCAAATTCCTTGGCACGTCTGTGTGTGGTGGCTCTTGATGCCTTGACCCCAGCCTCAGTCCATTCCTTGTGAAGTTCACTCAAATTCTTGAATCGATTTTGCTTGACAATCCTCATAAGGCTGCGGTTCTCTCGGTTGGTTGTGCATCTTTTTCTTCCACACTTTTTCCTTCCACTCAACTTTCTGTTAACATGCTTGGATACAGCACTCTGTGAACAGCCAGCTTCTTTGGCAATGAATGTTTGTGGCTTACCTAGTGAACCAAACTGAGAGACCATTTTGAAGGCTCAGGAAACCTTTGCAGGTGTTTTGAGTTGATTAGCTGATGGGCATGTCACCATATTCTAATTTGTTGAGATAGTGAATTGGTGGGTTTTTGTTAAATGTGAGCCAAAATCATCACAATTAAAAGAACCAAAGACTTAAACTACTTCAGTCTGTGTGCACTGAATTTATTTAATACACGAGTTTCACAATTTGAGTTGAATTACTGAAATAAATGAACTTTTCCATGACATTCTAATTTATTGAGATGCACCTGTATATATACCTAATACCATACTTGGTGGGTTTGAGTATATTGTTGTTTTAGTATGTTTGCCTGAGGAATGTCAAATAGCAACAAAGCAGAGTAAATATGAAGAAATGCATAGAATTTAGACTGAGATAAAGGAAGAAGTGAATGCATTATATCAAGCATTGATCTTGACAACCAGAGTTTCAGCCCTAACATAATGTACACACCTAATTCATCTCATCAAGGAATTCAATCTGAATGTTAGGGTTGGAATTAAATTATACAGGGCTGGGCAATGTTCTAATAAGTTGGTTTCCATCCAACTCCTTATTTGGAGGTTATTTATTTATTTATTTATTTATTCATTCATTCATTCATTCTTTTGATACCTAAAGTAGAACAGTTGATGTATGATTTGTGAAAATATGAGATACAGGGGTGAAAACAGTCTGGAAACAAATGATGACATGACACAGTTTTGTGTTGCAGTTTGGCTGGTGCTTTTTTGATGGTCATCTTGTTGCACCTCTTCATAACATTCAACATCACAGCAGGTGAAACACAACATGACTGCCATTTAATTAAGCTGAGTTTGTAGACAGGTCTTCTTTTACACAATAGATTTATTTGTAAAAGGCATCTGTGCTTTCTCTTTACTTTTTCAAATAGCAGAAAGCAAAGTCCAACATGTTCCACAAACAACAACAAGAAAAAAACGAAACAAAACAGAAAATATACAACACTTCAGCTGTCAGTTTCAATTCAAGCTGAGACTGAAGCTCTACTTCTATCAAAGGCAATGAAAGTGAAGTATCGGTGGTACCATTATTGGTGTGCACGTTCATACAGTGATCAGTAGAGTGTGTTGTACGTGTATCTGTACAGGGTTACAATGTGTTTTAAATGTTTAAAATTTGCACTCGAAAACGAAGATGAAAAAGAAACACTGCAAATATTTTTGGGCAATAGAGACACAATGTTTTCAGTGTCTGCTGGTACAGCATCTATCAGGAGAAAGGAACCACTGTGATTCTGGCAAAATATCTTTTTTATCTCTAAGATGTGTTTTCAATGTGCACTTTTTTTTATTTTTTTAATTTTTTAATTTTTATTTTTTTTAACATTTAATGCCGACTGTGAATATAACTTTTATTTAGGCATCCTAAAATATGTACAGGCTATGTGCACTCTGGGCAGATCTGTTTTAAAAACTACAAACTTTAAAAATCTGGAGAGATTAGCACAGCATATGTACACGTACAAATTACACGCATCATCATGTAAAGGCTATTTATAAATAATTCAAAATTCCATGGTAGCTTTTGTGTGGCAGTTCTCATATTTCACTGTGTGAGCATGCGCGCGCTTGTGTGTGTGTGTGTGTGTGTGTGTGTGTGTACAATTTATTCAGAATCAGGAGTAGTAAACCAGTCATGAAGTTAGGATCTCCTGTTAATGTGGAGGATTGGAATAGTCATATAATTATTACAGCCTTATCTCGGTATGCAGCATGCTCGATAAACTCAAAGGGATATTATACAGATGTTTTGGTTGCCTTTTGTGTTATCATGCCATTACTTGTTCACAGTGGTTTAATACAGTGGTACAGAGACTGAGCAAACACTCTTTGCATAATGTGATCCGAAGATATTAGCTCAGGGTAGGTGAGAGAGCCTACTCTGGTACAATTGTACATTTATTTTTTATTTTTTTATTTTTTGGTTTCAGTGATTTAAATGAAAGGCTTCATGCTTAACATGCATATGTTTGCTTCTTTTATCAAATGCATGTTTACCCATATCATCAGCAAGTACTGTACATTTTCACTGAAACCAAAACGAGTCCCGTGTTACTACTGTATAGGCAAAGCAGTAAATGTAACATGGGTCAATTGTATCACCACTCAAAAAATGCTGTAAACTTACGTGTACATCAGGAAAATCAATATTAAACCGTCATACATTCATTACTCTGTGTGATATAGCTTTGAGTGTGGCTTGGAAAATATTAAGTAATTACAATAGATCACTCAGTGTCCATTAAACACATATAGAGAAGTGTGTGCTGAGGAAGTGCATGCAGAACAATCACCCATTTAAACATGTAACTGACGATGTAGAGCACAAACACATTATCCTTTTTTCTTTTTTTGTTATCATAGTAACCACAGTAAAACCATAGTTAAACCATAATAACAATTTTTGGCAGTGTGAAAAACCATGGTTTAAGCATAATGATTTAAAAATAAGAAAACATCTTTAGGATCTTTATGAACTATGTATCAGTTGGCATCCGTACAAGTGCAGAATGCCACCTTTCACTACGCCTAACAGTCGAGACACCGCTGTTGCAAAGTGCTGTACAATTAGGCTAGAACAGGAGTTACAACTGTACCACAGGTCACACTGAAAACTGCACAGATTTCAGATTTTGAACATGTAAAGAAAAATATCATTAGAGAAATACTTCAGGTTTAGTTTGTGTGTTTTTTTTTTACTTACCTGGCACAAAAAAAGGGTTTTTCACAAATATGTTCAGCAAGACTGGACGGATCCTGCTGCTGTTGTTTTTTTCTTTTCCAAATGGACCCAGAGAAGTGATGTACATGTATATGGATGCAATGGAGTCACAGTTGCATGTGTGCATTTAGAGAAAACAAATGTCTTACAACTGTGCCAGCTCTCCTCCTCTTACATAGTACACACATTTCTGTGTAGAATATTCATAAATAATTATTGCTATGGCTGAAAGATTTTAAGCTGTTCAAAGAAAAGGAAAATTTGTGAAAAGGGAAATTTGAAGACTGTTCTTAGTTTTCATTTTAGCAGTAGCTTCATCTATTAATTGTGTGTATGAGATTACAGCATTACTATCTATTCTGAATCACATCAGAAGCAGGAAAACCCTTTTCTATCCGTATCTGTATAGCTTGTACTGCTAACAGATCTAATGACACTCCCTAAAGCGAACAATAACATTGTCCTTCATGTTGTTTTGAATTCCTTCACTTAAGGCACTTCCCCACATGTGAGTGGTGATGGAATAGTAATAACAGTCTCTCTCTCTCTCGTTCTAACTTTCATGGTCATGTTTTTTCTTCTCAGCAGCTTTCAGGGCTAATCGACAGTCAGAGCGAGGTCACAGTGGTCGGTCTTGGCGAGTTGGAATCACTACAAGAAGAGGGGGTGGAGCTTGTTTGTGGATTGAGCTCATGGTTCGTGTTCTCAGTCAGTCTGCCCAGTTGCTCCTCTCCCTGGCGGATGAGTTCGTCCAGGTGGCGCTGGCGGATGAGCAGGGCCGGTTTGGCACGAATGTAGCGCCTATAGTCGTGCAGTTGCGCAGTGTTCAGATAGCCACCCAGGAACTGGAGCACAATGCGCTCACGTCGGTCCAGGTTCTCTTTCAGCTCACGTGCGTCTTCCTGTTGACTGCGCAGCTGCCTTTGTTTCTGCTGTAAGGACACCTGCACACATACATACATACAAGTTCAAATTTCATTTCCAATTTCAGTTATTTTAATCCTATATACAATATTGTAAAAAGCAACTAGCAGATCAAAAGGTTGGGATTAGTAGCAAATAACCATTCAAACATTATAACAGGGCTCACTGAATAGTTTGATGAAGATGAAAATAATGTCAATCAAAAGCTATGGCCTTCACAGTCACCCGAGCTCCACCCAATAGGAAATTTTGGACGCGTGTTCTCTACCACCATCATCTAAACACCAATTGAGGTATACAATTTGGAAGAATGGTGCTGAATATGAATATGAGGTGAATATCATTTGGAAGAATGGTGATTTTTCCCTACCGTATAGTTGCAGAATCGATGCCAAGGGAAACTGAAGCTGTATTGCTGGCTTGTGGTGGCCTTTTACTAATATAATATACTAATATACTTTATATTGATTGATTCCTTAATTTGTTTTGAATTTTGTTTTTCTTTCAATTTCCTTTAATTGTAATCAATATTTCCTTTAATATTTGCATCATCAAAGAACATGGCCATAAGTGCTACATAAGTCTTTTAAAAAACAGGCTACAACCTAGTAAAAATGATATAGGTGACCTCGGTGACAGTGGTGGCTCAGCAATGGACTACTAAAGGGAAGGCTGTGAGTTCGAATCCCGGTACCACCAAGCTACTGTTATGTCTTTGAGCAAGGCACTTAGCCCTCATCTGCTCAGCTCAAAGGTGTCATGTTGGATAAAACTGCCTAATGAATAAATGTAAACATCATAATCAGTGCGGGTGTTCTAACAAATATAGCGTCTTCACGTCATGTCAGAATTATTGTAATATCGAGTCTCTTTCTTGTTCATTTCTTGGTTGAACTCATAACAACTATCATGTTATAAATACACAGGACCTCTGGCAGCAGCTTCCACAGTTAAAGTATAATGTCAGGATTTTACTTTATATGTGTGAATCAAACATGCTTTAGTATAGTTAGAATTTGTTCAAAATTCATCAGGAAGAAGCAGAAGCATCTGGGATTTTTTGAGGCCAACAAATTGTCAAGAAAGCCAAATACATATACTTAATACTTAATGAACATATTTTATTGTTATATTATCCAGTTCTATTGAACTGAGTATTGATTTTAGTTTAGATTTCTATCTAAAAGATGTTTATTTATTGCCATGTTGGAAGAGATGGCATCTTGTGCTGGGATTCGAACTCCAGACCTTCCGATCCTATAACTTTAACTAAGTCTTAAGTCTCCACTGCCCCTAAAATTGACCATGTTTCCACCCCGTTTCAAACCAAGAGCCTTTTGCATCTTAGGCAAACCTGATAACCACCACATTTACCTTTATATTTACATTTGCAGCATTTGGCAGACGCTCTTATCCAGAGCAACTTACAGAAGTGCTTTGTAATCTCCGTCAAAAACATATCTCATGCTAGTACAACCCCAATTCCAAAAAAGTTGGGATGCTGTGTAAAATGTAAATAAAAACAAAATGCAATGATTTGCAAATCTCGTAACCCCTTTTTTATTCACAATAGAACATAGAAAACATATCAAATGTTTAAACTGAGGAAATGTACCATTTTAAGGAAAATAAGTTAATTTTGAATTTGATGGCAGCAACATGTCTCAAAAAAGTTGGGACAGGGCCATGTTTACCACTGTGTATCATCCCCTCTTCTTTTAACAACAGTCTGTATACATCTGGGAACTGAGGAGACCGGTTACTGGAGTTTTGGGAGAGGAATGTTGTCCCATTCGTGTCTGATACAGGATTCTAGCTGCTCGACAGTCCTGGGTCTTTGTCGTATTTTTTGTTTCATGATGCGCCAAATGTTTTCAACTGGTGAAAGGTCTGGACTGCAGGCAGGCCAGTTCAGCACCCGGACTCTTCTACTACGAAGCCATGCTGTTGTTATAGATGCAGTATGTGGTTTAGCACTGTCTTGCTGAAATATGCAAGGACTTCCCTGAAAAAGACATCATCTGGATGGAAGCAGATGTTGCTCTAAAACCTGTATACACCTTTCAGCATTGATGGCGCCTTTCCAGATGTACAAGCTGCCCATTCCATAGGCACTAATGCACTCCCATACCATCAGAGATGCAGGCTTTTGAACTGAGTGCTGATAACAAGCCGGATGGTCCCTCTCCTCTTTAGTCCTCTTTAGTTTAGAGGACGCGGCGTCCATGGTTTCCAAAAAGAATTTCACATTTCAATTCGAACAGTTTTACACTTTGCCTCAGTCCATTTTAAATGAGTTTTGGCCCAGAGAAGACGGTGGTGTTTCTGGATCATGTTCACATATGGCTTCTTCTTTGCATGATAGAGCTTTAACCAGCATTTGTGGAGGGCACGGTGAACTGTGTTCACAGACAATGAGTTCTGGAGGTGATTCTGAGCCCATGCAGTGATTTCCATTACAGAATCATGCCTGTTTTTAATGCAGAGCCGCCTGAGGGCCCGAAGATCACGGGCATGCAATATTGATTTTCACCCTTGTCCCTTGCGCACAGAGATTTCTCCAGATTCTCGGAATCTTTTGATGAGATTATGTACTGTAGATGATGAGATGTTCAAAGTCTTTGCCATTTTACGTTGAGGAACATTATTCAGAAATTGTTCCACAATTTGTAGACGCAGTTTTTCGCAGATTGGTGAACCATCTGCCCATCTTTACATCTGAGAGACTCTGCCTCTGTAAGATACACTTTTTATACCAAATCATGTTACTGACCTGTTGCCAATGAACCTAATTAGTTGCGAAATGTTACTCCAGCTGTTTCCTTTTTAGTGACACTTACTTTTCCAGCCTTTTGTTGCCCCGTCCCAACTTTTTTTGAGACATGTTGTGGCCATCAAATTCAAAATTACCTTATGTTTTCCTTAAAATGGTACATTTCCTCAGTCTAAACATTTGATATGTTTTCTATGTTCTATTGTGAATAAAATATGGGTTTATGAGATTTGCAAATCATTGCATGCTGTTTTTATTTACACTTTATTCAATGTCCAAACTATTTTGGAATTGGGTTTGTACATAGAGGACATAGTACATCAATAAAAACAGTTAGTTTTTTTAAATTATTAGTGTTCAATTAAGTCTTTACTGAAGAGGTAGGTCTTTAGTCTTCATTTGAAGACAGCTACTCTACTCAGCTACTCACACAGCCAGGGGAGGATGATTCCACCACATGGGTGTCAGTACAAAGTCTTAATCCATGTCTTCCTTGCAGTGCAAGGAATGCAAGGAATATGCTACAGAGCAGGGTTTGATAAGTACCTTCAGGCAGGTAGGACCGATCTGTTTTTGGCTTTGTAGATGAGCATCAGTGTTTTAAATTTGATGAGGGAAGCTTCAAGAAGCCAGTGGAAAGATATGAATTGAACGATATGAGACAACTTGGGGAGGCTGAAACCAAGTCATGCATCTGCATTCAGACTTAGTTACAGAGGTTAGATGGCACATACTGTAGTGGCAGACCTACTGGGAGTCAGTTGCAGCAGTCCAATCAGAATTAACTAGGGACTGAAGAACATCCTTCTGATGTTGTAAAGGAGAAAGCTGCATGATCGAGCCAGGTTAGCAGTGTGATGAGAGATCATTAGTTGGTTGGCCAGAATTATACCAAGATTGCGTGTTGTCACATGGTCTCTAAACAGACAAATGGCCACACTATGGGAAATCATGTTGATTTGGGACATTGCTATTTGATTACTGCTGTCACAACAGCAAAGAATGTCAACCTGCACTTCAATTAACAGCCAAACCCTGGGCCCCATTTATCAATCTTTTAGTAAAGTTGTGTGAAAATTTTTAAGCGAAACCAAACTGATATTTTCTGCAACAAAACTCCATAAAAGTTCAAGTGCATTTGAACTGGGAGCACGAAATGAACGATAAAGGGGTAAAGGCTGAAAGGCAGAACTGGAAGTTATTTTGATTCACTTCTGTGCCAAGAAAAATATTTAATAATATATAATTAATAATAATTTAGCAAGAGCGAAATCTTCCATCAGCCGAAGCATTTGTAAGCCGTAAGGCTTACAGCGCTGCATAGACAGACCATCGTCCGTTTATAAGGCGGCATTAGAATACTATTTTCTTGATGGTATTCATAGTCTCTGACCTAGTGAACTAGAATGAGGTTGTGTTTTTGTAGAGACTACAATGCACTTCTATAATGTCACTCTGGATAAGGACATCTGCTAAATGCTGTAAATGTAATATAAGAAGCAATTTAAACTCAACAGTATATCCCATATATAAAAGTTCGGTAATCTGTGCAAAGTACGCTAAGTATGTGGACCCCACTGAACACCTTTGGGATGAATTGGAATGCCAACTGTGCACCAAGCCTTCTTGCCCGACATCAGTACCTGACTTCACTAATGCTCTTGTGGGTGAATGGTCAGAAATTCCCATAGCTACACTCCAAAAAATTTCCCAAAGGCGTGGAGGCGGTTATAGCAGCAAAAGGGGGGACCAACGTTAGAATGGGATGTTCACCAAGCGCATATCAGTGTGATGGTCAGGTGTCCACATACCTTTGGCCAAATAGTGTATATGATTTGAAGTCGATCAAGTTGAGGTTTACATTAAAACTTGTGTGTAAATTTACCTACACTCAAAAGCAGGAGCAGGATATGAACATTTTTCCGATTTTACAGGATTTTCATGAATACCAAATTTCTTGTGTAAATGCTCGTACAAACGATTTATGAATAAATCCATTTGTATCCAGCTTGATAAATGAGGCTAACAATAATCTGTGTATCATATTACAGTATTCAAGGACATGAACATTCTTAAAATGCACTTGTGCTGATGATCTGGAGGTTCAGTATGGTTGATAATTTTGGGAGATGACTCGCCATGTTCAACTCTGGCCTCAGTAGCATCCGTAAATGAATCTGGATTGGCCTCCGTCAGCTGACATTTATGTACGCTGTAATATGCGATATGCAACAATGAATGTGCTCTTTTGCACAGCATTGGCCACAATGGAATTTTTACAGGACAACAGTAATAACTGTGGGAAGGAATTCCTTCAGGAGTAGGGGATTAAAAAACAGTCCTGCACTCAAAGTGACGTTCCAAGTTCAATAAAAAAAAAAAAAACCCAAACAAAACAATACAAAAAAAACCCTTTTCCCAGCATTGTATTACACGATGTGCACTGGCTATAAAATTGGCCCAGCAATATTTTCAGACTAACAAAGTACATTTAGCCTGCTTTCTTGTAGCGTTTGCCTCTTTGCTGTTTTTTTCCACCACCCCGACTAGTCGACAGCTCCCCACAGTAGCAACTATTCTATGCAACACCTAATGGCAAAGAAGACAATGAAGGCTGTTTACGGAAGTATTATAATGCAAATTTTATTTGTATAAATGTGAGCATTTCTGAGTGTTTTTTTTTTTCCCTTACTGAACTCATCTTTAAACAGTGATTATAGCTCACATAGAGGCTATTTGTAAAACTAGTCAAACTAGTCAGGCTAGAATAAATCTGCTAGCTGGCTGTAATGAACCAACACTACCAACTGCACCACAGTGCCACACTGTATTTATATACAGTACTGTGCAAAGGTGTTGCACACATGCAAAGAAATGCTGTAAAGCAAATATGCCTTCAAAAATAATAAAAAAGTAAAGGTTTCTATGTAATATATATATATATATATATATATATATATATATATATATATATATATATATATATATATATATATATATATATACACACACTCACTATATAGTATATAAGACATATATATAAGACTATAAAGACAGCTGGGAGCACAAAATGAACAATGGGGTAAAGGCTGAAAGGCAGAACTGGAAGTTATTTTGATTCACTTCTGTGCCAAGAAAAATATTTAATAATATATAATCAATAATAATAAGCAAGAGCTAAATCTTCCATCAGCTGAGGCATTTGTTTACGGCTTACAGCGCTGCATAGACAGACCATCGTCCGTTTATAAGGCGGCATTAGAATACTATTTTCTTGATGGTATTCTTAGTCTCTGACCTAGTGAACTAGAGTGAGGTTGTGTTTTTGTAGAGACTACAATGCACTTCTATAATGTCACTCTGGATAAGGATAATTTAAAAAATAAAAAATAATACTATAAAGAAGAGTAATCAGTAATAAACTAAACAAAGTCAATATTTGTTGTGACAACCCATTGCTTTTTAAAAATGCATCAGTGGTCTCAGGTACACTTTGTGCAGTTCTAAGCATGTTGGAGAATCTGCCACAGCTCTTCTGGAGACTCTGACTGTCACATTTGCTTCTGTTTTTGCAGCTAAAACCCAACAGACTTCATAATGTTTTTGTTATTTTTTTTGTCTGAAAAGTGGTCTATTATGATTACATCATGTTACTTTCTTTACTGACATGCATCCATTTTTCTGTAACATTTAATTTGTTACAGTAGTAATTACAGTAATGTTTGGTAACATAAAATGTTTTTGTACTGACTCAATAATGCCGAAGTCATAAAATAAACATCTGTACAAAGTTTGTACCAAAAAAAATAAGGTTGTCTAAGACTTTTGCACAATGTACACAATATAATGTATATTAAAACTACATATGGTAAGATGTATAGTATACTGTATATATTTTAACTATGACAGCTTCTTTTGACAGACAAGTACTTCAGATTATGGTTGGCTCATGATTTTTCGGGAAAAAATCAAGTGTGCATGTGCCATTTCTGGTAGTGTGTTCTGAGCAGTATCCCAGATTAACAAAATTCTGGTGTAGCACAACATTAGCAGTGTAACTATTTCAGATTTAACTCAGTATATTCTCATTCCATTACAAAATACTGCCTCGAATATAGATGTTAACATAGATACTATTTTTTTGGGTCTTATTTCAACCAAGTAGTTCCAATGTAAATCTGGTGCCACCTGGTGACCACTACACTGCACATCTGTCACTTAAATCATGCTTATAAATTACTCAAAATTACACTTTTCATGTTACTTCACAATATCTAGCTACATACCATCGGTGGAATAATAAGGAAAAATGTATGTTTACCAAAATGAAATGACAATGTTTTTAACTTAAAATTTTCCATTTGGGAGCAGCTATCACAACACCCTCCAGGTGTGTTCTCTAGTTCCTATTGTATGAATCAGATTATTTAATAAGTAGATATTAATATAAATGGAATTGACAGTATAATGGAATATGTAATAAGCATTAGGCAGTGCTGTTTAATGAGTGTACAGTATGTTAATAACAGTATCGAGTCAGCATCAGGAAAACATTTTATGTTACTGGGTGTCATTTTTAAATCACCTTGTTGCTATGTTTTGGGTAATTGTTAGTGATGGGTGATTTGTGAACGATTATATTTCGGCCATGTTCAAATCAGACAAAAATATTTTCTAAATGCATGTGGATTCTCATTTACTATAGGGTGAAACTTTAGGCTGTGATTTTTGTTAAAACAAATGCATAAAAACTTTTGATTTAAAGATAAAAAAAGATGATTTTAAAGTGAATCATAGTAATCAGAGTCTCACTTTTTCACACACACACACACACACACACACACACACACACATATACAGGTGCATCTCAATAAATTAGAATGTCGTGGAAAAGTTCATTTATTTCAGTAATTCAACTCAAATTGTGAAACTCGTGTATTAAATAAATTCAATGCACACAGACTGAAGTAGTTTAAGTCTTTGGTTCTTTTAATTGTGATGATTTTGGCTCACATTTAACAAAAACCCACCAATTCACTATCTCAACAAATTAGAATATGGTGACATGCCAATCAGCTAATCAACTCAAAACACCTGCAAAGGTTTCCTGAGCCTTCAAAATGGTCTCTCAGTTTGGTTCACTAGGTAAATCACAAACATTCATTGCCAAAGAAGCTGGCTGTTCACAGAGTGCTGTATCCAAGCATGTTAACAGAAAGTTGAGTGGAAGGAAAAAGTGTGGAAGAAAAAGATGCACAACCAACCGAGAGAACCGCAGCCTTATGAGGATTGTCAAGCAAAATCGATTCAAGAATTTGAGTGAACTTCACAAGGAATGGACTGAGGCTGGGGTCAAGGCATCAAGAGCCACCACACACAGACGTGTCAAGGAATTTGGCTACAGTTGTCGTATTCCTCTTGTTAAGCCACTCCTGAACCACAGACAATGTCAGAGGCTTCTTACCTGGGCTAAGGAGAAGAAGAACTGGACTGTTGCCCAGTGGTCCAAAGTCCTCTTTTCAGATGAGAGAAATTTTGTATTTCATTTGGAAACCAAGGTCCTAGAGTCTGGAGGAAGGGTGGAGAAGCTCATAGCCCAAGTTGCTTGAAGTCCAGTGTTCAGTTTCCACAGTCTGTGATGATTTGGGGTGCAATGTCATCTGCTGGTGTTGGTCCATTGTGTTTTTTGAAAACCAAAGTCACTGCACCCGTTTACCAAGAAATTTTGGAGCACTTCATGCTTCCTTCTGCTGACCAGCTTTTTGAAGATGCTGATTTCATTTTCCAGCAGGATTTGGCACCTGCCCACACTGCCAAAAGCACCAAAAGTTGGTTAAATGACCATGGTGTTGGTGTGCTTGACTGGCCAGCAAACTCACCACACCTGAACCCCATAGAGAATCTATGGGGTATTGTCAAGAGGAAAATGAGAAACAAGAGACCAAAAAATGCAGATGAGCTGAAGGCCACTGTCAAAGAAACCTGGGCTTCCATACCACCTCAGCAGTGCCACAAACTGATCACCTCCATGCCACGCCGAATTGAGGCAGTAATTAAAGCAAAAGGAGCCCCTACCAAGTATTGAGTACATGTACAGTAAATGAACATACTTTCCAGAAGGCCAACAATTCCCTAAAAATGGTTTTTTTATTGGTCTTATGAAGTATTCTAATTTGTTGAGATAGTGAATTGGTGGGTTTTTGTTAAATGTGAGCCAAAATCATCACAATTAAAAGAACCAAAGACTTAAACTACTTCAGTCTGTGTGCATTGAATTTATTTAATACACAAGTTTCACAATTTGAGTTGAATTATTGAAATAAATGAACTTTTCCACGACATTCTAATTTATTGAGATGCACCTGTATATATATATATTTCAGATTTCATAGTACATAATATATATAAAATATATAAAATTATTAGGATTTTGATATAATATAAGAAGTAAAATGAGTAAAAACAAGAAGGATGTGTGATTTATGAATTCTTACAGAATCTTCTAAGTTCCTTTACTAGTCGCTAAAGCTTGTGGATTAATTTAAATATCTGTCCTGTCTTCTGTCACATCACACATTACAATGTCTATTAAGAAGTAATGAGTTATGAGTAATGGGTGTGAAGCAGAACACTAACACACCTATGAGATGAGTGTGTGTCTAAATGACGTGTTTTGAAGCAGTAGCACCCACAACTACACTCCCATCACATCCACACTGAATCACTAAAATATTTATTAGAAAGCTAATGACTAACACACACACACACACACACACACACACACACACACACACATACACACACACACACACAAAGAAAACCTTTCCACACAGTCTACTTTCTATATATTTCTTCTGAATAGTATCAAGTGCCCCCCCCTCCCCCCCTCCCCAAACTTAAAATTTTGGGCCTAGTACCACTAAACTGAGCTTGAAGTGCAATAAATACAGCTCTATAACATGGTTACAGGCCACAGGCTGGCCCCGGTGCAGCATTTGCATGCATGTTTGAACACTCACCCTCTCCTCTGTGCTTCCCTTCTCTGGCTCCCCCTGCAGGGCATTAAGGGCGTTCTCCACTCGTGCCAGGCGTCCGCTCAGAGAAAGCAGCAGGTTGACGATTTTTTCTAAGTCGCCAATAAACATACGGTACTTCTCACTCTCGTTGGGTTTGCAGTGCTCCTGCACCAGCGCCTCTATCCTGCAGCCCAGAGCACTGTAGCACTGCTGCTCCTCGGCCAGTCTCTCTCTCTCCATCCGCAATGCCTCCAAGCTCACAGTCAGAGCCTGCAGGAGCTCCACCTACAGGAGCAGAGGATACACTGTACTAAAAGCAACCTGCAGCATCTACATGTTTGTAATCTGCTCATTAATTTTCTGACGGGACTCAAATGAATGGAACACACAGAATTACTGGAAGCTAGCAGGACTTCTTATTCAGAATTCTACACTGAAAAAACATTTTGGAACAGAACTATTTCTTTAAAAACAATGTTACTGTATTTGTGTCCAGGAAGCTTATGAATGGATGGGGATCAAACCTTCTTCTCATTCAAATTGGACTCTTCTTTGTCCAGATCAGTCTCCATCTGTCCCTGAACAGCTTTCACATGAGCCTCTGGAGCAACACACACCGCATTCTGAGCACTGTGTGAGGTAACACACACACACACACACACACACACACACACACACACACTCTCACTATTATTGGTCCTACAGAGAGAGACACACATGATCACTGGCACAAACAGAATAACATAGATCTTTAATTTTTTTACTAATGATTTCTGATCAGGAATTTTCACAATTCTTCACATCACCTAGATATAAGTATAAAGGAACAAACGGTCAGACAGTTTCAAGAGGAAAAATATTCAGGTATAATCCTTGACTCCCAGCTAAAATTTAACGAACTCAATGAAAATGTTGAATAAAACACAAAGAACAAATATCCTGTTAGACACTTCATTAGAAATGGTCTAATTGTCTTTACATAATACAAATCCCACAAATCATGATCCCAACTAAATCAAATTTGGGATAAAACAGGTTTCATCACTGCCATTAATTGTTTCTCAATCTTAAAATGTCCAGTTTTCCATCTAAGCGAATGCTAAACTTTCATACAGAAGTTAACATGACCAAGCTTCACAAGCTCTTGGTGACATTTACATTTACATTTATGGCATTCGGCAGACGCCCTTATCCAGTGAGACTTACATTTTATTTCATACATCTGAGCAGTTGAGGGTTAAGGGCCTTGCTCAAGGGCCCACAGTGGCAGCATGGCAGTGCTGGGGTTTGGACTCACGACCTTCTGATCAGTAGCCCAACGTCTTAACCACTGAGCTACCACTGCCTCTACAGTGGCACAGAGAACCATCTTCAGGCTTCTGGGTCTTATGTTTTGAAAGAAATGTCAGTGTTTGCTGTCACTTGTTTTTTTTTACACTATTAATTTTACACACTATTGACTACTACTGGTAGAACCACCAGTAAACTAAAAAACGCTTAATGGACATCCAGTTTTGTCTACTTTATGTGCTCTGTGTATTGCTTTCACCTTTACTGCCATTGTATCTCTTATTTTCATTTTAGTTCATTGTAAGTAAATCATTGTACATTATCATATAGCTATGAATTTTTCATGCTTATGTGCCTGTCCTTATTAAATCTAATCAATAAATCAATCGAAAATGTTTTTTAGGGGCTTTAACCTCCTGTCCCACTTCTCAAAGTGGAATGCAGACACACAGAGTCGCGCAGTCTCACACACACACACACACACACACACACACACACACACACACACACACACACACACACACAGTCGCGCAGTCTCACACACACACACACACACACACACACACACACACACACACAAAATGAGATGCAAGAAAATCTGATTACAAATTAACTAGATTCCACTCAGCAAACAGGGCATAAGTAACTAACACACTCTTGCACACACAATGGCATTAATGACGCATATTTCCAGACAGACCAGCTAGTGCGTCATGTCATAAACACAGCTCAACTCCTCTAATCTGTCCTAATCAAAGCACATGGAAGTTTTATACGTATATAATGAATACTATCTTGTAAATATACACCTTCATACTGAAGTACAATCTATTTTCTAATATTCAGTAAAATTAGAAAAGACTTCAGACCTTTATATGAAAATGTTTCAACCATGCAACAAAACTCTGCAGATAACATTTTTAAACTACAACAAAACAACTACATTTTTATTAAAACTTATGTATTGGATTATTGTAACAGATTAGAAAGATGAGCAATGGAACCTCAGCAGAAAGTTTTCACCTCTATCAAGCTGAATATGTTCCAGCCCTTCACCACTAGGTGTTAGTGTTGTCTTGTGACTCCATGTAGAATTCTTTAAATACCATAAAACACAAAAGCTTCAAATTAAACATGACTAGACACTGGATTCAAATTTTGGTACACCATCTGATTTTTTCCCCTGGACTACATTTGCTAATCTAACAAGGATTAATGATAATGGGGAAATATGTTGAGCATAAAGCTTTATTTACATCTCAGCATGGGCAGCATGGGCCACCCTGATAACAAGCTAAAAGAAGTACTTTCTATTCATTTTTCATTCTGCATGTTCCTGTATTTCTCAGTGGCCTCCTATTGTTTATGCATGATAACAGAAAGAGCAAATGGGTGTGCCCAAAGTAATGTCTGTCCATTCTGACGATCAGTATTATACACAGCGACCTTCTAAAGCAGTGGTTCTCAAACTTTTCACTGTAAAATAAATTCCATAGACCCCAGTCAACACATTGACTTTTATGAATGTAATCTAAATATTCAGACTCATTACTTAAATGTGTGCAAGAATATTATGGTAATCAATCAAGGTATGTAGCTGTTTGTCTTCTGGTTGGACAGATAAGACAAATAAGGAGGTTGGTTACATACTGCAAACAACACGTAGCATCTTTTGTATAACGATTTTTCGTAGTGTTTCCCAAGTAGCTTAGTGTAGCTGGCTATATTTAGCTAACTACATTCACTAAAAATATTTTGCCAGGGATCTAAAAGACATTCATTCATCCCATCCCATCAGAAATCCAATAATATAAATAATTTCCCATAATACCCCTAAAAGAGACTTGTTTCTCCTTACCTGTCACCTGCATGACTGCTGCTGTTCTTCCCTTGGTGCCACGGAGCAGATGAGCAGGAAGGAAAGATGTCCTCCATCAAGTCCAGCGTAGTGGTGCTTGCCCAGATGTCCAGAAGAGGAGCAAGAGCCTCGTCTTGGCACACCAGCTCCCGGGCCAGAGTCTCCACCCGCACTTCTGCCTCCGTGCGCTCCCTCCTGGCCAGCAATGGCAACTCAGGGCTTTCTGAAAGCTCTTCTGCCTCAGCTTCAGAGGTCACAGCAGTGACACTGGTGATATTGCACTCAGAGGTTACTGACAGGGATGAGAGGTCATGCAACTGACTAACGTCTCTCTCTTGGTGGACATTTGTGACAGGTGGATGCTCAGAGACGCTGTAATGGAAGCGTGCAAGGTCATTAGTTCATCTTTTCCATCTTATGTATTACAAATAGATTAATTAATTCATCTTCAATAAGCACTTCATCCTGGTCAAGGTCATGCTGAATCTAAAAGCAGGCATGGAATTGAAAAATAAAACATAGGGCCCTATTTTCGTGCAAGCATAAGCATATTGGGTGTAAACCAGCTTTTCGTTTCCTTCAGCTGGTATTTTCATTGCTAGAAATGCAGGCATGTTGCTGTGATGTGGATGGAGCTATTGCTTGACAACAGGGTGCTTGACATCCAGATTCGGTTACAGCAGTAGGATTATCCAATCCACTTTTGTCCAAAATTGTGTTTGTTATTGTTTCCCTCTAAATGCAATGCCAAAAACTGTAATTTTCTGATTACAAGGACTCAAACCTTCAAGAAAGTCTACTAGAAACTACTAATTACAGCTGATTGAATTATTTTATCGATAATAAATATGCATAATAAATAACAGCAGACAATAGCTGTGGAAATTGTATGCCAATAATTGTACATTTAGATGTTGCAGCCATGTTTGTGCTGAACATTACACCTGCATTTCACAAGCATTAAATAACATGTAGTCATAAAATCAGTAATTATTAGCAGCCTTGATAAAGAGAAGACAGTTCATTAAAATCTCCAGTCATTTGCCAAATGCAGTGCCATAGAAATGACCTCTGAAAGTGTTTTCCACTGTGAGAGTGGGACTCTCCTAACTGCACTAGTGATGTTTTTTTTCATATAATTAACAGTGACTATTTAGTAAAATGAGACGATATAACCCCAAACAACACCTGTGTCTAAGTAGTAAATAATGGGTATGTGGTATGTGTGTGTGTACCTGTTCAGATTTTGTGATTCTTGAGGCACTATGTCAAGTGCCTCTTCCTTTATTTGAGGCTGGGTCGGTGGGTAGGGAAGTGGTGGTTCCTCAGAGAAGTTTCCTTCTCTTCTTGACAGTGGGTGTAGTGGTGGAGAGGTTGGAGATAAAAACACCTCATCATCTCCCTGTGAAATAGTTGCAGATGAGGCAAAGCCAGTACTGGACTCTGAGATCCGTAGAGAGGGGAGGGACCTAATGGGAGAGGTGGAGCGTTTGGGAGAAGTGGGCAATTCAGAATGGCATGGCCTGTGAGGTGGGTTGAAAGAGAAGGATGTGAGTGACTCTGTGACTTCTTGGTGTGGAGGTGAAAGGTCATGGTCTGTCTTCTCAGAGTTCTCTTGAGCATCTATGGAACTGTTGGCATTGGCAGAATTTTGATTGTCCATTCCTGACCATGAACTTGTTAGATTTTTGGGGACAGTGCCTGGGAAAGTGATGGCATCTAGGTTGGGTTGGCATTGTGTCTCATTGGTACTCTGCCACTCTGAAGAGGAGAAAGGACAGGGCAATCCGACAGAAGCTGCCAGGCCTGAGGCACTGTGGGATCGGGGTCGGTCTGAGTGGCGCTGTCGCTCCCTCCTTATCACAGGTGGGTTCAGCTGATTCAGACCTGGGTTCAGCAGACAGCTCTGCTCCAGACCAACTTCACTTGATGACCTTTGTGTGAGCTCAGGTGTCACATTCCCTGATGCTCTGCTCCACATACAGAAAGAAAAAAAGTGCTTGCAATATGACAAAAATACCATATTTGTGGACTTCAAGACATCTTTACAACATACAAGGTGTACCTGATATTTATATTTGGTTAACAAAGCACTGATCATTCCAGCCATATGATGAAAAAGTGTAAGAGATTCTTACGCAATATTTACAACAAATTATATGAAGTGAAAAAAAAATAAAAAATGGTAATTTGCCAGCTCCCACTCACTAGCCAGCTCTCCCATACCAACCGGGGAGGTTGAAGGCTAACATATGCTGCCTCCAAAACACATAAAACCAGCCAGCACATATTTTTGTCCCGCAATTCATCCTACGTCACAGGGCAGTGTAACACATTCAGAGGATAGTACTACCTCTTCTGCATACATATGAGCTCAGAGACGGCCAAGATTGGATAGTGCTGCTCTGACTGACAGAAGAAAGTAACGCCAACCCTCCCACCCAGAGAGCACTGCCAATTTACTCTCTTGGACTTCAGCAGGATTCAAACTCCCAACTATAGGGTGAACGCTTTTCTGTTTTGCCAACATCTGAAAGTTTATAATGATGCAATATTGATATCATTTTGCACAATATCCCAGCATGTTTACGTAAAAACATGTTTACAGTTTCCATTTCTACTGTTATATATTCCATATGAAAGTAACTGGGAATTCTTTTACTTTGTAAGATCAGCTCCAAAATAGCAACAGCAACACTAACCAACTAAGACAGATCAAAAATTAGTCTTAGCATAAAAGTCACTGTTTTCAAGCAGCTTTCATCTCCTATCAACATCAACTTGTTTTTATAAAGGATAGATCTACAATAGGTCCCATGTCAACCATTCCTGATATTTGTTGGTAATGTGTTGCTCTAATATATACTCTGTTTGTTAAAGATACAAACAATACTGATATGATAGATGATGTTGGAAAGCAGGTAAGCAGTCAACAGCAAATCTAACATTAGATCTAATGGCAAAAAATTATACATGGACATCTAGGACACCTGAACCTGCTAAACAAGGTCTACATGTGAATCGGGACACAAGAACAAAATATTATTAGATAAGGTTTAGAACTTTGCTCTTCAGGGCCTGTCAGGTATGATCAGACTCCAGCCTGTATCTTATCATCATGAGTATCACTTTTACTGGTGTTTAATTTCGTTGACCTGTTTTCTTGTTATTTTATGGGTGTATATACAGTCCCTCTTCGTGTTACAGACCCCTTGCAAATGTTGCTGTTTTTCCTTTCAACCTTTTTGTCTAGGTCCATTTTAGTTGGAATTCTCTGTGTTTCAACCTCACTTGTCTGTGTTTAATTCATTGCCGATAAAAGGTATAGGGAACAACACAGATAACAATAACCTAGTGTTTATGAGTTCTGTGTTTTGGGAGCAGCACTTCTCATGTGATATAAGTGGGTGGAAGGGCAGTGATTTGGGCCAATTGGCTCATTTAGAAGACAAAGCAAAACCAGACAAAGGTCTGTTCATGTTTATATGAACACGCACGCACACACACACACACACACACACACACACACACACACACACACACACACACACACACACACACACACACACACACACACACCTGTTTTCTTTAGAAACACTCCCGAACAATCTGAGGTCTCCAGCCAAGACATCCTAGAAGTTAAAAGAACAAGGAAACATAATTGGGGAGGTGAACAGCAACAGGGAAATGAATCAGACCAGAGGAAGTTAACCATTATACTGTAATTACAAAGGCCTTCTGGGTCTAAAAGGGCAGTTAAGTGAGGCATTTTGTGATTACTAACCAGCCAACTATTGTTAATGAGAAATATTAGAAATATCCAAATGCTTAGCCATTGCAAGGAAATTTAGTTTTGCTGTGTATGTCATGTAATTTTGTGTTTTTTTGTCGTGGCCTTGTTTCATCTACTAATGTAGAACCATTTGGCCTCATGGCCTCATTTTAGTATCTTTCATGTACGTAAAGTTAAAACAATTGCATAGTGTAGTGTATATCCTACAGATTTGATGGAAAAATACTGGTTGGCATTTTAGCAACACCCCATTTAAGACTGGAAAGTCATTTATTCTGGCATAGTGATATCATAACTCTTGACCTCAAGATTCATACTCTGTCTTCATTGGTTGTTGACCGAATCTGTTTTCAAACAAATCTGATTATCAAATCTGATTATCAAAATCAAACTTTCACTGATTCTACAAGATGTGCATTAAAATGGGTTGCACATATCTATAATAACTGACACACTGGTGTCTTTGGAGCTTGTGTTGACAGTGTATAAAACCAAATTCTGTAAATTCTAACTCACCATCTCTTGCAGACTCTGTAGTAGCTAACTGTCATGTGAAAAATGTTTATGTGTAGGGTAACTGCTCTCAGAGATAAGTGGAGCTCCTTAACCATGTCAAATGTTTTATGCCTGAAACTGTGGCAGTTTGTCCATTATCTCCCATGACTACTCCCTCATGGAGGAACTGTGTTTATCATTTTAGCACATCTGTCAGAGCCATGCCTGCCGCCAGGCTCAGTGGCACCAAACAGGAAGTGAAGAGATTTGTATATTTCCTGGAGTGGGCACTAAATTCTTAATCTCATTCTTAACTGAGAAAAAAGAGGGATGACAATACCCCTTTCACCTCCTCACTACAGAGCTCATTAGATTAATTTGAAATATTGAAATATGGGTTTGATCATGTCCTCTTAGGGGTAAGCCAAAGGTTTCATATCTATGGTTTATTTACCAATATTATTATTTTAAATAACTTTTTATTTACTTAAAAAAATATATTATTGTAAAGGGGACATGATAAACTTATATGCAGTGTCAACTGGCATTCACATATCAATTCTCTGCATGAAGAACAATGATCTGTGCCTTTAATGTTGGCTTACAATCAGAATAATTGAATTTAAATTAGTCCAACAATTGAATATTTTCCATATTTCCTTGGACCACGCATCCAAATAAAGCAAGGTCATACTATGAGATGCCCTTTTGGATGGTGATTATAATTAGACAGGAGTTATTATAGTCTTGCAGCCATATAACCATATAACACATTTCAAATGCTAAAGTGTGAACCATAATGATGAATGGTATATATTATCTGATACCAAAAGATGAACATTTTATACAGTGCTAATGTCTTAAGATCTTAGAGCAAGTTCATTACCATATTGTGGTTCTCCACAGCTGGAGAGGATTTTGATCTGAAGTGCTGAGAAACAGGACAACCCTGATTGCGATCCAATAGGTCCTCTGCAGAAGCTGATTTCCCTGAGCTTCTGGCTGGAACAGATCTTTCAAAAACTTCATCCAAGCTTTGACTAGCAGGAGCACCGGGGAGCTGAGCAAAGGTTGGACCTGGAACATAGCCTGGAATGGTTCTCTTTGCTTGTCTTTCTGGTTTCTGTGGTTCTGCACTCTGTGGTCTAAAGGCAGACTGACAGATTTCAGATTGAGTCTGAGTTTGGGTGTTTCTGTTGGCCTGCACGGGATATTGTGTAATGGCTGTGAGAGTGAAGGACTGGCCGTTAACCTCAGAGATACCCTCTCGTCCTGGCTCCTGAAAAAAGCCCATGCTAGTGGAGGAGGTTCGGCTTTGTGAGTCCATGGACGAACAGGAAGTTGACTGCATGTAGGCACTATGAGGACGATGAGGACGTCCATCCATCCGTCGACCAGTCTTTCGCTCCACATAATCAACCAAAGCATCTTGCTGCATCTGCTTTAACTCAGGTCTTGAGGTGGCTAATTTAGTACCTGCACTACGAGTAGCTACAAGTTCAAACATCCTTCGTCGATCTGCAACACTTGTCTCAGGAAGCTGGAATTGAGGTGGTGCCTTCTTTTGATATAAGCCAGACTCTTGGTCAGAAGTGCCAACCTCATGAATGTTCTCTGGCTCAGAGTATGACAGTTTCTTTTGTTCCATGGTCAGTCGTTTTCGTCCACATATTCGCATAACTGGAGGCCCTACAGGAGGGATTCTTGGAAGCTCAGGAGCACTGGCCTTGTCTGGTAGCTCAACAGGAATAACATGCCGTTCTTTAGGAGTGTGTGGAGAGGAGGTGGGTTTGGGGCTTATATTGGGTCCCTTCCTATCCAGGGACATGTGTTTCACAGGCACAGGAGGAGGGTTTATGCTCAAGTCTCGTCTTCGGAATGAAGTGGATCTCAGCACCTTGGACTGAGCATCCTTGATGCTATCTCTGTATGCTCGAGTAAAGGTGGTGTCAGGAACTGTGCCTAAGATATCCTGATGGTCTTCTTTCCATTGGATGTCTTTGCTCATTTCCTCAAGATGAAAAGTGCTCTTGCTCCTTTGAAAGTCGTTACCATTTTCCTCATTGAGTTGAAAAGAACTCTTGCTCCGCTGTAGGTCATGTGGTTTCCTATGCTGAGCTTGATCAGTGCTCACATACCTTGGCTGCAAATCCTGTGATGATTCTGCATTTCCCTCATGGCTGGTACTCCAACTTCTCCCTTGAGGAGCATAAAATTTTTGCAGATCTTTTAGGCCAGACAGGGACCTCTTGGCACTGTGGGTAGCCTGACTTGGACAAATAGAGGAGCTGTAATTGGAGAGGCTGTGACTGTGACTACGTGGTTTGGTCTGCTGTCTCTCAAAGTGATTGACTTTCTCCATTACTGACATGCTACGTTCACTTTGGATGCTGCAATGGCTAGTAGTGCTCTGTGGGCTAGCACATCTCTGGACCTCTGCAAGTGCATTCTCAAGTCGGGTTAGTGGATGATCCAGATCTTGGTCCCTCTGTTGATAGGTGCTGGATTCGTTGTGGAACCTACCTGAAGTGTTGATTCTTTGATCACTTCCTTGAGGTTGGGCATGTTCCTGTAAAACTTCACATGATGAGTAAAATGGTTGTGGATGGACATTCTGTTCTTGACATCTGCTCAGCTCTTCCTCTCTAGGTTGTCTGTACGATTCCATAATATCCATTCCATGTGAGTATCTGGGTTTCTCTCGCCTTGGCTGAACAGGGGTGTAAGGGTCCTTTCTTTCCTGGCCTAGGGACTGCACTGGGGGTTTGAACCCCTGTGTTTGGAAATGAGACCTATAAAAGCCACATTTGGGCTGAGGGTCATCTTTCACCTGGTTTGGTTGTTTAGGCTGTGGGAAAACAAGAGATTGGACAGAGCTGGAGTAGGAAGCATTGCTTTGGTATCCATTTTCTGCTGCCATCCTAACACCAGAGTCTACTCCACAGTGTTCTTTTTGAGGGATGGGTTTACTTTCCTTGGCAAGTGCTGAGTACACACTACTAGAGCTGGGGTTTGTAGTTGGTATCTGCGTAAAATGGGGCTCTGGCAGTGGAACAGGGTAGATGCCAGTGGGTAGCATGGCTGATCCAGGTTGTGATAAAGGTGGAAGGCTTTGTTTGGGTTTAATCGTTGGGCTACTCTCAGGACTCTTTTCTATTACAGTGTGAAGTTGTCCCTCTATTCCAAATGATGATTTTCCTGATGCCACAGAGCCACTGGAGTGATGCCAAGAACCCTTGTGAAGAGCCCGTAAAGACCGAGCCTGCTCAAGACTGGACCATGAGCTGGGCCGCTCATGGCTCCGGGTGGCTGCATAACTGTCACTACGTAAGGGAGGCGAAGGTGCCCCCTTCAGGTTTTCATAAGAGTTGCCATTGTGTGTTTGACCACATACTGGTCCTGCACTGTGACGATGAGATGTGACTGTACCACAACCACTGCTTCCACTGCTACTGCTACTGCCACTGGTACTGTTGGAACGGTGACAACCCCTGCCCTGTATGCTTCCACATCTAGACGGTGCTTTGCTCTCATTAGTTTTTAGGATTGCTGTAGAAAGGACCTCATGCTCTGCAGACATGCCCTTTTGAGAGTCATAAATGGGGCGGATATAGTGAATATCTGCCTGATGCATGCCCTCTGCAGTGCTATGTTGAGGAACACTGTCCATGGAGTATGACCGCTCCTTGCTGAATGATGGCCCAGCTGCAAGGTATTCTGGGATACTTGAGCTGGTAGAGAAAGAACTGTATGCAGAATCACGTTTGCTGTGCAGGTGGTCAATGCTATTGGAGGATTTGGAGACTGACAGCTGATTGCAGGAACTGTAAGCAGGGTGTGAATGATCTAGACTCTCCATGCTTCCCCTTGAACTGTACTGGTCTGGACTTTTCCTCAGAAATCCTGCATCATAACCTGACAGGTCTGTGGTGGAAGCACTGTGATTAAAAATAAACAGTAGAGCTAAATTTTGTATGTATATAAGTTAACAAGGAAAATGCAGGAAAACAATACAGACGAGTATATAATGATGCTCTACAAGTTAAGATTTAGGCTGTAGGATTAGTAGAAATTATTAAATTCTGTTTATAATGTATACAGTGCCCTCCACTAATATTGGCACCCTTGGTAAATATGAGCAAAGAAGGCTGTGAAAAATTGTCTTCATTGATCTTGATCACCTTTTGATCTTTTGTTCAAAGAATTCACAAAAATACTCTGCTCTCATGGATATCAAACAATTGCAAACATAACACAAGTTTTATATATATAAAAAAAACTTTGTTAAATATAGGTGTGCAAAAATTATTGGCACCCCTATGAATTCATATGAGAAAAATATTTTTGAAGTATATTCCCATTGATATTTTACATTTTTTAAGTACACCTGGGTGACTAGGAACAGGAACTTGTTCAAACATGACTTCCTGTTTCACAGGAGTATAAATATGAGGTAACACATAGGCCAAATTCCCTTAGTCATTCATAACAATGGGTAAGACCAAGGAATAGAGCTGTGATGTGCGGCAAAAGGTTGTTGAGCTTCACACAATGGGAAGTGGCTAAAAGAAAATAGCACAAGCATTGAAAATGCCCATTTCCACCATCAGGGCAATAATTAAGAAGTTGCTATGTTATGTTATGAATCAACCTGGAATTGGACGTGTGTCTATATTGTCTCAACGCACTGTGAAGCGGATGGTTCGAGTGGCCAAAAAATCTCCAAGGATCACAGCTGGAGAATTGCAGAAGTTAGCTGCATCTTGGGGTCAGAAAGTCTCCAAAACTACAATCGGAAGTCACCTACATCACCACAAGTTGTTTGGAAGGGTTTCAAGAAAAAAGCCTCTACTCTCATCCAAAAACAAACTCAAGCATCTTCAGTTTGCCAGACACTACTGGAACTTCAAATGGGATCGGGTTCTATAGTCAGATGAAACCAAAATAGAGCTTTTTGGTAATAAACTCCAGAGGTGGTTTTGGCACACACAGAGGTGTAGCCATATGGAAAAGTACCTCATGCCCACGGTTAAATATGGTGGTGGCTCTTTAATGTTTTGGGACTGTTTTTCTGCCAGAGGACCTGGACATTTTGTTAGGATACATGGAATCATAGACTTTATCAAATATCAACAGATATTAAATGAAAACCTGACTGCCTCTGCCAGAAAGCTTCAAATGGGCCGTGGTTGGATCTTCCAGCAGGACAATGATCCAAAACATACACCAAAATCAACACAAAAATGGTTTACTGACCACAAAATCAAGGTTCTGCCCTGGCCATCCCAGTCCCCTGACTTGAAACCCATAGAAAACCTGTGGGGTGAACTGAAGAGGAGAGTCCACCAGGGTGGACCTCGAAATTTAAAGGATCTGAAGAGATTCTATATGTAGGAATGGTCTCAGATCCCTTGCCTTGTATTCTCCAACCTCATCAGGCATTGTAGGAGAAGAGCTGTTATCTTGGCAAAGGGAGGCAGCACAAAGTATTGACTAAAAGGGTGCCAATAATTGTTGCACACTTATATTTAACAAAGATATTTCTGATAAACCTGTGTTTTGTTTACAATTGTTTGATATCCATGAGAGCAGGGTATTTTTGTGAATTCTTTGAACAAAAGATCAAAAGGTTAAACAATAAAGACATTTATTCACAGCCTTCTTTGCTCATATTTACTAAGGGTGCCAATATTAGTGGAGGGCACTGTACAGTGGGCATAGAAAAGAATACCCCCCCCTTTAAAATAATCACATTTTGTTGCTTTTCTGCCTGAAATGAAGACGGACACAGTTTTTGTTTTATCCAGCTGTATTTACTCAGTGCAACTTATAACATCCAAGTCAAAGATATAACACCAACATGTCAAAAAAAAATTAAAAAATTAAAAACCAGAATCATGGAGTTTGCTTTAATTTGCCTTAATTGTTTAATTACAGCCTTTATTCTGTTGGGATAGGTCTCTACCAACTTTGCACATCTAGACTTTGCAATATTTGCCCACTCTTCTTTGCAGAACTGCTCAAGTTCAGTTAAATTTGATGGTGACCGTTTGTGGACTGCAGTCTTCAAGTCATTCCACAGATTTTCAATGGGATTTAAGTCTGGGCTCTGACTAGGCCATGCAAGGACATTCACCTTTTTCTCCTTCAACCACTGTGTGGTCAGTTTTGCTGTGTGCTTTGGGTCATTGTCATGTTGGAAGGTAAACCTTCTTCCCATTGACAACTTTCTGGCAGAGGGCAGCAGATTTTCCTCAAGAATTTGATGGTATTTTGCCCCATCCATTTTCCTTCTATCCTGACAAGCGCTCCAGTCCCTGCTGTAGAGAAACACCCCTATAACAGGATATTACCACCTCCATGCTTTACTGTAGGAATGGTGTTATTTGGATGGTGAGTTGTATTGGATTTCCGCCAGACATATCGTTTGGTGTTGAGGCCAAATAATTCAATTTTAGACTCATCTGACCATAACACCTTTTTCCATGTGGCCTCAGAATCTTCAAGGTGTGTTTTGGCAAAGCTCAGTCGTGGGTGGCTTTTTTCTTGCAACCCTCCCATACAAGCCACATTTGTGGAGAATTTGTGATATTGTTGTCACATGCACACAATGACCACTCTTTGTTATAAATTCCTGCAACTGCTTCAGAGTTGCTGTAGGCCTCTTGGTAGCCTCTCTGACCAGTTTCCTCCTGGCTCTTTCATCCAGTTTGGAGCGACTCCTGATCCAAGGAGGGTTTGTGTTGTACCAAATACCTTCCACTTCTTAATAATAGACTTCACTGTGCTTCTAGGCATTGATAAAGCCTTTGAAATTTTTTGTATCCATCTCCTGACTTGTGCCTGTCCACAAATTTATCCCGGAGATCTTTTGACAGTGCCTTGCCACCCATAGTTGATTGTTTGCTTCAGTTGCACTATAAAATGCTCCAGGAAAGCTCTTTTCATGCTGAGCTAATCAAAATGACCACAGCTGATCACAGTTGAAAGTCAAATGGCTTTGTGTGCCATTGAGAAGGTGATTAGCTACACCTTATTGAGTTTACAAGTCATTTTTAGGAGGGGGGTAATCCTTTTTCCAAATCAGAGATTTTGTTTTTTTATTTTATTTTTTATTTTTTTCTGACATGTTGGTGTTATATGTTTCACTTGGATGTTATAAGTTGCACTGAGTAAATACAGCTGGATAAAACAAAAACTGTGTCCTTCTTCATTTCAGGCTGAAAAAGCAACAAAATGTGATTATTTTAAAGTGGGGTGATTATTTTCTATACCCACTGTATAACTACCTCAATATGTTTCACTGAAAATTTTAAGATTCCAAACACAGCCAAATAACATTGCTTTGACGGTCACACAGAACAGAATTTTATGCTTTTTCATGAGGCGACAGGCCAGTAAAAGTTGAGCAGCATGCAATATCCCTGGTTATTGAGATGTTATTGGAATCACATAGCAATCTTCTTGGAAAAATGGACAATGCTAGTACTATCCTTTGTGTGCATTATGGGCCCTGGTTAAATTAATGATAGCTTTCAACTTGGATCAACATCAAAGAGAGTAATTTGGTTCCTGTTTAGAGATAATAAAATGGCATATCTTTAAACAAGGTGGTATTATTTTCACTCTTTGTGTGTAACATGATATTCCTTTGAGAAGTAGACAGATGCTCGCTTGTTGAAATGTAAACAATAACAGTGTCATTCTAATTAACGTTTGATACGTTTATTTTTCTCTTTAGATATTGTTTTAACATCTATTTGTCTCTGACCTGCCATGGTAGCTTTGGTGCCAGGGAGCCCCCATGGCACCCTGGGATATCTGCATCATGCTGTCAGAGTCCAGAGGGCCCTCACCCAGCTTAGTGGAGTGCCAGGAATGGGGACGGGACCCAGACTCACTGCTCCTGCAAAAGAGAGAGAGATGAATACAGTTGCCAATGCTCAAAGCAGATGGGGACAAGGCAACACAGATCACTGACACACATGCCTATATTGACGCACACTCGCACAGATATATACTACCATTCAAAATTTTGGACACACCATTTTGAAATCATATTTTCATAATCTAAAGAAGACGTATTCAAACAGTTTCCCTACGAGCTCCACTTTCCAGTTTTTTGGGAACCCATACCCCGCCCCCTTGTCACATTATTGCCTATTATTAACTGGAAAATAAAACTATATCAAATAAAACCACAGTTTTATAATACAGCAAAAGGGGGAGGTAAACACAGTATACTAATAAATACTAATAAGTAAACATAATACATGTCTCTTTGTCTAATGTCCCTTGTGAAAACGTGGTTTCTAACTGTTGCAGGAGTGCAAAGCAAACAAACAGAGTTTTAAATCACTGTCCAACTATAATTACCATTAAAATATTTTGTAAAGTGAAAATATTCTAGTGAAATACTAGTCAAAATATTTTGGGTGGCATCCCTGATCCTTAAAAAAAAAAAAAAAGTTAAGTGATGTTTACTATATTAATAATAGTTAAGTTGGACATACATGGATAGATTTTATTTACATAATGAAATAAAAAAATTCTACATTTACTGTGACAGAAAGCGAGTCAGCGCATCTTTCAAGCGAGGAGTTCAAAACACCTGCGCAACTGTCAATCATTCCAAAATGGTCACTTAAATACATTTTTTTGTTGTTGTGTGGAGTGAACAACAAAAGTGTTGTGGACTGTGGAGTGTGAGGAATTGCAGAGGAATTGCAGGTGGAGTGAAGGTGAGATGTTTTTTTCCATCTCACCATCACTCCTCCTGCAATTCCTCTACAATTCCTCACAATTCCTCACCTCCGATCTAAAGGCTTATGACTGAAAGTTGCTTCTGAGACAAATATTCAAAATAAGTTTTCAAAATAAATCATTAAATGAACACTAAATGAACATAATTTAAATTAATATACATTAAAATACATTAAATTATGTTCATTTAGAACTAAGGGAATGCTTAGGACTCAGCAGATATGGGAAATTGGGGCCACATGAAGCCGGCCGAGACAAGAACGTGCAAATATATTGTACTTTGAAGAATTTAAACTACTTTTGTAACATTTTTTTTTTTTTTTATGAAAATGTGCAAGTGTATCCAAATTTTTGAGTGGAACTTGTGTACATTATTATCATTTAAATCTTAACAAGCCTTCTTAACATATACATTCCTATAGCTTTAAAGTTATGTAAAAACAGACAAGACATTTATTAGACTTTCAAAGATAAGCAAGGCAAAGGAATGCCATTTAAACACTCAAACGCTCAACTGACCAATGCCTCCACTGAATTTTTTAAGCCAGAAGGGATGCATCCAAATGCCTTTTTGTAAAGGGCAAGACGAATGTGGACTTGGTTCTCTATCAGACCTAGATTAAAAAAAAATTCAAACAAACAATTCCTCCACTGGAGCATCTTCAAGGATACTAATAATTGCTCTATCTTTATCTGTGAACATCTACCACTAAAGACATCCTGGACTGAGAATTTGGACTGTTTATGGAGAAATGTAATGAATATATAATAGTTTCATAACAGAATCAGTTGGCAAGTGGTTCCAATAAAACAAATTTTTTGTTTTGCTTGAAAATTGGTTTATATTTAACAAAATATGGCGCAGACGTCCAGTTTGATATTTATCACAATAGGGAAGCAGCAAATTCACACAACCCCAAAATGTTGGTAAGGCATTGCTTAAAAAAAACAGTTTTTCAATTATGAAATCTTTCATACTTCAGGGAAAGGAAGAGTAATAGTTTCCACATTGATCTGTGATTGTGGACCAATTAATGTATTTCCTAAAACATTTGGAGGATAATGCCATGATCATCATTTTTGCCCAACACACATCAGCATACACACACATAAACTAATACACAGCTTATTAAATGCTGCACTGATGTTAGTCCTGATGCTAGTCTGTGGCCTGTAAGGTAATTATAAAATCATATACAATACCGTACCTAGAAATCTGTCTAGAGTTCAAGGTTTCTAAAATGGTTATCCGAAGTGGTTGTTATTTGATTGTCCTGCATGTCTTCCAACAACTGAAAAAGTAAAGCTAAAGGAAGGGGAAGAATATACTACATAAACCTTCTTATAATTAATTACACTGTAGAAACCTGACTATAAAAATTTAAAAAAGTAAATAAACAGGGATTTAGTGCTGATCTCCTGACTAGACACAGGGCACTTAAAATTGGGTGGATAAACAGGAAATGGTCTTGTCTACATACATAGGAAGAACTAAACAGTTATCTCATCATGGACAAATAATGGCTCTACATTTCTGACATATTTGCTCTATCAAGTAATCAAAATTCCATTTGTGGTTTTCAGAAAAGAGTTAAACAGCTGGACAGTGTTTTGCTTAAGTGCTTTTATCAAAAAAGCACTAAAGCAAAACAAAAGGTTGTAATACATATATATATAATTCTAGCAGTGTTTTGAAAAGATGTTATGTAATTTCACATATAATATGAAATGAAATTAAATGTTTCTACATTTTTAAAAAAAATACAGTAAAGAGCAGTAAATGAAACAAAGTCAATATTTGGTGTGACAAAAAAATAAAAAATAAAAATAAAAATATTAGTCTCCGGTACAGTGTGTGCAGTTTTATAAGGAAATGAGCTGGTAAGTTTTATTGAGCATCTTGCAGAACCAGACACAGTTCTTCTGGACACTTTGACTTTCGCACTCGCTTCTTATTTCTGCAGTGAAACCCAGCAGCCTTCATTGTGTTTACTGTCTGAAAAGTGTCTCTTACGTAATACGCTGCTTTCTTTAATGACATACAAACATTTTTCGGTAACATTTAATTTTGTGCTAGAAAACTAATGTTTGGGAATCTAAAATATTTTTTGTACCGACTTGATAATGTAGACGTCATAAAATAAAAAAATCTAACAAAGTTTGCACAAAAAAAAATAGGGTGCATAAGACTTTTGCACAGTACTGTATATATATATATATATACAGTACTGTGCAAAAGTCTTATGCACCCTATTTTTTTTTATATATATATATAGCCATTAAGTAAGGAATAAAGCATGGCAGGCAGGGCAATCTGTTATAGTACAATAATCAACAGTGAAGTTTAACAGCACATTTTGCCAACAACTACATTTTGTTAATTACCTAAAGAACAACACGTCATAATTTTTAGCAGTATATAGTATATATTATAGTTTCACTCCAATGTAACCATATCAATGGTTTTCTTTGCTAAATAACACATTTAACAAAAAATCTATTCAAATCATAATGTGAGCACCCTGTAAATAAACTGCTACTAAAGAAGCGAAACATATTAGAATGAGCACGTTAATATAAACTTGTATTTAACTTCTGTCAGAGCTACTGGTATAGAAAATTAATCAAGAATTCATCAATGATGATGAAGGTATTAAAAAACAAACAAAAAAAGAACAATACAAGATTCGCAGATTTCAATGCCAGTAACATTTCTGCTGACTTTGCAATACATCTGTAATGAAGGTGTTCTTCTGCATTCATATTGGAATGGGTACAATTCCCCATAAAGCACCCACTGAATGTTATCCAGTGCATTGAGTGATGCTAACCCAGTCACACACACACTTCTAGAGACTGTTACCTGGACGTGAACCTGAGAACCTTGGAGATGAGACTGTTGACACCGGTCTCTGCCGGCAGCTTGCACAGCACTCCATCAGACCTGCCGAGCTCAGACCTCTTCTGCTTTCTACGCAGTTTCCTGCGGTAAAATGAACCGAGCAGCTCCATTCGCTCCTTCTCCGCTGAACTCTTGGGCTCAAATGTTGGAGAACAAGCAGTCCCCAGTGTTGACCAACATGAAGATGCGTACCGTCATTCAAACATGCAATTAAACACCATTACGATGTAATTAAGCATCATTACAAGGCAGTAAACATCCGGACTCTGTGGAACTAACCCTGAGAATGGGCAGAGAGGATGAGAGAGAAACTGAGCGGGGAAAAAAAATGAACAGGGGGCTAGAGAGAAAAATAAAACAAAATACATCAAATTAAATAAAAATAAAATAAAAATTTGGGAAAAATGAGCAGTGCCCTGCTGCAGTTTCTATCTCGTTTTCTATATTTAAATCTGAGAAGTCAACACTAACACATGATACACAGCTGAACAAAGGGAACACTGTGTTCTCATCTCTCTGTCTTTTCTCCCTCTTTCTATCCTCATCTATCTTTCAGCATGTGACCCCAGTGTGAACACATCACACCCTGAAGGTGGCACAGGCACTGAAAGGGGCAGGAAGGCCAGTTTTAGGGTGTTCCTGTTATGTATCTCAGCTTCATTAACTGACAAGCGACAGAGGATTTCTGCCCCAAGGAGAGATGCAGCCATGGTGCAACAGGTGCCTTAAAATGGCAGAAGCTTGGAGGAATCATAACACAAGCCTCCAAACATGCACACACACTGCCTGGAGTGGGAAGGGAGTGTTTCACAGAGCCATCACACAATCTCGTCACCTCTCTTTCAGCTTTGACACAATGACTATAGATTTCTGCACTGCTCAATGCTACGTTTCCTGGGAGAATCCGAGATTTCACCCTTGAACACACAGACCCTCCCAATGTAAGCCGAGCCCCAGGAATGCAGAAGATCTGATACACACACACACACACACACACACACACACACACACACACACACACACACGCTTATATGTTCAAAAATGCACCACTCAAAAACACCCCCCCCCCCCAAGTGTCTGTTTTGGCTTCTGTCTAAGGATTCCTCTCCTGCCACCTCCCTCCTTAATTCCCTTTCTCTGTCCTCTGTGGTCAAGCTATAACAGGGTGTGTCTGAGTGCCGAAACTTTATCTGAGCTTGGGGAACTCTGCTCCTAAATCTGTTTTATCTGAGGAAACCGAAACTTGAGAGAAGATTAGACAGAGGGAGGGAGAAAGAGAGGAGAGCGGATGGGGTGAGGACTGAGGGAGCGCTCAGATATTGTCTGCCTGTTGACTGAGGGATTTCAACTGCACTGTTGTGGTCTTAAAACTCACATCTTCACATGCTTCCTTGATCAACTGTTCCTGACCTAGGAATCTTTCATGCAATTTTGCAATACAATTGCACTTATGGAACGTTTCAACTTTTATTTACCAATGTGCTAGGAAGTTTGTTTTTGTTAGGGGCTCTATGGCTTGTGTATGTGTCTAGCCCAGAGGTCGGGAACCTTTTTAGCTGGCAGAGCCATAAAAACAACAAAAAAAAGTTATGATTTTTCTTTAAAGAGCCAGGGGAAAGTTAACATATTTTTTGACGTTTTTATATGTTTTCTTATTATTATGGTTATTATCTTTACTATTATTGCATAATTATAAAAGCCATTTCAGGCCATTTCACATTTTGTATGTTCTTGACCTAACAGCCTGCACTTCACCTAATAGGCCTGCAGGTGGCACTTGCACTTCATTTAACCAACTATGACGGGTTCATCAAATGGTAAATCAATACAGTGCGTAAGGAGGAGTAAATTGAACACTACTTACCATTAATGCGACTTCCAAAATTCGCAAATTTGTCTGTCAGTTTGTTTCTTTTAGACATTTCACCTTTGTTAAAAAACTGAAGACAGACTGGTTATGTAGCTTTCAGCCGATTTATGAATCAGACCGGGAAATTACCGCTCCATTCCACATTATCCAATGAAATTTGAGCTTGTTGTACCACATCATGATTGGTTGGTGTATAAATGACCAATGGGCATCGATTATGAATTATGTAATATTTTTTAATTGAATTGACACACTAGCTTTCGTGATTTGTGTTTGTTTTTACTTATTTTTTTCGCTGCGGTTGAGCCATAGGTAATCACTGAAAGAGCCAAATATGGTTCACGAGCCATATGTTCCCGACCCCTGGTCTAGTCTATCCTACCCTAACCCTATCAGCCATACAATTTACTGTTAATGTATAGCTTAACACAATGGAGCCCAGGTATACACTGGATTTTAATGATGATGTTCTATTATATAGGCTAAAAGTAATACCACTTACTTATTCAGTGCTTGCACACACACACACACACACACACACACACACACACACACACACACACACACACACACACACACACACACATTCACACACAGGGACAAACAAAACAAAGTCACTTCCCCACTAAGGGGAGCTGTGAAGCTTAGCTGCACCTAACCCCTGTAGCCTTCCTACTTGTGAAATGCTGGCTATAAAGCTTATCGTTAACTCAGAGTTACACTTGAATGATTAGATGATGATCCAGATGTGAAATATCATGGGCTCTATATTATATACACTCTATGCAAAATATGTGGTCACTTCAGGGATCTTTTTAAGCACATATATATATATATATATATATACACACACACACACACACACACACACACACACACACACACACACACACACACACAACAACTGAGAATGGATTGTTGGTGTTATTGTATTAATTCACTCTGAATGGTGCTCTCACCCTTTAATCAACCCTGGACATGACTTACCTTTTTAGGTTATAAATGCTTTTAGATTTTTTCTTTTTTTTTTGTGTGTGTGTGTGTGTGTGTGTGTGTGTGTGTGTGTGTGTGTGTGTGTGTGTGTGTGTACGTTTTACCACACAGCTTTCCACTGTTTGCATGTTTAGGATAAGTGTAACTGCCAAATCCCTAAGTCCAAAAGCAACACAAGCTGACTAAAATGTCCATAATGTAACATCTCAGAATAGAGCACTGCTAAGATAAAAGATTACAATCTGGTGCACGTTCTCTGAACATGACAAAACAAACTCAAATAAATGCCTACATTCCAGAGCTTGCTTTCAGAGTTGGTTTAAAAAAAAAAATCCACAGGGAACATGGCCAACACACATACCAACACTGCCAAACGTGTGATTCTTCCCTTGTTGGGAAACGTATAGAGATATAATATCAAATACCAGACAAACCACACTATTATGGTCCTGGAGAGGAGGGGGAAGATCACCAGTGACCGTCCCTCCCAGACTCCCAGGAGATCTTAATCTCCTTCCCATTATAGAGAGATTCTGTCACTACCATGCTATACTGGTCCCAGAGGACACAAGAATGTAATGTCCCCAATGACAGACGACTTCCCTAAAGGTAAAGCACCAGGGTGGGGTCAAGATGTCCAGGGAGGAGAGGAAGCAGAATTAATTCAGGACATAATGTGTAGTCTATTTCATGGGCCCCGCGGGTAAAGGCAGAACAGTGAGGGAAAAAAGTATTTGATCCCCTGCTGATTTTGTACGTTTGCCCACTGACAAAGAAATGATCAGTCTATAATTTTAATGGTAGGTGTATTTTAACAGTGAGAGACAGAATAACAACAAAAAAATCCAGAAAAACACATTTCAAAAAAGTTATAAATTGATTTGCATTTTAATGAGTGAAATAAGTATTTGACCCCTTCGACTTAGTACTTGGTGGCAAAAACCTTGTTGACAATCACAGAGGTCAGACGTTTCTTGTAGTTGGCCACCAGGTTTGCACACATCTCAGGAGGGATTTTGTCCCACTCCTCTTTGCAGATCCTCTCCAAGTCATTAAGGTCATTTTCAATGCCCTGGCTGAGAGAAGGAGGTTCTCACCCAAGATTTGATGGTACATGGCCCCGTCCATCGTCCCTTTGATGCGCTGCAGTTGTCCTGTCCCCTTAGCAGAAAAACACCCCCAAAGCATAATGTTCCCACCTCCATGTTTGACGGTGGGGATGGTGTTCTTGGGGTCATAGGCAGCATTCCTCCTCCTCCAGACACGCCGAGTTGAGTTGATGCCAAAGAGATCTGACCACACCTGACCACAACACTTTCACCCAGTTCTCCTCTGAATCATTCAGGCAAACTTCAGACACGCCTGTACATGTGCTTTCTTGAGCAGGGGGACCTTGCGGGCGCTGCAGGATTTCAGTCCTTCACGGCGTAGTGTGTTACCAATTGTTTTCTTGGTGACTATGGTCCCAGCTGCCTTGAGATCATTAACAAGATCCTCCCGTGTAGTTCTGGGCTGATTCCTCACCGTTCTCATGATCATTGAAACTCCACGAGGTGAGAGCTTGCATGGAGCCCCAGACCGAGGGAGACTGACAGTTTCTTCCATTTGTGAATAATCGCACCAACTGTTGTCACCTTCTCACCAAGCTGCTTGGCGATGGTCTTGTAGCCCATTCCAGCCTTGTGTAGGTCTACAATCTTGTCCCTGACATCCTTGGACAGCTCTTTGGTCTTGGCCATGGTGGAGAGTTTGGAATCTGATTGATTGATTGCTTCTGTGGACAGGTGTCTTTTATACAGGTAACAAACTGAGATTAGGAGCACTCCCTTTAAGAGAGTGCTCCTGATCTCAGCTCATTACCTGTGTAAAAGACACCTGGGAGCCAGAAATCTTGCTGATTGATAGGGGATCAAATACTTATTTCACTCATTAAAATGCAAATCAATTTATAACTTTTTTGAAATGTGTTTTTCTGGATTTTTTTGTTGTTATTCTGTCTCTCACTGTTAAAATACACCTACCATTAAAATTATAGACTGATCATTTCTTTGTCAGTGGGCAAACGTACAAAATCAGCAGGGGATCAAATACTTTTTTCCCCCACTGTATGCATGGACTTCAGGAATGTATGGAAAACACTGGTGGTGAGCTGTGTGTCATATCATTCTCCATGGTGTTAGTTACTAGGAGGGACCAAAGGAGGGCATACTAGGATCGTAAAAATGATGGAGAAAAATGGAAAGATGAAGAGAGGTAAGAGAAAAAGATAGAGGAGCATGAATGATTCAGAGTGCATGGATACAGTTTCTGAAACCACCACAATGTTCATTCGGGCTGCTCGATTTCATTAAAGCTGTTTTTCCCCCTTTAACTTACAACAGCAGTCAGAGTCCTGGTAATGGGAGGTTTATAATAACAGTGTATTACAATGTATATTCTACAATAAAGTGACATTACTGTGCTGGGATTAGCATGAGATATTCTGTTTTCATTCCATATACTGTTTACTTTCCATAGGGTAGAGTCAGCTGTAAAAGTTTTTTTGTAAATCTTATGAGTAATATATTCTAAGGCTCCAGTTTTTTTGACACAACAGGTATGTTTGTCTATTCAACTATTCATAATAAACAAATATCATTTTCATGTAAATATTACAAGATATACAACACTATATGGCCAAACATTTGTGGACACTGGACCATCACAACCATACATGGGCTTCCCTCAAAGTGCCGCAAAGTTGGAAGTACACAGTTGTATAGGATGTCTTTGTATGATGTAGCATTACAATTTCCCATTCACTGGAACTAAGACATCCAAACCTGTTCCAGCATGACAATTTGAGTGGCTTGCACAGAGCCCTGACCTCAACCCCACTGAACACCTTTGGGATGAATTGGGACACAGTCTGCACCCCAGTTCTCTTACCCAACATCAGTGCCTGACCTCACTAATGCTCTTGTGGCTGAATCGGCAAATCCCCACAGACATGTTCCAAAATTTTGGCCATATTGTGTATAAATTTAGTCAAAGGAATACAATGTTATGTGTAATCCCATGGGTGCAGTGGTAACTTCTGAATTCATGAAGTCTCTGGGGGATGTTTTTGCATATTATTTTATCATGTAGACAACAAACTCTTATGTAGTTATACAATTTTTTTTAAAGATAATAGGGTTGTAGTCAAGACTGCGATTATCAAGTCAAAGCCCAGGACTAGCCGAGATCGAGTCCAAATGAAATGAAAGCTCAAGCCTTTACTTCAGCTAGTTGGATTTATTTGTGCACTGTACCAATGGCTAGACTAGAAGAATTAATTATTTCTTGTGAAACTTTGTTCAGGCGAAAAAACAACACAGAAATTACTTTTGCAAACTCTCAGTCGAGCCCAAGACCATAATTAACGGGACCAATGCCTAAGATTGACAGAAGTCCAAATACAAATGGCAATATGCTTGAGACAAATCAAAGTCAATACAGAAAATGTACAGAAAACTTGAGTCCTACACCAGATCACCAGATCAATACTAAAACATTTTCTTAAGTGGGTGCATGAAAGTTTGGCACCACATGATGCAGAAACCACACCAGAAGCAAAAGCACCTCCTACGTCCTGTCACAATCCTCCTTATAGGCAGCTTCCCCTGCTATATAAGATAGTCTCTGTGATCACATCAGCCTGTAATTAAGAGAACACACCCAGACATCTCCCCGACAAGAAGGGAGAGCAGCTAGGCATTCAATCAGATATTAAACACAAATGACCCCTAGAGTCATAACATATGAAAGTCACAGGAATAACAGCTGATATGTTTGGGTATTTGAGCTTCATCCTTCATCCAGGAAATAAAACATTTTTCAAGTAAGTGGAACCTCGTTTTTTGCTTAGTTAAATATGTTAAATAAATTCATTGGTAACACTGGTACAACTGATCTGACACTTACAACCATTTTGAAATTTGATATGCTAGCTAACCAGCTAAGCATATCATGCTAACTGATAGTCAACTAGACACAGTGATCAAAACTAACCTATTTTAGTTTCATTTGCATACTACCCCTGGCAAAAATGATGGAATCACCGCACTTAGAGAATGTTCACCCAGGTTTTTTACTTCGTAGCAAATAAACAAATCACAGATATGACACAAGACAAATTTTGTTTAATAGCTGAACATTCTGGCTTCATGAAACCTCAAACAAGTTAAATTAAATTGTTTTAAATAATGGCATATTTTTTTCCCAGATCAAGTAGAGGAAAAAATTATGGAATCATCAACAAAAAAAAGACCTTTAGTACTTTGTTGCTCCTTCTCTCTCTGTTTTTTATGATGGCCTGAATTCTTTGAGGCGTGGACTTCACTAATGAAAAACATTATTCTCCATTGTCAGAGTCCTCCTCTCTCTCGGCGCTACTCGCGAAAGCTAGCGAGTAGCGTACTTCCCCATTCCCCGCATTCCATTCATAAACTCCATTGGATATTCCCATTCATAGACTCTAGTTTTGTTTATGTCACCATGTGCTCCTTTGTTTTGGTTACGTCATGTCTCTGCCCCTATTTGCTGACTGGTTCTTTGTTTTTGGTTTACGTCATGTCTCCGCCCCTGTTCATTCATTGGTTCACTGTTTATTGTTTCATTATTAATTTCAGGTGTTTTATGTCTGATTTCCTTGCATGTATATAAACCCCTTCAATTCTCCGCCTCGTCGCGGAGTATTGAATTAGATAGATAGATTTAACTATGTGAATGGATATTCGTGGTTTTTTCACTGCCCTCGCGTTTCCTGGACCTTGGATATTGTGTGGATTAATGCCCTTTTTTGTGGATTTACTACCTGGTGGATTATTGTTTGTTTTTTGACCCTGCGTTTGTCTTCCTTTTTCCCTGTCCTAATACTTATGGTTCTTTGCGTTTTTTCCCCTGTCCTTATACTTTTGGTTATTTATAAATAAACTTACTTTTCCCCAGCGATTGCATCCAGCTCCCCTGTGTTCGCCGTAACAGAATACTCCGCCTAAACATGGATGCAGCGGGGAAATTATTGGCAAGCCGCGCCAAACATTTTGTCCCCCCACCCCCCCCCCCCAGACTCAGTTTCTTTTCAGGCCTGTATTCCTCCTCCTACCACGTACAATGATTTTTCCTGGTATCCCCAATATTTTCTTTTACAGGCCCAGGGTTATTTCCTCAGTTTGGAGGACCCCAAAGCCAGCGAGGAACAATGGGTGAGGTTCCTCCAATCCCGTTTGGTCGGCTTGGCTCGCTGGTGGGCAGAGTTCCACCTCGACAGTGGGTACATAGAGCTGAACACTGTTTTGGGTTTCATGGATCTCCTGATCCAGGAGTATGGAAGCCCAGAATTCGAGCCGGACCTAAACACCCTGTTCAACAACGTTCACCTGCCCGATCAGCCCGGCCAGTCTTTCCTGGAGCACTATGGGAGGGAACGGGCCAACGTGGCGGCCGGCACCTCTCAGCCCTGGACCCAGGAGGGCATGACCGGGGGCTGCATCGGGCAGGCCACTTTGCGGCATGCCAACTCCGAGCTCCAGCCTGAGACCCAGCAGGTCTCCCCAGCAGAGCTCCATCTGGAGGTTAACGTGGCGACCTCCAGCCCTGAGCTCCAGCCGGAGACCCAGCAGGTCTCCCCAGCAGAGCTCCATCTGGAGGTTAACGTGGCGACCTCCAGCCCTGAGCTCCAGCCGGAGGAGACCCAGCAGGAGGTATCCTCAGCGGAGCTCCCTCTGGAGGTTAATGTGGCAACCCCCAGCCCCGAGCTCCAGCCGGAGACCCAGCAGGAGGTCTCCTCAGGGTAGCTCAGACCGGGGGTCCACGAGGGGACCACCGCTCTAGCCCTTTTCCTGTCGGGGGTCCATGAGGAGACCTCCGCTCTAGCCCTGTTCCTGTCGGGGGTCCACGAGGGGACCTCCACTCCAGCCCTGCTCCTGTCGGGGGTCCACAAGGGGACCTCCACTCCTGTCCTGTTTCTGCCAGAGGTCCACGAGGGGACCTTCGCCCAAGCCACGTTCAGGTCGGAGGTGCACGGGATGACCTCCTCCCAAGCCAGGTCCATGTCGGAGGTCCAGGGGATGACCTCCTCCCAAGCCAAGTCCATGTCGGAGGTCCACGGGATGACCTCTTCCCAAGTTAAGTTCATGCCGGAGGCCCATGGGGAGACCTCCTTTCCAAGTCGTAGTCCATGTCCAAGTCCATGTCCAGGTTCCTACCCTAGTCCCTTTCCATGTTCTAATCCAAGTCCATGTTCTAGTCCAAGTCCATGTCCAAGTCCAGGTTTCTGTCCTAACCCATGCGATTGCATCCAGCACCCCTGTGTCTGCTGTAACACCATCAAGCTGGTTCCAACTTTCTCGAATAACGGTTGACTGATCAGCTTTGCAGGATGGAGCCTTGTCATGGACCAATTTTTTTTTTACATTTCCACCATAAATTTTCAGTCGGATTGAGATCCGGACTGTTTGCTGGCCATATCATTGAGTTGATCTGCCTTTCCTGAAGAAAAGCTTTAACACTCTTTGCTCTGTGGCAAGCTGCATTATCATCCTGAGCAATGACCTCATCATCACCAAACCTATTTTCTATCGATGGAATGAGAAAAGTGTCCAAAATTTCAGTGTACACCTGTGCATTGACTGTTGAGGTCTCCCCTGGTCCTTTACCTGACATGCAACTCCATATCATAACTGAGTGCGGAAATGTGATAGTTTTCTTCAGGCAGTCATCTTTACATGTGTCATTAGAACGGCACCAGACAAAAGTTCCAGCATCGTCTCCTTGGCCAATGCAGATTCGTGATTCATCACTGAATATCACTTTCATCCAATCATCTACACTCCATGATTGCTTCTCTTTAGCCCACTGTAACTTTATTTTCTTCTGTTTAGGTGTTAGTGCTGTTTTTCATTTGGATTTTCTGTATGTAAATCCCATTTCATTCAGCCGATTTCTTAAAGTTCTGTCACAAACATTGCCTCCTGTTTCCACCCATTTCCTTTTCATTTGGTTTATTGTGCATTTTCTGTTTTCAAGGTATATTGCTTTGAGTTTTCTATCCTGACGCTTTGACGTCTCCCTTGGTCGACCTGTTTGTTTACTTTTTATAACCTTCCCATTTTGTTTACACCCGCACCAAATTTTAGACACAGCTGACTGTGAACAACCGACATCTTCTGCCACACTCCGTATTTGATTTCCATCTTGAAGGAGTTGGCACAGTATGGAAAATGCACAAAAAACAAACAAAAGGAGTCATCTGAAAATTCAATTCACCCTGTACTATACTGAAAACACATTATTACCACATTATTTGATGTTTTACTTTGTGAATATAATTTCTTTTTGAAAATATACACTCATTTCAAATCTGATGACTGCAACACACTCCAAAAAAGTTGGGACAGTCGACTGTTTACTGCTGTGCAACATCACCTTTTCTTTTGATTCCAAATTCTTCAGCATTTGGGCACTGAAGACACCAGTTGCATTTCATATGAATTTCTTCAGCTGCTCAACAGGGCCTTCGTTGCCTTATTCTGCACTCCATAATGCACCACACATTCTCAATCAGAGACAGGTCAGGACTGCAGGCAGGCCATGCTAGCACCTGCACTCTCTGCTTACGCAACCATGTGCATGTAATCCGGGCAGAATGTGGTTTGGTGTTGTCCTGCTCTGGATGGCAGCGTATGTTGCTCCAAAATGTGTACATATCTTTCTGCATTAATGGTGCCCTCACAGATGTGCGAGTTACCCATGCCATGGGCACTGACACGCCCCCATACCATGACAGACGCTGGCTTTTGGACCTGACACTGATAACAGCTTGGATGGTCCTTTTCCTCTTTGGCCCGGAGAACACGACGGCTGTTTTGTCCAAAAACTCTTTGAAATGTTGTTGTCGGACCACAAAACACGATTCCACTGTGCTACTGTCCATCTCAGGTGAGATTTGCATAGTAAAGCCTTAACTTGCATCTGTGGATGCAGCAACGAATGATGTTGACTGACAAGGGTTTACCAAAGTATTCCCGAGCCCATGTCAGGATATCCATTACAGACTCATGACGGTTTTAAGACAGTGACGTCTGAGGGATCGGAGATCACACGCATTCAGAAGTGGTTTTCGGCCTCGCCCTTTACGCACTGAGATCTGACCGGATTCCTTGAATCTTTTAATTATATTGTGCACTGTAGAAGGTGAAATGCCCAAAATCCTACCGATTTTTTGTTTTGTGTCATAACTGTGACTTGTTTATTTGCTATGAGGTAAAAAAAACCCGGGTGAACATCCTCTAAGTGTGGTGATTCCATCAATTTTGCCAAGCGTAGTACAAAATGAACATATAATTCAACATGTTATCCAGATGAGGACAAACCATAAATTAACAAAACTAGTAAATCAATTATGACAAAAGAAATGCAGCCACATAAGCAGAGGGCGGGCTCGTCTGTCTGCATATAGCCATAAATAAGCCATAAAGGTTTTAGTGCAGGTCACGCTTATGAAGGAAAGGATGTTTAAAGGCCAGTATAATTTTTTTCGGAGGATGAAAGCTGGCTTATAAATCGGTTTAGTTTGCCATGGCACCTTCTTTTAACAGTTTCTCTGTGTGACATGCTTGGTGTGCATGATCACCTGGGCACAGTGTAGATCTCTTTTTCTCCTCCATTTCACTGTTTTTATACTGCTAAATATTTTTTAATTGGTATAGAAGTGAGGCAAAATAACTTCCACTTCTGCTTATCCTTTCACCATTTAGTAGTCATTTCATGTTTCCAGCCATCTTTGCGCTTGACCTTTTATGGAGTTTGATGGGCATCAAGGAGCTACGTCAGGAATGCATGTTGGACTTGTTGATTATCAGCATGCAAGTACGAACAAAATCTGGCAGAAAATTTTAGTTTGGTTTGTCTTACACAAACATTTACACACAACTTTATGAAAAGATTGATAAATGAGGCCCGTTGTTCCAAACTGCATCTCCCTTTTATTGATAGTGTATTTTTGAGTTTTTTGTGGCGTCTCAGTCAAGAGACTGCACACTTACAAACACATCAGACACACACACACACACACACACACACACACACACACACACACACACACACACACACACACACATTTGGGTTATAGAAGGAGAATTATTTAGTTGGTCTATTAAAGCATTTTATGAAAGTGGCGTCTTTGTGAGCCTCAAATGGGCTTTAAAAGCTAAAGTAATGACGCTTCAGAAACAGCAGAACAATTCTAGAACCTTCTCAGCCCATTGCCATAGCGATGCCCCTGTCCTGAATTCCATGGGTAGGGGCGCTGTGGAATCCAGCTGCCGAAGAATTTCCACCATGTGACCTTCAGATCGGCACCTTATTAGGACAAAAGATATTTAGGGAGCAGCCACTGCTATATTTACGGCATGTGTGCATGGTACCAAAAAGGGAGAAGAAAGTATACAAAAAACAAGAATTTACACTGAGGGAATATGGATATCCTCCTCTGAAAAGTGCGTCATTTCTTGTTTCCTGTCATTTTAATGGAAGATGCGCTGACGTTAGGATTGACCTTCGTGTGTGACGTGACTATACAGAAAAATGTTGTGTAAACAGCTGAGTGTTACAATGAAATTCCCACCTGTAGCACACACACACACACACACACACGCACATGCACACGCACACACAGATTCATACACACAAAAAACAAACTGCCCACCTAATTCCCTGAAGTAATTTGATTCTTTCACAGAATAGGCACAGGGAGTTTGAATATTGATATTTTCAATTAGAATTGAAATAAGAAAACACTGATGAGACTGCAACGTTACTGTCTCTCTGTTGGTAATCTGCAAATCAACTCTATATTCCATCAAGCTAGGAGTTAACAGTGTTTACTGCATAGTTCACAAAGAGGGCTAGAAGAAGGGATGCTCTATTTTTTTTAAAAAATTGTTTTTATGAAGGGCATGCTAAATAAATGATTAGATAATTAAAAATATAAACAACAAATGTGTATCGCATCAAGTTTGTATTTTCTCTTTTTGTTCTCTGGTCAAAATATAGCCTTTCTGCAGCGCTACAGCTCTGTCCTTTGCCTCAGTCTGTACCTCGGGGGGCAGGTTATCAGGATTATTATCGGACTGCATGATATCGTTTTTAAGTTGGACCAAACTAGTAAAAAGCCGGCCGCTAAAATGAAATTGGCAGTAAAGGCAAGAAATTCAACATTATGTCATTCACACTGGGTTTACACAAGGACACATTAAATATGTTGAGCACTTCTCAGGTCCTTCATGGGTTTATAAATGTACAGCAAGCTGTATAACAATTTCATGAAATAATGCTCTCATCTAAAATAAATTTTGGGAGGGGGAGAGGGGACAGGACTGCAACCAGCAGCATTGAATATACTGCAATATCTACACTATACAGACAAAAGTATGTGGACAAAAAAGTATTTGCCCCCACCCTGATTTATTCTGGTTTTGTGTATATCTCATATTAAATTGTTTCAGAAATGAAAACAAAATCTAAGATAAAACAAAAGCAACCCGAGTAAACATAAAATATAGTTTTTAAACGAGCAAAAAAGTTATCCAATACCAACTGGGCCTGTGTGAAAATATATTTTCCCCCGTAGTTACTAATTCTCCAAATCTATGAAACTGCATTCATAATGGGGTTCAGCTGGACTAGACACAACCAGGCCTGATTACTGCAAACCCTGTTCAATCACATGAACACTTAAATAGAACTTTTTCAACAGCATGAAGTTGATTAAAATGTCTTACCCAGTAACACACTTATAAAATTGAAAGAAATTCCAGAAATGATGAGGAAGAAGGTGATTGAAATACATCAGTCTGGGAAGGGTTACAAAGCTATTTCAAATGCTCTGGGACTCCAAAGAACCACAGTGAGAGCCATTATCTCCAAATGGAAAAACTCGGCACAGTACTGAACCTTCCCAGAAGTGGCCGACCTTCCAAAATTCCTCCAAGAGCACAGCAACTACTCATCCAGGAAGTCACAAAAGAGCCAAGGACAACATCAAAGGACCTACAGGCCTCTCTTGCATCAATAAAGGTCACTGTTCATGACTCCACTATCAGAAAGACACTGGGCAGAAATGGCATCCATGGAAGAGTGGTGAGGTGAAAACCACTGCTAACCCAGAAGAACATTAAGGCTCGTCTGAATTTTGCCAAAACACACCTTGATGATCCTCAAACCTTTTGGGAGAATGTTCTGTGGATTGATGAGTCGAAGACAGGGATCCCACTGCATCTGGTGGAAACCAAACACAGAATTCCACAAAAAGAACATCATACCTACGGTCAAGCATGGTGGAGGAAGTGTGATGGTGTGGGGGTGTTTTGCTGCTTCAGGGCCTGGGCAACTTGGAATAATTGAAGGAAACATGAATTCTGCTCTCTACCAGAAAATCCTAAAGGAGAATGTCTGGTCTTCAGTCTGTAAGTTGAGACTAAAGTGCAACTGGATTACGCAGCAAGACAATGATCCAAAGCATAGGAGTAAATCCTAGTCCTAGAAGTAAGTGAAAGACTGATCTCCAGATATCAGAAGCTTTGCTTGCAGTTATTGCTGTTAAAGGTGGCACAACCAGATTTTAATTTAAAATAATTTTTCACATGGGTGATAAGTGTTGGAGAACTTTATTTTGCTTCAATAAAATAAATAAATAAATAAAAACTGTATTGTGTGTTTACTCAGGTTGCCTTAGTTTTATGTTGTAAAACAATTTAGTATGAGATATACACAAAAACTGAAGAAATCAGGATAGGGCAAATACTTTTTCACAGCACTGTATATTAATTTAAATAGTATTATAATTTATTATATATGCAAATCAGATTATTAATTATTATAAATGTAAATCATAAGCAGCATAAAGGAATGGATGAGTTCAGGCAGGCCAGAGGTTATAGCAGCAGCCATCAGTTCCAGACACGGGAGGCCAGAGTCCAGCACAGGTGATTTCTCTGTTCAGATGCACCTGATTGACCTCAGTAGTTCATTATCAGTTTTATAGGTTTGAGCAGGGAAATTACCATGATCAAACAGGGTGGACTCTGGCTCCGGGATCACAGATTGGCTTAGAACTATGATGGAGACAACCTCAGTTGAGAATATGATAAATTCTAATAACAGTGTGATGCATGCATGGGATTACATACTCAGACAGCAGAGAGTGTTGTTGTTGTTTTTTTTCTTAAATTCTGACAACAATGGCATGGTGGGATTATTAATGGGGCTGTCCTTACCGGCCATTCTTTGTAGAATTTAAAAAGAGAAATGTTTTTTTTTTTTTTTTATTTCATCAGATGACACAGGGTGGGAATGGTAATACATAGAAGACTCTATTAACTGAATCAGTATCAAGTGTTAGAAAAGCTAACAAAACTGGATTTCTTTCATTTTAAAATAACGTATAACAAGTATACTTGGGTTATAGTACATTAGTTTTAATGCTAGTATGTCACTAAGGTAAGTTCTTAGTAGTGGACTCAGACCTTAATGTGAATAAACACACACACAGACCTGTGTTTGATGCGTATCTGAACTCCTCTGCTGCATCGGTCTGTATCGGCTCGATGGCAAGGTGACGGTGTAAGGGACTCACTACAGCATAAATCTGCACATTGCTCTCTACACACACACACACACACACACACACACACACACACACACACACACACACACACACACACACAAACACAGTGTATAATACTTGAAATATATATCCACACGGTACCAATCACATTCAGGAATACTGATTTTCAGTAAAGCTTTTCCTTACACCATACCCTTCTATAATATTCTAAAATATTTCATATTTTAGACTGCCTACCTTAACATGACAAAATTCACAGTTAAAGCTGCAGTACCAAAGTTTTTTTTTTGGTTAAAAATTAACGTAACTCAATCATTCAAAACCTTTTCAAAAAATTCTCCTTACTGTACCCCGATTCGCAATGGAAAGCTTATAATAATAATTTATAAATTGAGCTGTCGGGTCGGATTTCGAGGGAAATGTCAGTTTGACATCATTTGCGTGGCTTTTGCGTGGTTACGTCACGTCCGTAAACAGAAAGAAGAAGACCTGGCTACCATATCGCGTGTGTGGGGGCTGAGGATGGTGGAGTGTTTGTAGCTCGCTCTTACAACAGTTGCTTATAATTTAAACTAGTCATCTAGATGGCTGCATTAATCTGGACATTTCTAAACACAATCATCTTTGACATCTGGAGAATCAGCTGTTGTCAAAACCAATAAACCTCGAACTGTGGGGAGCAAGCAGTCAAAAAGGGAAAGCGACAGAGCCCGTGCTAAAACGAAAATAAATATCGGCATGGCTTTTGAGAGGTGGCGAAAACTCAGAGATCTGAAGGGATTGAAGACTGACATAGAGATGGACAGGTAAGACATTTCAGTGGCTCAATAGGTAGCTAGCTAACATTAGCGCACTTGTTCGTTTGATTCAGCTAAGTATCGAGTTTCCTATGGTTTTTTTTGTTGTTTTGTTTTGCTATGGTCAATGTGGTAAATTGCACTTATTTTCTGCTAGCCATGAGAGAGATCAACTCAACTGTACTCCAAGAAAACCATATCAGCCGCCACCTCCGTTGTCAAGTATTGGAACTAATATACAACCCATACTAATAGCTCAAACCATCAGAGTCATGCCCAGAGGAGCAGTGCCCAAGCACAACCCATGTGAAAAAAAAATCGACTGTATATATATATATATATTATATATATAAACGTTTGCCCACTGACAAAGAAATGATCAGTCTATAATTTTAATGGTAGGTGTATTTTAACAGTGAGAGACAGAATAACAACAAAAAAATCCAGAAAAACACATTTCAAAAAAGTTATAAATTGATTTGAAATAAGTATTTGATCCCCTATCAATCAGCAAGATTTCTGGCTCCCAGGTGTCTCTCATACTGGTCACTGGAAGTTCAACATGCACCTCATGGCAAAGAACTCTCTGAGGATCTGAAAAAAAGAATTGTTGCTCTACATAAAGATGGCCTAGGCTATAAGAAGATTGCCAACACCCTGAAACTGAGCTGCAGCACGGTGGCCAAGACCATACAGCGGTTTAACAGGACAGGTTCCACTCAGAACAGGCCTCACCATGGTCGACCAAAGAAGTTGAGTGCACGTGCTCAGCATCATATCCAGAGGTTGGCTTTGCAGAATAGATGTATGAGTGCTGCCAGCATTGCTACAGAGGTTGAAGGGGTGGGGGGTCAGCCTGTCGGTGCTCAGACCATACGCCGCACACTGCATCAAATTGGTCTGCATGGCTGTCATCCCAGAAGGAAGCCTCTTCTAAAGATGATGCACAAGAAAGCCCGCAAACAGTTTGCTGAAGACAAGCAGACTAAGGACGTGGATTACTGGAACCATGTCCTGTGGTCTGATGAGACCAAGATAAACTTATTTGGTTCAGATGGTGTCAAGCGTGTGTGGGGGCAACCAGGTGAGGAGTACAAAGACAAGTGTGTCTTGCCTACAGTCAAGCATGGTGGTGGTAGTGTCATGGTCTGGGGCTGCATGAGTGCTGCCAGCACTGGGGAGCTACAGTTCATTGAGGGAACCATGAATGCCAACATGTACTGTGACATACTGAAACAGAGCATGATCCCCTCCCTTCGGAAACTGGGCCGCAGGGCAGTATTCCAACATGATAACGACCCCAAACACACCTCCAAGATGACCACTGCCTTGCTAAAGAAGCTGAGGGTAAAGGTGATGGACTGGCCAAGCATGTCTCCAGACCAAAACCCTATTGAGCATCTGTGGGGCATCCTCAAATGGAGGGTAGAGGAGTGCAAGGTCTCTAACATCCACCAGCTCTGTGATGTCGTCATGGGGGAGTGGAAGGGGACTCCAGTGGCAACCTGTGAAGCTCTGGTGAACTCCATGCCCAACAGGGTTAAGGCAGTGCTGGAAAATAATGGCGGCCGCACAAAATATTGACACTTTGAGCCCAATTTGGACATTTTCACTTAGGGGTGTACTCACTTTTGTTGCCAGCGGTTTAGACATTAATGGCTGTGTGTTGAGTTATTTTGAGGGGACAGCAAATTTACACTGTTATACAAGCTGTACACTCACTACTTTACATTGTAGCAAAGTGTCATTTCTTCAGTGTTGTCCCATGAAAAGATATAATAAAATACTTACAGTTACTTCCAGTGACCAGTATGAGAGACACCTGGGAGCCAGAAATCTTGCTGATTGATAGGGGATCAAATACTTATTTCACTCATTAAAATGCAAATCAATTTATATCTTTTTTGAAATGTGTTTTTCTGGATTTTTTTGTTGTTATTCTGTCTCTCACTGTTAAAATACACCTACCATTAAAATTATAGACAGATCATTTCTTTGTCAGTGGGCAAACGTACAAAATCAGCAGGGGATCAAATACTTTTTTCCCCCTCACTGTGTATATATATATATATATATATATATATATATATATATATATATATATATATATATATATATATATCCAAAAGTTCCAGATTTTGGAACATGATTTTGCCCATTCAACCACAAAAGCATTAGTCATGCACTGATGTCAGGCGAGGAGGCCTGGGGTGCCGTTGGTGTTCCAGTTCAACCCAAAGGTGTTCAGTGGGGTTGAGGTCGGGGCTCTGTGCAGGCCAATCGATTTCTTCCACACCAACCTTGGTAAACCATGTCTTCATGGAGCTCGCTTTGTGCACAGGGGCATTGTAATGCTGGAACAGGTTTAAGCCTCTTAGTTCCAGTGAAGGGAAACTGTAATGCTACAGCATACAAAGACATTCTAGAGAACTGTGTTTCAAACCTTGTGGCAACAGTGTGCGGAAGAACCACATATGGGTGTGATGGTCAGGTGTCTACATGCTTTTGCCATATAGTGTATGTATCTGTTTTTCAAATACTGAAAATATATAACATTAAGAATCAGATTTCAGAACTCACACAGACTTATCTCTGCACTGGGTGATACATTTCAGGATTGTGATCACTGCATCACACTAAAGACCAACAGCCGATGCATTTCTGAATCTTTTTCTAGACCCGGATCTGACTTGCTTCGAATTCAACGAATAGGTGTTTCGGGTGTTTTCAGTGAAATGCGAGCCCACATGCGCTGTACAGTGGCGCATGCTGAACACAGGCAGTCACTATACTACAGGTCTGGTGTGAATTGTAGGTCGATTCTCTGCGCGGTATCTAGTAATGGGCACTATGAGCCATTTCATATTTCATATATCATTTCATATCATTTCTTTGTAAGTAGGACATGTGTTTGACACTGCTTTAGTCTTACCCTGGACTTCTATATACGCTAATGAGAGTGACTCTGAAACTGAGCTTTGGTGCTACATTATGCTCAACTTCAGAGGGGCATGACAAGTGTATTAAAAAATATAGGTAGGTCTTTTATCCTTTCAGAAAGTTTTCTGGTTAAAACTGTTTCCAAAGTACACAGACATGTGATCGAACGAATTTAAATATTCACCCTTGCATGCTCTCTTAGGTTAACAGAATGCAGAACTGGTTCTTGGCTAGCTGTGGCTAGCATTTGGCAGGTTAAGACAGTATTTGTCCAAGGAGGCACCAGTCTGCTCTTTTCACCACTAACTAACTAACTCTCTCTCTCTCTCTCTCTCTCTCTCTCTCTCTCTCTCTCTCTCTCTCTCTCATACAGACACCCACAAAGCCCTGCGATGTGTAATGTGTAAAGGATCTGGCAGAATGTCCATACCGGATACAGGTTCAGGAGTGTGTGTGTGTGTCACCTGTGTGTCTATATGTGTGTGTGTGTGTGTGTGTGTGTGTGTGTGTGTCACCCGTGTGTCTATGTGTGTGTGTGTGTGTGTAACTGTGTGTCTTTTAGTTTCGGTGTCTGTAGATAAGTAGGTAGTAAAGCTGTAAATGAGCACTTGTTTAAGGTGTACATTTTATCCCCACACTTGCACCAAAAGCTTTGAAAGATTAGGCAACTGTGGGTAACAATTCTGACTTGGCCCATGTGATGCCAATCATTCAGCATTTCAAGCTGAGGATCAGAACTATCATAGCTTAGCAGTCTATCTAAAAGTGGTAGACAAAGTGTTTTCTTGGAGTTGGAGAACTGGACTTTGAGCAAGACTTTTGATTTTGTGCATGGGTATATGAGAGAGAGAGAGAGAGAGAGAGAGAGAGAGAGAGAGAGAGAGAGAGAGAGAGAGAGAGAGAGAGAGAGAGAGAGAGAGAGAGAGAGAGAGAGAGAGAGAGAGAGAGAGAGAGAGAGAGAGAGAGAGAGAGAGAGAGAGAGAGAGAGAGAGAGAGAGAGAGAGAGAGAGAGAGAGAGAGAGAGATTAGTCATTTCCAGAAAAATCCCCTCAAGCCTGATAAAATAATTAGCACAAAAAAATCCAGGGAGCAGCTACAGTTTAACACGAGTTAAAACACACTTACTCATGCAGACGGTGCTGAATGTTATTAGTGATCATGTGTACACTATATTTATGCAAGGAATAAAACAGGTGGTGTGATACGGCTTGATGTGGAGCAGCAGTGTACTTTCACACCATGTACAGTTATATTTAATGTTGCGGAATGTCAGTGAGACCAGTTAGTTCCTGTTATCACTTACATTACAGCCGACACTAATGTCAGAGCTACTGTTATAGAAAATTATTCAACACCTTCTGATCAATCAGATTTAAAGGGATAGTTCACCCAAAAATGAAAATTCTGTCATCAGTTACTCACCCTCATGTTGTTTCAAACCTGTAAGACTTTCGTGCATATTCAGAACACAAATGAAGACATTTTAATGAAACCTGGGAGATTTCTGTCCCTCCGTTTACAGTCCAAGTAACCAAAACTTTCAAGCTCCAAAAATTTCATAAAGGCATCGTAAAAGTAATCCATGTGACTCCAGTGGTTTAATCCCAGTTTTATGAAGTGATATAAATGCTTTGTGTGCGCAAAAACAACTGAAATTAAGTCTTTATTCACAAAACATCTTCACTTCTGCATAGATCCTCGACGCGTGTTGACAAGGAAATCACGAAGCATGCGGTGAGGGTGAGTAACTGATGACAGAATTTTTATTTTTGGGTGAACTATCCCTTTAAGAGATCAACTTCGGTAGGCAAAATTTGTAATGCCATATTCAGTTATATTATATTTGATATTTGATTGATGTCTATTAGTTCAGTTACATTTCTGCGTGAAGTTTGTTTATCGCTATCAATACACACACACACACACACACACACACACACACACACACACACATGAACTATGCCGCACAGTATCTTGCCAGGTCCAAAGTGCCGTGAGAAAGTCATAAATCTGAATCATATCACATATTTATCTATACAAACTCTAGAAAGCTATTTCCTCAATACAGATAAATATGTTCCGAGTTCCTTCTGTAAAAATCTTAAACCTAATCTATCATGGTGACATGGGAGGTAATGCACATCTCTTATTAAACATCATACTTTTAGTTAACATTAACAACACTCAGCACATACCTCATCCTTATTTCTTCTCAGAGTCTAAAGGTCATACAGTTCACAGCCAAAAAAGTACAACCCGCAGCTAACTACTCACACACACCTCCTTAATAAAACCCCCAGGATACAGGATTTTAATGTAATGGGCAAACCTGCAGGATTCTGTGTTTACAAAAAAAGAAAAAACTTGGCCCCTGCACTTGGCTCTCACCCAAAGACTGAAATGCACACAAGTGAAATCCTAATCAGCTCTTGAGTGGTGATATTGTAAATAAACTCTTTCTCTCTTTGCTGTCAAACAGTAACCCACTTAACTATCTCTGTGTGAAGTAGTTTTAATAATAATAATAATTATTATTATTATTATTATTACAGTATGTATTGTATTATTTTATTGTTGTACAGATTCTTATAGTTGTGCGTGATGTGTTACTGTGTGAGACTACAGTGGCCACAGGCTCAGCAAAACTGTGCAGTTAAATATTATAAAAAGACCAACTTGGAACGGGTTTGGTGAGCCTGTGTCCACTGAAGACTTAGTTGTTGGCTGATAGGAGTGTAACCCAATGTTGTCTTCAACTGTTGTAGGCCATCTGCTCAAGGTTGCACATTGAGTTCTGAGCTGCTTTTCTGTTCACCACAGTTGTAAAAAGTGGTTATTTGATTTACCGTAGTCTGGCCATTCTCATCTGACCTCTCTCATCAACAAGGCCCACAGAACTGCTGCTCACTGGATGTTGTGTTGTTTTTTATTGGGTTTTTTGCACCATTTAGTGTAAACTCTACAGACTGTTGTGTGCGAAACTCGCAGGAGATCAGCGGTTTCTGAAATACTCAAAGCAGCCCATCTGGCAACACAAAAATGCCACGGTCAAAGTCACTGAGATCACGTTTTTTCCCCCACTCTGGTGTTTAATGTGAACATTAACTGAAGCTCTTGGCTTGTATCCACATGATTTTATGCATTCCGCCGCTACCACATGACAAGCTGATTGGATAATTGCATGACTGAGCACGTTTACAGGTGTTCCTAATAAAGTGGTCAATAAGTATATGTATAATACTCTGTCTGGAATGTCATGAAAACAAATGTTGTGGTATAAGAGGAATAAAACACCTGCATTTATTGGAAAATACTCAGCTTCTGGGTGGTAACAGTAACTCCACTTCATATCACATCATACAACCCCACCACTGATTGTTTTCCTACAACATCATGCCCTGTCATGTCTTATTCCTAACATACGATATATACCAATGTTAAACAAGCACGATAATTCAAATTCATGTAGCCTTGTTAGTCACTCGGATCATTAAATACAAGACCTAATCCTAGGTTTTAAAAAGGTCAGTTGTGTCATGAGGTTTCTTTTCAGCTACAAGACAACCTGTCATTATATTACAACAGTCATATCATATCACACAGTATATGGCCAAAAGTTTGTGGACACCCGACCATCACACCCATATATGGGCTGTCCTCAAAGTTGGAAGCACAGAATTGAATAGGATGTCTTCGTATGCTGTAGCATTACAATTTCCCTTCATTGTAACTTTCATCGTGACAGAGACGTGACCTCAACCCCATTAAACACCTCTGGGGTGAATCATAATGCCGACTGTACACCAGGCCTTCTCGCTTGACATCAGTGCCTGACCTCACTAATGCTCTTGTGGTTGAATGGGCAAATCCCCACATCCAGAAGAGTGGAGGCTGTTATAACAGCACAGAGGGAACCAGCTCTGTGTTAATGCCTGTGGTTTTGGAATAGGCACATACAAGTGTGATGGTCAGGTGTTAAATACTTTTGTCCATACAGTATACATATGACAAGATAATAAACCATGATTCCATCCAAGTGCCCCACCAAATCTAAAACTGTCCTAACTCTTGGATACTTGGAGTTTTAAGTTTTATACTTTTAGCCTGGGGAATCCAATTCTGAATTCCTCCAGCTGTCTTGCATATTTTGTGTATCTTTGCATTGCAGATTTTTGTATAACTTTTTTTGAATATCTTTCGCATGGTTCATGGGCTTTTCTAGAGTAAGATTCAAGCATTCCTCCATTTTATTTATAGTGTAACGCACATTAAAAATAAAGCTTAATGTGACAACTTTGGCGAAACACTTCTAGGTAGTTGGCTAATGTTACACTAGCTGTTAATTTCAAAATTACTGGAAATGTTAAAAAACCTTTGAAGGCTATCTCAAATGATGAATGTTAAAATATCATCAATTTATTTCTGGTACAATTTGCAGTATGATAACTTTCATTTTCCTTTTAGCACTGCAGGCTCAGTGTGCGTACAACACACTCATGTTCCTATTGTATGTTGTTTAGTCCATTTTCAATGGAAAAATCCAAAAGGTTGTGGTTATTTACACAAAATTGTACATCTCATAATCAAAACATTACAAACTCAAACTTTGTGAAGATTTTTAAGCATCTATCCGAACGGTGATTTAAGAAAGCACCTAAAATATCACTAGCATTCAGTAGCATTATTAAGTAGCATTATTAAGTTAGATGCTACAACAAAGTATAAATTAAAAAAAAGTTACTTTGTGATAATAGAGTAAGAAAATAAGTGCTGGATGCTGGAAAGCATGAGAGAGTGTGCCCTTTAAAACCCTTTTCTCAGCTCTCACACACACCCTTTCCATACTTGTGGCACAGAAAGTCTTTAAAAGGCCAAAACCAGCCTGACTTGTTACTGGAATGTTGACCTGATGAGGTATTTACAGAGAGACAGAGAGAGAGAGAGAGAGAGAGAGAGAGAGAGAGAGAGAGAGATGGATGATGGTTAGGGGTTAACATTGGTAAACAGCTACTCTTCAAGGTCAGAAAAACAAAAGTGCGTCCAATTCTCTAGCCGGTTATGGAAATAGAATGCTACTGGACACATTAATGTTGACCTTTGACCCGTCTAACCAAGCATAACCTAGAATATTTTAACGCATGCCTCATTTCGGTGAATCGGCAGCATTTCGTTTACTCCATAAAACAGGATAAACATCAACTTCATCCGTGCAGGTCATTCTTTAACCTCCTTTTTGAAATGGTAGGTTCTGTGCTAATGACTGGAAGGTTCACACTGCAGAAGTGCTGGAGAGTCATAATTAGTGCTTGGAGCAAAGCCCTTAACCCCAGACTGCCCAGGTCACACCTCTAAGACACTTTGAATAAAATATGATCTGCCAAAAAGAATCAAACATGGAAATAACATCATTTTCCACTGTTCCTTTGTTGCATATACAAGGTGTCAGGAATCAGTGGAAATATACTGAGCAAATATGTAGAGCTGAAAATCGCGAGCAAAATCTGCAAAAACATGATACACTGGTTGAGAAAATACATCGAGCATACGGGTGAACATGTAGAACATATGTTGTAATAATAATAATAATAATAATAATAATAATAATAATAATAATAAACGCAAAATTACGTATATGTAGTTTCAACATTGGTTCCTGACTTGTCGGCCATCTTGTGCTACATAGCAGACAAAAAATGAAGATGCCTGCTGTTAATGGACGTCTTGACATTAATGTTTGATTATCTCATAATAACCATTTTAAGCGTTTCCCATTGCAATACTTGGTAATTTATCTTCACTTCAAATACCCAAACGGCACCAACCATCTGTACTTGCATCACTATCAACAGCCAAGAAGCTCATATTACTAAACTGGAAAGATCTAAAATATCTTCTCTGCACTGTCTTAAAGGGATAGTTCACCCAAAAATTTTAATTCTGTCAACAATTACTCACCCTCATGTCGTTCCAAACCCATAAGACTTTCGTTCATCTTCGGAACACAAATGAAGACATTTTTAATGAAACCTGGGAGATTTCTGTCCCTCCGTTTACAGTCCAAGTAACCAAAACTCCAAAAAGGCATAAAGGCATCGTAAAAGTAATCCATGTGACTCCAGTAGTTTAATTCCAGTTTTATGAAGCGATACGAATGCTTTGTGTGCGCAAAAAAGCTAAAATGAAGTCTTTATTCACAAAATATCTTTATTTACACAGATCTCTGAAGCACGTTCACGAGAAAACCACGACGCATGTGTTTTGTGTTGATGCGAGGTCGGACAAAAAAATGCCTGTGTTTACAGAGCCGTGCATAAGTATTCACCTTCTTGAAGTTTTCCACTATTTCTAGTGTTACAACCTGGAACTGAAATTGACTTAACTGGAATTGTCATGAAGGTACACAAAATAGCCCATAATATTGAAGTGGGGCAAAAATCAATATAGTTTGCTAAATGAACTGCATAAGTATTCACCCCCTACTGCTGTGAAATCTCTCGATTAATGTGGACTCCTTAATTATTAGTAGACACTCCACAATGCTGGGCTTCATGAAAGAGTAGCAATAAGAAAGCCATTATTGAAAAAAGCCATATCAAATCATGTGTTTGAAACTCTCTGGTCTGATGAGACTGAAACTGAACCTGGAAAAAAGCACCACATTTGGCAGAACACTGCTCATCACCAAGAGAACACCATTCCCACAGAGAAGCATGGTAGAGGTTACACCGTGTTGTGGGGATGCTTTTCATCAGCAGAGAATGGGAAACTGGTCAGGATTGAGGGCAAGATGGATGGGTAATCCTAGAAGAAAATGTGTTTCAGTCTGCCAGAAACTTGAGACTGGGTGAAAGCTCACCTTCCAATGGGAAGATGACTCTAAGCATATGACAGGTGCTACACTGGAGTCGTTCAAAACCAAGAACCTGAAAAGCCCAGTCAGAGGCCAGACCTCAATACAATTGTGAATCTGTGGCAAGACTTGAATATTGCTGTGTCCATCCAATCTGACAGAGCTTGAGCAGTTTTACCTAGAAGAATGGCCAAACATATTGACATACAGATGTGCAAAGCTGACAGAGACACATTCCAGAAGGCCCAGCTGTATTATAGCCAATGGTACCTATTTCTGACCAGTTATTGACCCATGGAGGTTGTATACCTATGTAATTGACGTTTGTGTAAAAATTTTAAAAAAATAATAATACACATATATATATTTCATGACTTTAGACGTTTGACATGGTGTGTAAAATAATTACGTCTATTTCAGTTCCAGGTTATAACACTACAAAATACCGTAAGTAAAAGTTCAAGAGGGTGAATTCTTATGCTGTGCATTTCGTATTAACTCTGTGTCGGCATTTTATCTGTATGTCATTTGTCATTTGTTTAACGCAAAGCTGTCAGTCACATGGAAATAATTATTGTATTGTAGTTAATTTAATTTCCTCATTACAAAGTTGCATTAATAAATCCAACACCAAGAAATACATTTTAGAAATATTTTGATGAATTTCTGAGGAGAAAAAAAAAAAGGTAGAAGATTACAGGATGAGGTAAAGAATTGTAAACTTGGTAATGAAATACAATACTGGATTAGAGTATTAGAATGTCTCTCCTTTGCTAAAGAGATAACAAATAAGCTGACAGGAAAACATACTGATCTTTAGCCAATACCCATCAAAGAAAATACATATACATGCATGGCATTCTCATGGCCTTACTTAATCCTCATCCATCTCTCTTTACCTTTTCTTTTCTCTTCATTGTCCTCTCTCCTTGGTTTCCCATTATCTTTTCATGTGTCACAGACGAATATTAGGATATACACTGAAGAACACACTCTCCTTATTGTAGTACCATCCCAAGACTCCCAAAGGATTCTTATTTCTCACAACAGTGAGGTAATACAAGCATAGTTTTAGCTTCACATCACCTAAATGTTAAAAATGAACTGTCGTTGTTATAGACAGTTATATAGAGTCAAATATATAGAGTCAAAAATGAGTTCTAGACAAATTTATGTCAACAATTACATTCTTCAATGCTTCATGAGTTCCACACACACATAACATGGTATGAAGCGTTACCCAGCTAATGTTTAACTTAGGTAATTTGTATGTATGTATAAACTTGTTTTCCTTTAGAAAGCTTTCTTGGATTAGAAAAATATTATTACTTCAGCAAGGATTTGTTTCAAAATGGGAATCACAAAGCTCAAGACAAAATGAAAGGGGCATATCTGTTATATCAACACACAAAATTGATAGTGAACTGCAGAATTTCAGTTTCCAGTATGAGAGTTGTTCAATTTATCTATTATTCAGTAGTGTTACTGTTACAAAGACAATATCACATGGTAAAATGATCACTTTTGCACTAATATATTGTTCTATGTAAGCACGGACTGGGCCTACTGGGCATGTGAACTCGGGGGCCCACAACAAGCATATATTTGAAGATTAGAACATGAACAAGGTTAGATTAGAATAAGATTAGATTAGAGAATGAGCCATTGACTATAAAGACATGGAATATGATATCATTTTGGAAATGTGTGGCTTTGAATTTGTAACCAGTCATTGGTCAGTTACAGTAGGTCCTACCTGACTAGGTTAGGTTTTTAACTGGAGCAACCCCAAATGGGGTGGTTGTGGTTCAGGTGGTAGAGTGGGTTGTCCACTAATCGCAGGGTTGGCGATTCGATCCCCAGCCCCTCCGAAGTGTCCTTGGGCAAGACACTGAATCCCAAGTGTGTGTGTGTGTGTGTGAATGGGTGAATGAGAAACAGTGTAAAGTGCTTTGTAGAACTGTTAAGGTTAAAAGGCACTGTATGAGTGCAGACCAATTTGGCCATTGGTCAAATTAAAAGTTAAGATTTTGCAGATTTGTGAGGAGAAAGAAGAAAAGAGTCACCAAAGGTAAGACTGTGTAGCACAGGGGCAACTCAAATACTCCTAATGTAGTCATGTATGTACTATTTTGCATGTGTTAGGTTGTGCGGTGCGGCAGTCTGGACTCTGTGCATTGGTTCATGCATAGCGGGAGGGCAGGGGAACGCCCAAGGTCCTAAGATTTACTAATCCGTCCTTGAATGTAAGTGTTTCATTTAAATCTTTCAAAGAGGAAAAAAAATCTAGTTCAAAAAGCTATTGCATAGAGAGGATCCCTCATACAGGAGTAAGTGTTAATCACGTATTAAAATTCATGCAAAATGCCAACATGAGCTCATCCAATCTCAGTTCCTCACACCATGATGGCATCACTCAGTAGACACCACTCCACCCAGGAGAGAAACTTTCACCAAAGCTGAACTCCATACTAGCTGAAACTGGCAATGAATTAACAAACCAAAGCTCAGGTCAAATAAATCAGAAGCATGTTCTTCAAATTCAGCTTGAAGACCACGAAACAGACAAAGCTTCTACAATCTCAGGTGACACTGAATCAGCATTTTCCATCCATGTTTATAGCAGGGCTCGTAGTAATACTTCATCAAAACCGCTTCTGAGAGCTGACCAAAACAACCTTTGGAAAGACCCAAGCATTCATAGACTTTCAGAGCAGTTGTAAGATCTTAGAAATCCATCAGACAAGGGAGCGGGTAGTAAACAGCTAGGCATGATGTGTGTAAACGCATGTTTTTTGTTGTCTGTTTAAATAAAATAGTGGCACCCTGTGACTGAGTTGGCTGCTGCTGTTTCTGCTTGACTGAGGAAGTTTATATAGATATATACATCATGTAAACGGAAACATTCGTTGAAAAGCATGATTTGAGGCTTTTCAACTTTTCTAAGTTTTCCATTAACGCTGAATGCATGTATGACTCTTCTCCAACTAGTACACTATTATAACTTGAATGGGCAACTTCATTAAAAAAATCCGTATAAACAGCTCCACTGCACTGACTTGACAGAGAAAAGGCAAATGGAACTAACCAACATCCATCCCATCCATTTTCTGTACTGCTTATCCTACACAAGGTCAAGGAGAGCCTGAAGCATCAGGGCACAAGGTGGGGGACAACCTGGACAGGGTGCAACTGCAGACAATTCAGAGATGCCAAACAGCCTACAATGCATGTCTTTGGACTGGGGCAGGAACCTGGAGTACCCGGAAGGAAACCCCGAAGCACGGTGAGAACATTCAAGCTCCACGCACACAGGGCGAAGGCCGAAATCGAACCTCCAACCCCGGAGGTGCGAGGCAAACGTGCTAACCACTAAGCCACCGTTCTCCCCTACTGACCAACATGTTAAGCTATTTTAATAAACAACTAGCGATAGAGATAAACACTACATCATTGTTTTTTAACGTCCATCCATCAGCTCAGAAACATGCTAAATGAAAACATGAAACAGTGCAGTGTTTTGTCTTCATTACTTGTTGCTTTAAAAGGAACTAAAAAGAGCTTAAAAAGAGCTTTCTGTAAGAAAATGTTGTCACAAATCTGTTCCACTCATAGATTCTGTATGACGGTGATAAGCGTGTTCCTCCCCCCACCCCTCCCTCACAATCACCTATTTGCGTTATCAGAGCCTTCCTGTTAGCTCAAACCAGTCTGGCCATTCTCCTCTGACCTTTGTCATCAACAAGGCGTTTTCGTGTGCACAACTGCCGCTCACTGGATGTTTTCCACACCGTTCTTTGTAAACTCTAGAGACTGTTGTGAGTGAAAAGTGATCAGCAGTTTCTGATATATTCAGACCAGCCCATCTGGCACCAACAACAATGCCATGGTCAAAGTCACGGAGATCACCATTCTGATGTTTGATGTGAACATTAACAGAACTTTTTGACTTGTACCTGGATGATTTTATGCATTGCACTGCTGCCACATGACTGGCAAACGGTCCTAATAAGGTGCGTAGTGCAGTTTAACATGGAACTGAATTATTAGGCTAATAATGTATTCTGCAATATAGTCCATAGTCGATACAGTGATCATTAGGATAACAGCTAACATAATATATAGTGAAACTGGACTAGTAGCTAATACATTACATAGTTTATAGTAAAGCTAAGAATTTTAACTTAGTAGTTTCTAGTAAAAATGATTGGGCTAATAAAGCCTATTGTATAAGCGAAATTAAGCTAATAGCTAACAGTGTGTTCTACAGCACAAATGACATGCCATAACCATACATAGTCACAAATCACAAATAACAGTTATTAGTGGTTAGTTACACTAATAAAAGCTTCTTCAGCACCAGTCAGTGTGGCAGAAAAACTACCACAGAAATAGTCCTTCTTGCACGTGTGCATACGTGTGTACATTTGTGCATGTATCTAAGCATGTGTGGATACTGTGTGTGTGTGTGTGTGTGTGTGTGTGTGTGTGTGTGTGTGTGTGTGTGTGTGTGTGTGTGTGTGTGAAAGAGAGAGAGTGGTTTCACCTGCACAGGTGAGTATGCTTACCTCTCAGATCAGGTGTCTCAGCCAGTGGTGCTCCTTTTATTTTTGTTTTTCCCCAAAACGAAAATGTGAGCCAAAAACAACAAATCAGCTGCAGAGTGAACTTTAAACAACCAGGTGAAACAATTACACACCTAACTCAGATCTCCAGCTATTTCTCACTCTCACACACGGACACACTTTTTTCGGCACAAGCTTAATATAAACATTAACAAAATCCAAATACTATCTGTCCAAAACCCTGATAAAGAGTGACCAACATCCTCTATATCCTTCTTCCTCCGTTTCTCCTCTCTCTCTACCTCTCTATCCCCAAACACAGTGGATTGAGAAGGGAATCAAATTACTTCCCTCCCCTCAGCCAATCAGCGTGCAGGAATGGAAACCATGTCGGTGATGTCACAGGGCAGGTTACACATCTCTCTCATTCTCTCTGACAGTCTCCACTTCGCCCTCTTCTCCATCTCCTTCTTTCATTCTGGGGAGCTTTCCGTTTATTTTACGCATAAGTAAACCTAAATAAACCCATAAACCCCCATTTCTGCTTATTTGGATGAAAATATGAATCTTTCATTTTCTCCACCCCTGCCCTTTGAAAATACACACTATGAAAATTATTATGTCCTCAACCTTGTTGTGTTTAGTCTGCTAGTTTATATACAGGTGCATCACAAAAAATTTGAATATTGTGGAAAAGTTTTTTTTTTCCATAATTTAATTCAAAAAGTGGAACTTTCATATATTCTAGATTCATTACACATAAAGTGAAATATCTCAAGCCTTTTTATTTATTCATTTATTTTTATTTTGTTTTAATCTTGATGATTATGGCTTACAGCTCATGGAAATCAAAAATCCAGAATCTCAAAATATTAGAATAAAGAATTTATAATACAGAAATGTGAACCTTCTGAAAAGTATGTTAATTTATGCACTCAATACTTGGTCGGGGCTCCTTTTCCACGAATTAAATGCATCAATGGGGCGTGGCATGGAGGCAATCAGCCTGTGGCACTGCTGAGGTGTTATGGAAGCCCAGGTTGCTTTGATAGTGGCCTTCAGCTCTGTATTGTTGGGTCTGGTGTCTCTCATCTTCCTCTCGACAAAATTCAGGTCAGGTGAGTCGGCTGGCCGATCGAGCACAGTAATACCATGGTCAGCAAACCAGTTACTAGTAGTTTTGGCTCTGTGGGCAGGAGCCAAGTCCTGCTGGAAAAGGAAATCAGCATCTCCATAAAGCTTGTCAGCAGATGGAAGCATGAAGTCTCTAAAATCTCCTGGTAGACGCTGCATTGACTCTCGACTTGAGAAAACACAGTGGACCAACACCAGCAGATGACATGGCACCCCAAATCATCACTGACTGTGGAAACTTCACACTGGACTTCAAGCAACTTGGTTTCTGTGCCTCTCCACTCTTCCTCCAGACTCTGGGACCTTGATTTCCAAATGAAATGCAAAATTTACTTTCATCTGAAAAGAGGACTTTGGACCACTGAGCAACGGTGTTTTGAGTAAAAAGGTGTTTTGAGTTAATTAGCTGATTTTTCTTTATTCTAATATTTTTGAGATACTGGATTTTTCCAGTATCTCATTTCCATGAGCTGTAAGCTGTAATCATCAAGATTAAAACAAAAAAAAGGCTTGAAATATTTCACTTTATGTGTAATGAATCTAGAATATATGAAAATTCCACTTTTTGAATTAAATTACGGGGAAAAAATTCCACAATATTCTAAATTTTTTTAGACACACCTGTACTTGAACAAAATCACATGGAAAAATAGCTTTTTCAACCATTTATTCAACAGAAATATCAATAGATGTGATATTCTTGTGTGGAAAAAGTAAGTACATTCTTGGTCTCAGAAGCTAGTATTGCCCCCTTTAGCAGAAATAACTTCTTGTAGGTGTTTTGTATAATTGTCCACCAGGCTTGCTGGAATTTCTGACCACTCTTCCATGCAATATTCTTTTGGTTATAAGATGTTTGAGATGTTTCTTGCATGTGCTGCCCATCTCAAATCCCCCCACATTTCAGTGGGATTCAAATCCGGGCTTTGACTAGGCCGTTCCATAACCCTCCATTTCTTCTTTTTGAGCCATTCCTTGGTGGATTTGCTAGTGTGCTTAGGATCATTACCCTGTTGAAAGGTCTACTTTCAGTTCAACTTCAACTTTCGGACAGATGGCCTCACATTATCTTCAAGCACTCTTTGATATGATGCAGAACTCATAGTTGAATCAATAAATGCAAGCTGTCCTGCCCCTGAGGCAGCGAAGCAACCCCAAAACATAACATTTCTACCACTGTGCTTCACAGTTGGTATGAGGTACTTCTCCTGAAAAGCTGTCTTTGGTCTGCACCAAACATGTCTGCTGTTACTGTGGCCAAACAATCAAACTATCTTTGATTCGTCTGTCCAGAGCACATTATTCCAAAGGACTGGTCTTTGCCTATATGCTCATTGGCAAACTGTAGTCTTGCAAAGGCTTTTTCCTGGCACGCCTCCCATGCAGGTCAAATTTGTGCAATCTCTTTCTGATTGTAGAAGCATTTTTATGGGTCATTTGATAGTGTATCACCTTCATTAATAGGCACGGTTTCAAAAAGGATCAAATGTTTGCTGTCCAAATATGTCAAAAAAAGCCAATAATTTCCATGGGGTGTACTGTACTTTTTTCACATGATTGTATATATCAGTATCTATATTAATCAGTGAAGCCTTGTGAGGTCTTGCATGTGTCTTGCCATAAGTCTAAGCCAATATGGTTTCCTGCTTGAAATCTTATGACATTCTAACTAAGTTAATTCTACGGTCAAGTTGCTCTCTGGGGATCTGGACGTCAAGCTAACTATGTACACTCAGCAGAGGCTGCAACAAACTCTGCTACTTCCTTCCAAGCTTAATTTTTCTTCATAATACACACACAATGAAAGGGCATATATGACAGGATAAGATGAAACCACACTTACAGGATTTTTCATCCGATTTGCAGAAAATGGGAACTATCTGTGGGTAGGAAGTAAAGTTGTGAACATGGAAAAACGTCAGATCACCCTCACCATAGTCCTAGTCCGAGGAATCACTTAAACCAATTTGAATTAGCCCCCCCTAAGCAAATCAATATATCAGCTAATATATTTTCTTTTTGATTTATTTTTTTTCATCGATTCCATCGCATGTTAAACCTGTTCCTGGGCGGGTATTAGGACCTGGGGGAGGCTGCTGTAAGCGATCCACATCCAAATTGTCCGCGTGTTTTTCGGTTGACAGACACACATCTAGCGGCTTACCGCGGGTACCTCCCATCGGTGGATCTCCAGACAGTAAGCACATTTACATGCACGTTAAAAGTTCAATTTCAATCGAGCTAAAGCAATAATTCGCCTTTTTAAAATGTCATGTAAACGCTTTAGTCCAACTGAAATCGTACTGAAATCGAACTTCCGAAATCGGACTTGTAGCTCGACTTCCTCCAGCATGTATACACTTTAATCGAGCCGTTCTGTTGGTCAGCGAATGATCCACACACGACACGGTTTACTGTTTAAACATTTTACGTTGGTTTTATTAATTATGCTGATCATTATCACGGTTACAGTTCGGTTGATCACTCACACACATGCTGCAGAGCTGCAGACTCACACACAGGCAGCGAGAGCGCAGAATGACGAGGTCATGTGCCCTCCTGGTCTTAAAGGGAAATACTCCCAGATCATTACAAGAGGTGACGCGCAACACAAAGGATCGCACCAAACCGTATCAATCATTCGATTATGCATCGTGTCATGTATACTCGGACAGACAAATAAGACTGTAGCTCGACTACACAGTAGCTCGATTAGAACTGCCCATGTAAACGTAGTTAATGTCATTAACAAAGACAGTGTGCACTAATGTAGTGTTGATTACTCACTCACCCACTCACTCACTCACTAAATAAAATCCAAAAAAGTATTTTGGCTACATAGTACAGCCATTTTTGCCTTAGACTAAGTCAGGTATACCTTGACCGAAAATAACCTTATTTCTATAGATATTACACCCATTGTTACATGACTAGAAAGATGTTTTGGTGGCTTTAAACACTGTGGGGGATGATGCCCAGACCCCCTTAAAAGAGGCTTAGCCTCAATTTTGCACCGCAGTGCATCATATCACGATGCAAAATTGTCACGTCACCCCCAGAAGCAATTCAAGCAAATAATATATATATATATATATATATATATATATATATATATATATATATATATATATAAATACAATGGGTATAGAAAAGAATCCCCCCCCCCCGTTTAAAATAATCACATTTTGTTGCTTTTTCAGCCTGAAATGAAGACGGACACAGTTTTTGTTTTATCCAGCTGTATTTACTCAGTGCAACTTATAACATCCAAGTGAAAGATACAACACCAACATGTCAGAAAAAAATAAAATAAATAATAAAAAAACAGATTCACTGATTTGGAAAAAGGATCACCCCCCTCCTAAAAATGACTTGTAAACTCAATAAGGTGTAGCTAATCACCTTCTCAATGGCACACAAAGCCATTTGACTTTCAACTGTGATCAGCTGTGGTCATTTTGATTAGCTCAGCATGAAAACAGATTTCCTGGAGCATTTTATAGTGCAACTGAAGCAAACAATCAACTATGGGTGGCAAGGCACTGTCAAAAGATCTCCGGGATAAAGTTGTGGACAGGCACAAGTCAGGAGATGGATACAAAAAATTTTCAAAGGCTTTATCAATGCCTAGAAGCACAGTGAAGTCTATTATTAAGAAGTGGAAGGTATTTGGTACAACACAGACCCTCCCTGGATCAGGACGTCACTCCAAACTGGATGAAAGAGCCAGGAGGAAACTGGTCAGAGAGGCTACCAAGAGGCCTACAGCAACTCTGAAGCAGTTGCAGGAATTTATGACAAAGAGTGGTCATTGTGTGCATGTGACAACAATATCACAAATTCTCCACAAATGTGGCTTGTATGGGAGGGTTGCAAGAAAAAAAGCCACCCACGATGGCTTTGCCAAAACGCACCTTGAAGATTCTGGGGCCACATGGAAAAAGGTGTTATGGTTATGGTGATATGTCTGGCGGAAATCCAATACAGCTCACCATCCAAATAACACCATTCCTACAGTAAAGCATGGAGGTGGTAATATCCTGTTATGGGGGTGTTTCTCTGCAGCAGGGACTGGAACACTTGTCAGGATAGAAGGAAAATGGATGGGGCAAAATACCATCAAATTCTTGAGGAAAATCTGCTGCCCTCTGCCAGAAAGTTGTCAATGGGAAGAAGGTTTACCTTCCAACATGACAATGACCCAAAGCACACAGCAAAACTGACCACACAGTGGTTGAAGGAGAAAAGGTGAATGTCCTTGCATGGCCTAGTCAGAGCCCAGACTTAAACCCCATTGAAAATCTGTGGAATGACTTGAAGACTGCAGTCCACAAACGGTCTCCATCACATTTAACTGAACTTGAGCAGTTCTGCAAAGAAGAGTGGACAAATATCGTAAAGTCTAGATGTGCAAAGTTAGTAGAGACATATCCCAACAGACTAAAGGCTGTAATTAAAGCAAAAGGTGGTTCAACAAAATACTGACACAAGGGGGTGATCCTTTTTCCAAATCAATGATTCTGTTTTTTAATTAAAAAAAAATAAAAAATTCTGACATGTTGGTGTTATATCTTTCACTTGGATGTTATAAGTCGCACAGAGTAAATACAGCTGGATTAAAACTGTGTCCGTCTTCATTTCAGGCTGAAAAGCAACAAAATGTGATTATTTTAAAGGTGGTGATTCTTTTCTATACCCACTGTGTGTGTGTGTGTGTGTGTGTGTATATGTATATATATATATATATATACACACACAGTACTGTGCAAAAGTTTTAGACAGTTGTGAGAAAATGTAAATTAAGAATGCTTTCAAAATTTGACATGTTAATAGTTTATACTGATCAATTAACAAAATACAAAATGAGTGAAGAGAAGAAAAATGCACATCAAATCAATATTTGGTGTGACCACCCTTTTCCTTCAAAACAGCATCAGTTCTTCTAGGTACACTTGCACAAAGTCAGGGATTTTGTAGGCATATATTCAGGTGTATGATTAAACAGTTATACCAAACAGGTGCTAATGATCAACACAGTCCAATGATATGTCGTGAAAAGCACAAACTTTACACATGTAACAGGCAATGCTTAATATGTTAAAAAAAAAAATAGGCAAAATTATTTTTTTACACTAGTGCAGAACATGACATACAGAGCGTTTGGTTGAAAGTTTGATGCGTTGCTATGCAACATATGCTTTTGCTATAACATTGATTATTCAATGTATAAAAGGTGCTGTGAATAAGGTGCATGTGAATGTTTTATTCTGGGCTGATTATATTAGCACTTTTTGACTATAGAGTACACAGTCATAGAAGGGAAATTATTTATAATAGCACTATTCATTGTCAGCCAGATTAGATTAGATTCAACTTTATTGTCATTACACATGTATAAATACAAGGTAACGAAATGCAGTTTAGCATCCAATCAGAAGTGCAAGAGCAGCAAGTGCAATATATACAGTATGTGCAGTTATGTACAGATAAGGGCAATATAACAGGTGGGAATAAATAAATTAGCAGTGTAGAGGCGGGGATAAATTAGCATTAATATACAGTAAATATACAGATGGAAGTATGGGCAAAATATACAGATGTTCTATATTAAAGGGCAAATATACAGGTGTAGTATGGACAAATATACAGATGTGTTTTATATATATATATATATATATATATATAGGGTTCAGCGGGGGACAGAGTTCAGTAGGGAAACAGCTGTGGGGAAGAAGCTGTTCCTACACCTGCTGGTTTTGGTCTGAAGGCTCCTGAAGCGCCTTTTGGAGGGTAACAGCTGGAAGAGACTGTGGGCAGGATGGGAGGGGTCCTTGAGAATGCTGCGTGCCCGGTGTAGACATCTCTTCTTCTGGACGTCCTCAATTGTAGGAAGTTGAGTCCCTATGATGCGTTAGGCGGTTTTCACCACCCGCTGTAGTGCCCTGCGGTCAGCGACAGAGCAATTCCCATACCAGACTGTGATACAGTTGGTCAAGATGCTCTCAATTGCACAGCAGTAGAAGTTACCCAGGATGTCAGCAGACAGGTGGTTCTTCTTCAGTGTCCTCAAGAAGAAGAGGCGCTGATGGGCCTTCTTAACCAGGTTAGAGGTGTTGCTCGTCCAGGACAGGTTATCTGAAATATGGATCCCCAGGAACTTGAAGCTGGAGACACGTTCAACAGCCATGCCGTTGATATGGATGGGGTCATGTGTGTCTCCCTTCTCTTTCCTGAAGTCCACAATGAGCTCCTTAGTTTTTCTGGTGTTCAGGAGCAGGTTATTATCAGCGCACCATGCGGCCAGGTGCTTAACCTCGGCCCTGTAGTCAGTCTCATCGTTGTCACTGATGAGTTTGATCACCGTGGTGTCATCTGCAAACTTGATGATGGAGTTAGATCCATACATAGGCCTGCAGTCATGGGTGAAGAGGGAGTAGAGGAACGGGCTCATCACACAGCCCTGTGGTACGCCAGTGTTGAGTGTGATGGTGGTGGAGCAGTTGTGACCTGACCTAACATGCTGAGGTCTGTTGGTCAGAAAGTCCATGGTCCAGTTGTGTAGGGAGGTACTGATTCCAAGATCCCCAAGTTTACTGGTTAACTTGGATGGAATGACTGTGTTGAATGCTGAGCTGAAATCAACAAACAGCATTCTTGCATAAGTGTTCTTGTTTTCCAGGTGTGAGAGTACACAGTGCAGCGCTGTGGATACAGCACCCTCTGTACTCCTATTGTTTCGATAGGCAAATTGGTGTGGGTCCAGTGTGGGGGGCAGGCATTTCTTGAGGTGTGCCAGGACCAATCGCTCAAAGCACTTCATAACTATGTGTGTAAGTGCTACAGGGCGGTAGTCATTTAGGCACGTTGGTGATGAATGTTTCGGCAATGGCACTATGGAGGTGGTCTTGAAGCACACTGGTACTGCTGCCTGGGCAAGGGACATCTGTCCCTGTCCTGGGCAAGGACAGGGACAGACGAGGATGGGTTCCCTTTCGAGTCTGGTTCCTCTCAAGGTTTCTTCCTCATGTTGTCTCAGGGAGTTTTTCTTTGCCACTGTCACCTCTGACTTGCTCATTAGGGATACGTTTATAAATTTAAAATTTATATCCTGAATTTATATATTTCTGTAAAGCTGTTTTGTGAGAATGAGCAGTGTTAAAAGCGCTATACAAATTAAACTGAATTGAATTGAAGTGAATTAAAGCACTTAACTAGCTAACTAGCTGGCCATAACTTTATTAGATTGTGTTAAATACCACTTTTTAGCTTAGTCACTGAGCTTTCCAGGCAACCAAAACATGAAAATGGTCAAGTACACTGGTGCTCACACTTGCCTGGTAGGCTAGCTAATGGATTTATTATTTGTCCTTACCGTGCAGTATGGGGTGGATGCAGTTCCCCGAGCACCAGCCCTTTTGCCTCTTAATGTACACAGTGCTCTTTCTGAAAAGGCTTTTTAAAGAGTTATTCAATGCAACAATGCTTGTGTGTCTGTGTGTGTGTGTGTGTGTGTGTGTGTGTGTGTGTGTGTGTGTGTGTGTGTGTGTGTGTGTGTGTGTGTGTGTGTGTTTACATATCTCTGCCCAAATATGTTTTCCAGTTCTAGTGTTTATGGTAGTTGAAGTCAGTTCATGTAAATCATGAACTCTTCTCACTACATGGTGTGTTTGATATCGAACAATATTTCCCTGAGTATGACTACCTGAAATATTAAGGATATTAATATTTATTATTTATTTACTTATAATACTAAGAAACACTGTCCAGGTCTGTACTGATGATGAAATGAAGAGATCCAAACAACTAACCATGACTGTGTGCTTGGCTAGTGCTCTTCTGATGACATCATCAAGTTGCTTGTCTCAAGAGTATTTAACATGAACGTAACTGATGGAACCACACGGAACAATTCACATTATCTTATATTGCCGTTTTTGACATTGGCTTAATGTTTGGATGGAAATATCGCTTTTCTTTTCTTCCTTTAGCTGTGAATATTCTGACAAGAGACAATAAGCACAGTAGGAATTTAAGTTCATGAAAGAATTCTGTGCTTTAAAGCAGACAAAAACATCATTCATACACAATGAACAAGAGGAAAGTGATATACCTGGATGCAAAAAGCAGATGGGGAATAGACACAAGTGAGAGACACAGAATGAGAAAGTGAAACCGCATAGATATGGATAAACATCACTTCTTAGTGATTAATGAACAGGTGAATAGGACTGGAGAAACATTTAGAGTGTGGACATGAGACACAAACACACACAAGTACAAGCCCACACTCACTTTAACAAAAACACTATCTGTGTGTGTGTGTGTGTGTGTGTGTGTGTGTGTGTGTGTGTGTGTGTGTGTGTGTGTGTGTGCGCGCATGTTTATGTTTGTGCTTTGAGCACCTGCTCTATACTGTACCTCTCCCCAACTATGCACCATTGTGTGCTGTGACTGCTAACATAGCAACACACACACACACACACACACACACACACACACAGTGAGTGTAGATCGCGGTAGCCTGTGTTTTGGAGTACAGAGGCCACCAGTTACCTCAGGCTGCACCTATGCAAATACACACGCACGATTTTACATTCACATTTCAGCAGCTAAAATTCTACCTTGTCAACTTAGTTTTAGTTGCATGCTGTTTCCATGCTGTTTTTAAATAAAGTTTTAAAATAATCTTAATTAAAATTTATATATACCTTTAAACAGCATTTCAGGTAATCGGATCATTTCAGAGATATTTATAAGAGCATACAACATACACTCACCCAACACTTTATTAGGAACACCTGTACTACTTGTTCATGCTATTATCTAAGCAGCCAATCATGTGACAGCAGTGCAATGTGTAAAATCATGCATATACGGGCCAGCAGCTTCGGGTAAAGGTCACATCAACCATCAGAATGGGGAAAAGGTGTGAGCTCAGTGATTCTGACCATGGCGTGATTGTTGGTGTCAGACAGGCTGGTTTGAGTATTTCTATAACTGCAGATCTCCTGAGATTTTCACACACAAAAGTCTCTAGAGTTTACTCAGAATGGTGCAATAAACAAAAAACATTCAGTGAGCAGCAATTCTGAGGACGGAGACACCTCAGGGGAATGGTCAGACTGGTTCGAGCTGACGGGGAGGCTACAGAACTCAAATAACCACTCTGTACACAACTGTGGTGAGCAGGAACGCATCTCAGAATGCACAACATCAAACCTTGAGGCGGATAATGAAACAAAAGCTTTGCATTAGAATGTAACACAGTTAAAAACATGGATATTTATACATTAGCTCTCTGGCCAAGCGTTCACTGGTGTGACTCTCGAGGTGGTGTGGTTAAAGCATGGGACTGTCAAAGTAAGGTAGCTTTCAGTAGCCCAAAACCTGGGCGGTGCTGAGTTCAGAGTTCGGGTGTTGAGCTTTGATGTTGTGCTCTGGAATCATCGTGATGTTGCAATGTCCTAATGGTGTTGTGTTCTGATGTGTACTAAGTTTATGTGTTGTTGTTGCATTCTGCTGATATGTTATAGTGTTGAGCCAGCAGTAATCCGTCTACAGAACGAGAAACCAAAACACATAGACAAACAAACAACCGGTCCAACATCATTCAGCTTAGTTACTATCTCTGTTTGCCTTTCTGCACTTTTATCGCACTCTTCGTGTTCCTTAGTCTCTTCTTCTCCTTTTCAAAACTGTATTGAGTGTGTGTGTGTGTGTGTGTGTGTGTGTGTGTGTGTGTGTGTGTGTGTGTGTGTGTGTGTGTATTTCTCTCACTTTGTCTCTTCAGTTAAATTAATGACTCAATTACGAAAAGAGATCAATTATAATATGGGCACAACTGCAATTTAATAAACACACAGATTCAGTGGTGAACAAACATTAACTCAATCATTCTGCCTTGTATTTTTGATCTCAAAAAAAAAAAAACAGTCAGAAGGAGAGAATAAATGCGAGGAGGAAATAGAGAGAGGAAAGGAGAGACAGAAAACCTGGGCAGATGGTAGATGGGGCACTGTTAAATATTAATTCTTAGGTACAATGCTTTTACTACACTGTCTACTGCTGCACACACACACACACACACACACACACACACACACACACACACACACAATTTATATTACCATACTTAACACTTGTGTCATTAGTGGGCTATTCATTTAACTTTGAATGAAAAATGAATTTCCAGAACCCGGAAATACTGCCCAATTATAATTTTAAAATGTTTGGAGTTTGGTGTTTATTTAAGTACATTATCTTCTTGGTCCTCTTTTGACCAAATCTTAGAAAGACACTGAGTCATGTCCAAATCCAATGTTTGCATAGAACGCTGCCTTCTGTGATTCCTTCATCTGGTCCATTTTAAAGGCAACATGTACAGGTGCATCTCAATAAATTAGAATGTCGTGGAAAAGTTCATTTATTTCAGTAATTCAACTCAAATTGTGAAACTCGTGTATTAAATAAATTCAATGCACACAGACTGAAGTAGTTTAAGTCTTTGGTTCTTTTAATTGTGATGATTTTGGCTCACATTTAACAAAAACCCACCAATTCACTATCTCAACTAATTAGAATATGGTGACATGCCAATCAGCTAATCAACTCAAAACACCTGCAAAGGTTTCCTGAGCCTTCAAAATGGTCTCTCAGTTTGGTTCACTAGGTAAGCCACAAACATTCATCGCCAAAGAAGCTGGCTGTTCACAGAGTGCTGTATCCAAGCATGTTAACAGAAAGTTGAGTGGAAGGAAAAAGTGTGGAAGAAAAAGATGCACAACCAACCGAGAGAACCGCAGCCTTATGAGGATTGTCAAGCAAAATCGATTCAAGAGTTTGAGTGAACTTCACAAGGAATGGACTGAGGCTGGGGTCAAGGCATCAAGAGCTACCACACACAGACGTGTCAAGGAATTTGGCTACAGTTGTCGTATTCCTCTTGTTAAGCCACTCCTGAACCACAGACAACGTCAGAGGCGTCTTACCTGGGCTAAGGAGAAGAAGAACTGGACTGTTGCCCAGTGGTCCAAAGACCTCTTTTCAGATGAGAGCAAGTTTTGTATTTCATTTGGAAACCAAGGTCCTAGAGTCTGGAGGAAGGGTGGAGAAGCTCATAGCCCAAGTTGCTTGAAGTCCAGTGTTAAGTTTCCACAGTCTGTGATGATTTGGGGTGCAATGTCATCTGCTGGTGTTGGTCCATTGTGTTTTTTGAAAACCAAAGTCACTGCACCCGTTTACCAAGAAATTTTGGAGCACTTCATGCTTCCTTCTGCTGACCAGCATTTTGAAGATGTTGATTTCATTTTCCAGCAGGATTTGGCACCTGCCCACACTGCCAAAAGCACCAAAAGTTGGTTAAATGACCATGGTGTTGGTGTGCTTGACTGGCCAGCAAACTCACCACACCTGAACCCCATAGAGAATCTATGGGGTATTGTCAAGAGGAAAATGAGAAACAAGAGACCAAAAAATGCAGATGAGCTGAAGGCCACTGTCAAAGAAACCTGGGCTTCCATACCACCTCAGCAGTGCCACAAACTGATCACCTCCATGCCACGCCGAATTGAGGCAGCAATTAAAGCAAAAGGAGCCCCTACCAAGTATTGAGTACATGTACAGTAAATGAACATACTTTCCAGAAGGCCAACAATTCACTAAAAATGTTTTTTTTTTATTGGTCTTATGAAGTAGTCTAATTAGTTGAGATAGTGAATTGGTGGGTTTTTGTTAAATGTGAGCCAAAATCATCACAATTAAAAGAACCAAAGACTTAAACTACTTCAGTCTGTGTGCATTGAATTTATTTAATACACGAGTTTCACAATTTGAGTTGAATTACTGAAATAAATGAACTTTTCCACGACATGTATTTCTGTGTTTGGCCTGAGGAACAGGTTAGACTACATAAATATCTAAATCGGTTCTAAAGGAGTGGGCTCCTCTATATCCATATGCTTGTAACTTTCTCTCCACTGCTGTGGATCGTTGCACATGGATGCCCTTAAGATTTTAACTTCCTAAAAACAGTTTAAGCCTGAACCTCAATCTTGTCTCAGTGCATAATCTAATCTGGATATTGGATGGAAACTGAAGAACTTCTGCTGTAATCATAAAGACTGCCCTGTGCAAAACACACACAGTACTGTTTGCTCTTACTCTCCTACACCTGCATACTGTAATGATTTATAGTCCCAATATCCGGTGTCACTCACTTACCATTTGAGTCTGGTTTCTTTTCTCTTTTTATTGTGATTGTTGTGGCCAATCGATAATAATCGATAATTAAAATAATCGACAACAAATCTCATTATGGATTAGTTGGGTCTGTGATGTCACTGTGGATGACCCCTGTCAGTGACGTCATTTCACAGTGGTGAAAAACGCATTTCTATGAATAAAACACGTGAAAAACAGTGGAGGTCACAGAGAGAGCTGCTGCTAAATATAGCATGTTGTGTGATGCTATATTTAGAAACAAAAGTAACTGTGTTGTTTATGAGAGCAGTAACTGTAATGGGGTTATAACATGGAATTGTATATAACTGTAAGAAGTGTCATACATTTACAGAATAAAGTAACGTTACTGTGTTCAAATGAGTGAATGTGTGAGTTACTGCAGAACATCAACCTCTTACCAGTTAACACTTAGTTTGTGCTTTTGTTTTTCTTTTTTAGCATTTTTAATGATTTAGTGATTTACCTTCTGCTTTAAAGCTTGTGGACAATCAGTTTGTTTGTTTTTTTTCAAAATATAATGTTAATATTTTTTAAAAATCCTTTGCACAAATGTATAGCATAGCCCACACAGATACATTTAATACCTTTTTCATAGCCTTCAATCTGCACAATGTTTGAAGGGCAATGTTGGGCAGGATGTGAAATAAGGTTTTTTCGAAAAAATACAGAAAATAAAAATTGGCCTTTTAATCCAGCTAATCAATTAATCAAAGAAATAACCAACAGATTAATCGATTATCAAAATAATCATTAGTTGCAGCCCTACTTGATTTTGCTGCGGCCTTTTTCAAAATTTGCGATGCAACTTGCATAGTTTTTTGTGCTTTTTTTGCGGAAAACTACTTGAATTGACAAAATTCATCATCACAGTGATGTTTGTGGGTAAATGAGAACTTTTAGCTGTACTCATGTTCGACACACATGAATCGAAGAGGGCTTTGGCTGAATGCTAGCTGTGATGACGTCACATGGCGCATCTTGGCCCAAATCTGCGGAAAATCTGTTTCTGCATTATTTTTTCAGAGGTGGTTTTGGTGCACACAGAGAGGTAGCCATATGGAAAAGTACCTCATGCCCACGGTTAAATATGGTGGAGGCTCTTTAATGTTTTGTGGCTGTTTTTCTGGCAGAGGACCTGGACATTTTGTTAGGATACATGGCATCATGGACTCTATTAAATGAAACCATCCCAGTCCCCTGACTTGAAACCCATAGAAAACCTGTGAGGTGAACTGAAGAGGAGAGTCCACCAGCGTAGACCTGGAAATGTGAAGGATCTGGAGAGATTCTGTATGGAGGAATGGTTTCAGATCCCTTGCCATGTATTCTCCAACCTCATCAGACATTATAGGAGAAGACTCAGAGCTGTTATCTTGGCAAAGGGAGGCAGCACAAAGTATTGACTGAAAGGGTGCCAATAATTGTTGCACACCCATATTTAAAGACATATATTTTTGATAAACCTGTTTTGTGTTTGCAGTTGTTTGATATCCATGAGAGCAGAGTATTTTTGTGATTTTTTTTTAACAAAAGATCAAAAGCTTAAACAATAAAGACAATTTTCCACAAATATATTTATTTATTTATTTATTTATTTGTGTGTGTGTGTGTGTGTGTGTGTGTGTGTGTGTGTGTGTGTGTGTGTGTGTGTGTGTGTGTGTGTGTGTGTGTGTGCGTGCTCAAATTTTCACTCAAAACCTGGTACATGAGCATACAGTGCTGTGAAAAAGTATTTGCTTCTGATTTGGTTTTGTGTATATCTCATACTAATTTGTTTCAGAAATTAAAACAAGATCTAAGATAAAACAAAGGTAAACATTGTTAAAGTCTACAATCAAGAGACACCTTCATGAATGTAAATACAAACAGAAAGAAAGGAAGTGCTCATGATCCAAAGCATACCACTTCATCTGTCAAACATGGTGGAGGAAGTGTTACGGCATGGGCATGCCAACGGGACTGTGTCACTGGTGTTTATTGATGGTGTGACTGCTGATAGAAGTAGCAGGATGAATTCTGAAGTGTATAGAGCAATACTTTCTGCTCAGATTCAGTCAAATGCTGCAAAACTGATACATCCTATCCATGGTGTATTCCTGCCTTGTGCCCAGTGTTCCTGGGATAGGCTCCGGATCCACTACAACCCTGACCAATATCAAGTGTTTTCTGAAGACGAGCGAGTGAGAGCTCCATCTCCTCTTAATCCCTTCAGGATCGTCACCAGCCATCTTTTCTCATCCTCTCAATTCCTCTTTCATTCTTTCAATTTCTTTCATTCTGCTCCCACACTTCCACCCCCTCACAAAGACACGGAGGTGTCACACAGTGCCTGCCTTTATAACTATGTTACTAAGCCTGAGAAAGGCCATGTCTCTGAGTGTGTGTGTATAAGAGAGACAGGTGGAGAAGGGTGAAATGCCCTGTGTGTGAAGATTGTGTGTCAGTGTGTGAATTATGCTACCATGATCTCTGATCTCAAATGTCTGCTGGGACAATTCACCTAAATCACCGAACCATCACCAACATTTCCACCAATCAGAACGGCCTAGAGACACCAGGACAGCTAAAGAAATGTCCACCAATCAGAAGGTCTTAAAACTGTAACAGCTCTTTCCACCAATCAGAACGGTTTAAAAACCTCTAGAACACCTCATACTGCATCTGATTTACCTCGGAAGTGGGAAATCAGAGCTCAGAATTACGTCATTTTGACTTTGTTCAAGTTTGTGTTGTATGGAATTAAATTTGTGACAAAAGAATTTAATATAATTTTTCAAGACGTGAACAAAAATATACAATGGGAAAGAATAAAAACAGTCTGAAACTGAAAACAGTGAACTCGGTGGCAAAAATCTAACGTGGTCTTCAAATAAACAGCAGTCTATTAACAGGTTTCTAAGCTTCCTTTTCCTCAAAGTTTTCGTTTACGATCCACAAGTTTCCGTTCGCCATTCTGGCACAAATCTCTCATGTGGGCGGGGCTTAACAGTGGTTTACTCTCATTGGCTAGTGAGATATGGATCGACAGCTCGAGTGTTCAGCTGAGGAGGAGGAGGAGGAGGAGGATGACGACGACGACACTCCGTGCCGCTCCTGAGAGCTCATCTCAACGAAATAGTCGTATGAGACTAAACCTCAAATATTAATTACGAACTAATATACTGATTAAATAAGTAAATAATTTCCACTACAGAGTACAAACACTAGAACTACACAGAGAACCGCATCCAGAACGGTCTCCAAAATTCACACCACTGAAGTCTCTATTCCAGGTCGGGGAGCTGTTGATCCAAATCTCGTTAGCCAATGAGAGTAAAGCACTGTTAAGCCCCACCCACAAGAGAGGTTTGTGCCAGAATGGTGAATGTAAACGAAAACTCTGACAGCGCATTCATAAACCATGATTAGAAAAAATTAAGCTTAGAAAACTGTTAACAAAGACGATGTTAATTTTTGCCACTGAGTGTTTTTTTTCTTTCTCATTGTATATTTTTGTTCGTTTCTTGAAAAGTTACGTTCAATACTTTTGGCACAAATTTAATTCCATAGTGTTGGAGCTACAAAGTGGGGGAAAAAAACAAAGACGCCTCCAGGTTTGTCTTTTGATGAGTGGTGTATATTTACCTCCTCAAAACAGCAATCTGTATAATCGACCTTATAGATTTAACAAGCAAATATGTCTGTATGTTAACTGATCTAAAGCAAATACATGTATATACAGTACATGACTCATTCAAAGGTGAGCAGCCATGTTGATTTGACATCACTTGCTGAACCTGGGGTTGAGGAGACTGTCCAGAGTTCATGAGCAGGAATTCTGAGTTGAGAGATGATTTTCTTTGTTTTGTTTTTTTCTAGTGGGAAATTAGGAGCTATGACCTGTAGTCGAATGCAGCATTAATAAACATCACAGCAGCTTCCACCATTCAGTATGTGTTAAGAGACATCATCACTCCTTCTGCATGTCTTAAAAACGTCACAGCTCCTACTACCAGTCAGAATGTCTTAAAATATCACACCTGCTTCCACCAACCAGAACACTTTAATAATGTCAGGACACCTTAAGAAACATCAAGCTGCTTCAACCTATCAGCATGTCTTAAGAGACATTGCCGCTCCCCCTTCTGTGCGTGTGTGTGTGTGTGTTACACGTCATTTACATTTACAGCGTTTGGCAGACGCCCTTATCCAGATTACATTTATTTCATTTATACATCTGAGCAGTTGAGGGTTAAGGGCCTTGCTCAGGGGCCCAACAGTGGCAGCTTGGCGGTGCTGGGATTTGAACTCACAACCTTCTGATCAGTAGCCCAACGTCTTACCCATACAGTGCCTATGTCACAGTTGTCAATTTCAATGCCATTAATTACATATTTCCTGTCTCTGTACTGAAGACACTCTCTCTCTCTCTCTCTCTCTCTCTCTCTCTCTCACACACACACACACACTATCCATTCTGCTCTCAGAGGATTAACACTTCACAGAGTTCCCCCTACAGGCCAAGCTGTGCTACTACCAGCCACCATAAATGGTACGTATTAAATTTCCAGACTTGATCCACTGATGAAATCATGGCAGATCACATTGTGTTAAAGGGATAGTTCACCCAAATATTAAAATACCGTCAACAATTACTCACCCTCATGTCGTTCCAAACCCATAAGGCTTTCGTTCATCTTCGGAAAACACAAATGAAGACATTTTAATGAAACCTGGGAGATTTCTGTACCCCTGTTTACAGTCCAAGTAACCAAAACTTTCAAGCTCCAAAAAGGCATAAAGGCATCGTAAAAGTAATCCATGTGACTCCAGTGGTCCAGAACGTCCAGAACGTCCGCTCTCGCGATGCAACGGGACCCGGAAGTGCTGCACTGTTTACAGCAGAGGAAGAGGGACGCTGTACACAAACTGAGCCACACAGAACAATCTTTGTCACAAAGATGTCTGCAGATTTCGACATAGGAGGAGGACTTGACCGCTCTCGCGTCAACATAACACGCATGGTTTTCTCGTGAACGCGCGTCGGAGATCTATGTGGAAGTGAAGATGTTTTGTGAATAAAGACTTATTTTCAGTTGGTTTTGCGCAGACAAAGCATTCGTATCGCTTCATAAAACTGGGATTAAACCACTGGAGTCACATGGATTGCTTTTACGATGCCTTTATGCCTTTTTGGAGCTTGAAAGTTTTGGTTACTCAGACTGTAAACAGAGGGACAGAAATCTCCCAGGTTTCATTAAAATGTCTTCATTTGTGTTCTGAAGATGAACGAAAGTCTTATGGGTTTGGAACGACATGAGGGTGAGTAACTGATCACAGAATTTTCATTTTTGGGTGAACTATCCCTTTAAAGAAAGCACGGCCAGCATTTTAACCAAATATTTCATGGCTGGAAGTTTGAGGCTTGAAGTGTGTGTATCTCACGAGGTGTGTTTTCTGACCTGCGCACTGTGAGTTGGAGAGTTTTGTAGGATCCTTTGACCAGAGAGATGGCCTCCTGTCTGAACCCACTCAGTTCCACACCGTTGATGAAGACCACTTCATCCCCGACCAGCAGGGGGCACTGTAGAGACCCGGCTTTACCACCCTCCTCTACCTACACACAGATATACACACACACAAACAATGTGAATGATTTACATACAGAAGCTGAAGGTGGCCTTATAACCCACAAAGAAAGAATAAAGTACAAAAACCTCTAAGGAATGTTTTCTTGGGAGTTGCGAACACACACACACACACACACACACACACACACACACACACACACACACACACACACACACACAAATAACCTTTTAAGAGTCTGAGATTTTAGGGATCTGTTTCTGAAACACACTGTGTACTTTGTAGTCAAAGCCTGGCAAGCTAAATAATAATATACCACAGTGCTGTTGAATTATCGAATCTGATTGGTCGGAAGGTGTGCATTATTTTTGGAAAACATCAACAGCTCCATCTGTAACATGAACAATAGGTTTATATTAATGCACTCGTTCCAATACGTTATTGTTACTATAATAACAGCTCATTCACAGGATCTTGTATGGCGGATGCTCCACACAATCAAAGATGAATAATAAACAGATTTTTAAAAAATAAAAAAAATAAAAAAACAAACATGTTGTTCAACAACAACAACAACAATAACACCTTTTATTTATAATGCACTTTTCTTACTCTCAAAGCACTACAAGATTGAATAGACAGACAACAACATCCACCATACCAACAAATTTAAAAAGACTAAACACAAAATTACTAACATACAGCATCAACCACACATAGAACTAATATTAATAAATATTAAAAGACTACCTTAAATAAATAAGTAACTTCTTAAAACAATCCAAGGTTGGGGCGTTTCTAACAGTAAAAGGAAGAGCATTCCATAGCTTAGGGCCTCTGAAAGAGAAAGCTCTTTCCCCCATAGATTTAAACATAAAACATATAATCATAGACACTGAGGTTTTTTGTTAGACATTTATTTAACACATGGAGTCTCGGGCTGCAAGTGCTTTTTAATAGTCAATAGGAGTTTGGAGGTTACATAGTTGATACATAGTTGAGTTACAAAGTTGACTTTAATAAGATTTGACACTTTCTGGTTTCTCGGTAAAATGACAGAGGCTGTGTTTCGTTGACGGCGGGTGGGGGTGAGTGGCTGGTGAAGGAATGACTGTTCATCGCAGCTGTAAGTGAGAACAGGACCCTGCTTGTCTCTCGGACGTTCAACAACATTAAATCTAATTACGAACCATTTCATTAACAAATTAAACATCGTAATCGTTGACAAATTGCTGTGGTGTAAGTGGAATAACACACTCCAGACCATGCTGGTATATAAAAATCATGCATAAAACCCCATTATTTTTGTTTGTGCCATGGTCTGTCCGGATACTCAATTCTGACTGACCTTGTCAATGCTGGCAAGTGACCACGGTATAAATGCGATAATCCACGGCTAGGTGTGCATTACAAGATTTTAATGCAATCTACGTCAGCAACCACTTTGCCTCCATGTCGTGCATTAAAATCGTGTAAGGCTGGCCTCACACTTGAAGATTTTAAGGCAGATTTGCAGCCTCCCCAACAATCGTGGGGGGGGAGGTGTGGGAGGTGTGGGGGGGACGGGGTTGTGTGGGACGTGGCCCGATTCGAGGGTAGTCGCTACCGACTTTTTGTCCAAAAAATCCTCAACTGTGTGGTGTTATTGCGATTATTTTACTGCTCTGGATGGAGTCAGAGCCTCCCCGATCCCAAATCGGGGCTGCCGGAGGTGAGATTCCAGCAATAGCCAATGAGAGCGAGCAAGCGTCACCAACCGGGTGTCGCGTGCTTTTATAGCGGAAACATAGCAGCCACAAAGATGTCACGAAAGTGGTGTATGGTGACGTGACAGAGACAACCGAAGAATTTTTTAATAGTATGTTGAGCCTTGGACGCTGCGCTCTCTGGTTCTTGAGAGAAAGAGAGAGAGAGAGAGAGAGAGAGAGAGAGAGAGTGTTAAATAACTTTCTGCTGTGTGAATGAGGCAAAAAAATGAATAAACAAATAAACTTCAATAAATAAAATGAAGTGCGCGTGATATTGTCCTCTGAAGTCATGTTTCATAAAACGCGAGTTTCTGTGAGATCTCATGTTGTTGTGAAATCGTTACTACAGCTGACAGGGGTGTGGTCTCGCGGTCTGGCCGAATCGTCTAGGGTGTGCGTTCAGAGGATTATAATGTTAAAAATCGGTTGAAACTGATCTTAAGTCTGTGGTCGCCCACGGTTTTAAAATCAGTTAAGATTAAAAAAAAATGGTCTAGTGTGTCCCTGGCATTAGGCACACCTAGCCGTGGATTATCCCACTTAAACAAGTCAGTTCCAGTCCACTAATCTGATTTGACAAGCGGTGTTCCAAGCGTGTTTCTATTTAGTATAACCGCACTGGGATATTTCACTGCTTGTATCACTCCGCTTGTCTGTATTCGCCACATAAAATTCCAATTCTAGCAGCAGTCCTACTGAAACGGTTACTACAGTAGAGTTAGTGACATCATCAGCGGACATGGCTAGTTATACAATTTTCATGAATATAACTTGAAATGAAATAAATGAAAAGGAGGAAGGGGAGACAATTTTGCACCTTTAACGGGACTGTACAAATCATCGTGAGCTAGCTAATCAGTTAGCCATCAGTGAGTGTGGCTTCTTTGGGATCTATTTTCATTCACGGAGCAATTATTTGGCCATATTGTGAACTACTCAATATTAATTGCTCATTTATAATATTACCCACAGCGAATCACAACCGTGCCGATATTCAGTACAACCACACTCTTGCTTGTGCAGTATTGCTTTAATAACAGTATGGTCTATCGTGTTTCAAATCACGTTTACATTAATTCACTCTTTCTAATACGTTATGATTCCTATAGTAACAGCTCATTGCAGGGACTTGTATGGTGGACGCTCCACAGTAATCTAACCCTTTATCTCATAATAAACAAATAAAGAAAACAGTTTTATTTAACAAAGAAAAACACATAATCGTTGATACAGTGAAGCTTTCTGTACGTAGACGTTTATTTGACGTTTACGGAAGGAGTCTCAGGTGTCAGCGCTTTGTAACAGTAAGTTTTCCGCCGTGGGAAAGTGTTTAGGGCAGAGGACTTCCTGCTTTCTGGTTTCTCAGGAACATGACAAGCTGAGAGAGAAAAGCCTGTACAGCTGCTATAATGCAAGTGACACATTGTCTCGCAGATGTTCCATAATGGACATTTTTATAAATTAGTAAATGGTCCAAAAACACAAGTGCCATTTATTCATCAATTAAGACTCGAATCGTTGGCAAATCATTGTGGAATACGAGGAAAGGGGTGTGATGTTATACAAAGATAAAAAAAAGCACAAAACACTCCACAAGTCTGAAAAAAGCCGGCACAAAATCAAGCATTTTAGCCTGCACAAAAAAAAAACAACAAAAAATCACAAAAAACTCCATGAAATCCTGTATGGACTGACATTGGTGTGGATTATATTCCTATAATAGCACTCCCAATCGTGTTTTATTCCTAATCCAAAGGTCGAATGCTAATTTCACAGCAGGTGTTTGCCATACCAATGGCCAAAGATTTTTGAGATGTTCTGACTGCTGGTATCGGGATTAGTTCTGGTCCTTTGTGCTTTAATGTTGCCTGTAGGTTTTCACATTAGCAAGGTAGGATAGTGTTTATCTGCTTAGTTCTAGTGGATGTGCCTTACAGTTCATTCTGCTTCTGCAAACTTAGCTGATCCATGGGCACGTCCGTCCAACACCCACACTGCCCCCGTCTTATCTAAAGAGTCTAATGACAGGAAGCATTGATGTGGCGTAACGGTTCAAACAGTCCCACCGGGAAACAAAGTATGCGACATTTACACTGCCCTTAATGGAGCTGAATTCGGTAAAAGCTTTTGGGACCTGCATTAAGACTTGCTGAGACTAAAGCACCATTCGAGCCGTGATAAACACACAGATAAGTAGCTAGCTTTATCTCCAGTGTAGGAACAGTCTCTAAAAGTGCTGTTACACAGACAAGAGCATAATATAAGTATATCATATAAGTAAGAGGTGTAGAAACTTAAAAATCTTACGGTACTTTAAGTGTCCTCAGTGATCTCAGGGTCCTTCCAGAGTGTTTCAGTCCAAGGATTCCTGGGATCTTTGCTAGGTACTCTTCTTAGAGCCCTAATGTTCCCAGAATTCTTTATTAAGGAATGTTCCTAGGGTCCTAGATGCACGAGTACTCTCTCAGTGAGGTTTATCATTTATCTGAGAACATAGAATCTCAAAATATTTTCTGTCTCGTAGTTTCGTGTCAGGGTTTCCATGGTGACGACCTCCATGTGTTCAAGTTTGTGTTGCTTTCTGTATTGTTCCTGTCTCCACCCATGGCTTTTGTCATTTGCTTATTACTCGACTGTGTGCACCTTTTCTGTAGTGTGTCTTTGTTTCCTCGCAAAGTCTTGTTAACACACACCTCAGGTCATTAGCAACCCGGAATGTCATCCGCTACCCTCCCCCTCGTTGATTTCTTCACATTAGACCTCCACCTTCTTAGCATTCCTCAATCTATTTAATATCAACAATATAACAAGAAAAAAATACAAAATTGTCAAATAATAAGTTTTATAAGGAAATGAGCTGGTAAGTTTTATTGAGCATCTTGCAGAACCAGACACAGTTCTTCTGGACACTTTGACTTTCGCACTCGCTTCTTATTTTTGCAGAAAAACCCAGCAGCCTTCATTGTGTTTACTGTCTGAAAAGTGTCTCTTACGTAATATACTGCTTTCTTTAATGACATACAAACATTTTTCTGTAACGTTTAATTTTGTGCTGGAAAACTAATGTTTGGGAATCTAAAATGTTTTTTGTACTGACTTGATCATGTAGACGTCATAAAATAAAAAAATCTATTAAAAAAAAATAATAAAATAGGGTGCCTAAAACTTTCCCCCAGTACTGTATATCCTTGCACTAGCAGTTTCCCTTTCCCAAAAAGTTTCAGGTAGAAATACAGAACCATTAAATATCATAAGAAACCTCAAGGAGCCCCATTTTAATGTATAGTGTAAGAATACTGTATACTCAATCATTCCATACATCCATTTTCTGTACTGATTATCCTACACTGTGTCACAGGGAGCCAGGAGCCTATCCCAGGAGACTTGGGGCACAAGGTGGGAGACATTCTGAACGAGGTACTGTATACTCTGTAGTAAATCACATGATATTTCCAAAGATCAAGAAAAATGTAGGGAGTTCAACACTGCTGGGAGTTCAACACTGCCCTCTAGCCTTAAGAAGTTCAGGCTGCATTTCTAGTGAAAATAATACTTACAGGATGTTGTTCTCAACTCTCCTGCAAAGCTTTCACAAGTGTCCAATGTGCCAAAGAGTGCGGAGAACGTTCAGACCTGACCAGTGACCTGCCGTTTCTCAACACGCACATCATAAAAGATGCCGCCTGTTGTGTTTCGCCTTCCTGTGACATTCTTCCTTCCTTTTCTTTTCCTCTTTCCTCCCTTTAGGCTTTGTTGCATCTGTGCACGGCCATTCATAAGAGCATGCTCTGATCAAAATGAGTCTCATAGTGTGAGAATATCAGGAATATCAGAATAATTAGAAGAGTGATCATAGTCGATAGGACCGGAGCTATAAATTGTTTAGTTAATTCCTTTTGTGGTATGAATGATAAATGGGGAATGAAAAAACGTCGGGATGAATAATAAACAAGGCTCGTATTTATACCAGAGCACATGTTAAACTCTACAGTCTCAGTAAACTATGCCGTGTTTTCTACTGCTAATGCATATACTTGCATTTAAGTAACGGACCATATGAAAACGTTGCAGATTGCACCTGTAAAGTTATTGTAGCTTTAAATTGGGTTTCTAAAGCCAAACTCGTAAACAGTAACGTGCAGATTTGCCTCTTACAATAGAGTTAAACTTTGTTTTGCTAATGAATACATTAATGCTTGTCAACCTGCCTTGCGTAGCTCTCAGAGGCACTGACACCGGCATAATTCCTCTTCAGGTGCTCAATCATGCAAGTTGTGCTCTTGTGCCAAACTAATTCATCTTTCATGCAGCTTTGCTGACTGTCTGGATTTTGTTCCATGTTTTCCACTTAGTGCTATGAGGAAAACGGTTTTACTGGCATCAAACTGCGTTAGGAAGGCGGAACACAACACAATACAATACAAAAAGTGTTGATCATTTGAATTATTTTACTGTTTTCAAATTAGCTTTAACCTTTTCATGCATAAATTATTTAAAAACATAACATGCATGTCACGAGAATTTGAACTAAATATCACTTGTATTTAAAAAAGTAAATGGATTGGATTGTCCACATGTAGAAATACCATGGGTGAAAAATAGATAAAACAGTATACCTGGAAAAATAAAATCTGTGTTTATAAACAAAAAATGTTAACATTCAGTTCTAAAATATTTAATTTTGTTGACCAAAATGATGAAAATATAGCAATATTCCTGACATGTTCAGGTCTGCTTCACAGGTTAAAAAATTCAATAAAAACTAGTTATAAACAGCTAAGGTGTTCACTGGAGTCTGACACAGATGTTTTCTTTTTACTTAATATTGGTTTTTGTGTAGAACGTCTGCAAAGATATACCATATACTATCCATAACTGTAGACTAGGGTTGTCACGGTACCAAAATTTCAGTAGTCGGTACCAATACCAGTAAAATTCCACGGTACTCGGTACCAATTTCGGTACCAAAGCAAAACACAAAAACATGCTAATTGAACAACACACTATTTTATTAATGAAGTTAAATATCAATATAAAATAATTTTTTATAAGAACAATGCCATTCTGTATACTTAGAGTATTTCAGTGTTTCAAGTTTTTCCCCACAAGTAATTAAAGGTATATAAATAAATAAACAAAAAAATTACAAGCATGCAAAACACAAAAATATGCCATAATTGAACACCACACACTTCTCATTTATAAAGTTATATATTAAAATAAATTAAAACAAATGTAAATGCATATTTTTAAGTATTTCTTAAAAATGCTTTAAGTTTTTTCCCTTCAAGTAAATAATAACTAAATTAATTACAAGCAAAAAATACAGACTATGTAAAAAAAAGTTTCTGAAATGAAACACTTGCCGCTCGTTAGGCATCTTTACACACAGACTTTTAAACTGAAGTGCTGAAAGTGAACCGGAGTTATAACAGAGAAAACCTGAAAGATTAGGCACATCTGCCTATAATTTGAAATGACTCTGTGGGTATTTATTGATGTAATAATGTGTTTTGGACTAAATATTTGTACTTCATTGGATGGTTTGGACCTTTGCCAGTGTAACAAGACTGTTTTTGTGGGGATGTTATGGATCAGTGGATTATTATGAGGCTTCATAGGCGAGTTGCCTCAGTTTTGTAAGTGTTGGTTTATATCAATCAAAGCACAAGAATCTTATCTTTCCAAAGATATATCGCACGAGTTCCTACGTAAACACAGCTGCTGTGTACATAGCATAGTTTTACATTTCGCCGGCGGGGCATGGATGTTTTTTTGTAATCCTACACTTGAATTAAACTGTGCTACAACATCCATAATGCAACCGCTACCATAATTGCACGCTGCACCTACGAAAAGTCCCCGACTGACTACCTGTCACACAGTGCATCAGTACCGGGTTGACCCGGTACTACCGGTACTTGTGAAAGTCTGATATCGTCAACTTTTTTTTTTTTTAGTATCGACTTGGTACCGAAGTGCCGGTGCTTTTGACAACCCTAATATAGACATATGGCTATCCATATACTCTCAATAAGTGTAGACACAGGGCTATCCATATACTCTCAATAAGTGTAGACACAGGGCTATCCATATACTCTCAATAAGTGTAGACACAGGGCTATCCATATACTGTCCGTAAGTGTAGACACAGGGCTATCCATATACTGTCCGTAAGTGTAGACACAGGGCTATCCATATACTCTCAATAAGTGTAGACACAGGGCTATCCATATACTGTCCGTAAGTGTAGACACAGGGCTATCCATATACTGTCCGTAAGTGTAGACACAGGGCTATCCATATACTCTCAATAAGTGTAGACACAGGGCTATCCATATACTGTCCATGCATGAAAGGGTTCATTAATTAATTTGTTGAATTTCCAAATATTCAGTTAAGCTCAGTGCTTTCACCCTACAGAGATACAAATGCCTAGAGACAACTTTACTCAAAATCCAAGTTTCTAACTACAGGATGCAGCACAAATTAAGCATTTAAAAGCAAGCCAAGCAATGTGTCTGATTCTCTTCAACTTTCCATCACCCTCAGCTCTGAAGTCAGGGGTAAATGTCTGTCTGTCAGGGCAGGGACTGCAAACAGGGCTAGGAAAAGCAGCACCTGAAGAGAAGAGCCCGCTTTCCGTTATCCAAGATACATGAAGTGCATGTTTGGCTTGTCAGGGTGTATTTGTGCTGTTGTTGTGTGTGTGTGTGTGTGTGTGTGTGTGTGCGCATCTATCTTTATTCTCCCCATCACGTCTTTTATTTTCGACCAAAAGCTCTTGGAAATTCCTCTGCTGACATTCCTCTCTCCTCTCGACTCTTTTGCCCTCCTCCTCTCCTGCTCTCTTGACTCAGTGTCTTATACAATTTCTCTCTCTCTCTCTCTCTCTCTCTACCTCCCTTGTTTTCTCTCTGTCTATGTTGGATCCTTGCCTGCATTCCATTCTTCCCTTCCCAGATTGTGATGGGGACTGTGTATGAGAGGACAAAATATCATATTATGGTTATACTGTTCCATATCATAGTTGTTATACAGTGGGTACAGAAAAGAATCACCCCCTTTAAAATAATCACATTTTATTTCTTTGAAAAAAAATAATAAAATAAAATAAAAAAACAGAATCACTGAGTTGGAAAAAGGATCACCCCCCTCCTAAAAATGACTTGTAAACTCAATAAGGTGTAGCTAATCACCTTCTCAATGGCACACAAAGCCATTTGACTTTCAACTGTGATCAGCTGTGGTCATTTTGATTAGCTCAGCATGAAAAGAGCTTTCCTGGAGCATTTTGTAGTGCAACTGAAGCAAACAATCAACTATGGGTGGCAAGGCACTGTCAAAAGATCTCCAGGATCCGGGATCAATTTCAAAGGCTTTATCAATGCCTAGAAGCACAGTGAAGTCTATTATTAAGAAGTAGAAGGTATTTGGTACAACACAGACCCTCCCTGGATCAGGATGTCGCTTCAAACTGGATGAAAGAGCCAGGAGGAAACTGGTCAGAGAGGCTACCAAGAGGCCTACAGCAACTCTGAAGCAGTTGCAGGAATTTACAACAGAGAGTGGTCATTGTGTGCATGTGACAACAATATCACAAATTCTCCACAAATGTGGCTTGTATGGGAGGGTTGCAAGAAAAAAAGAGACCCACGACTGAGCTTTGCCAAAACGCACCTTGAAGATTCTGAGGCCACATGGAAAAAGGTGTTATGGTCAGATGAGACTAAAATTGAATTATTTGGCCTCAACATCAAACGATATGTCTGTCGGAAATCCAATACAGCTCACCATCCAAATAACACCATTCCTACAGTAAAGCATGGAGGTGGTAATATCCTGTTATGGGGGTGTTTCTCTGCAGCAGGGACTGGAGCACTTGTCAGGATAGAAGGAAAATGGATGGGGCAAAATACCATCAAATTCTTGAGGAAAATCTGCTGCCCTCTGCCAGAAAGTTGTCAATGGGAAGAAGGTTTACCTTCCAACATGACAATGACCCAAAGCACACAGCAAAACTGACCACACAGTGGTTGAAGGAGAAAAAGGTGAATGTCCTTGCATGGCCTAGTCAGAGCCCAGACTTAAACCCCATTGAAAATCTGTGGAATGACTTGAAGACTGCAGTCCACAAACAGTCTCCATCAAATTTAACTGAACTTGAGCAGTTCTGCAAAGAAGAATGGGCAAATATTGCAAAGTCTAGATGTGCAAAGTTAGTAGAGACATATCCCAACAGACTAAAGGCTGTAATTAAACAATTAAGGCAAATTAAAGCAAGGGGGTGATCCTTTTTCCAACTCAGTGATTCCGGTTTTTAATTTTTTTCTGACATGTTGGTGTTATATCTTTCACTTGGATGTTATAAGTTGCACTGAGTAAATACAGCTGGATAAAACAAAAACTGTGTCCGTCTTCATTTCAGGCTGAAAAAAAGCAACAAAATGTGATTATTTTAAAGGGGGGTGATTCTTTTCTATACCAACTGTATGCCTTTAGAGTTAATAAAACTCTGTTGGTAAAGCTGCATTGTTCATAATAAAAGATTGCAAAATCACACAAATCAGCATGGACTTGTGCGTCTTGGATTTATGTGTTTTTGTGGTGATTCATCCAAACACAGAACCTTTTATCTGCAGCATCTAAATCAGGTCACACAACAACACCTTTAGCTGTCAGTTAGAGGGTTTATTCAGCTTTCTCCAATACAAATACTGAAAAGGCCAATGATATTATGAGATAGATAAGAATATTGTTTAAAAAAAAAAAAAAAAAAAAAAACACTCTGATGCTCTATGAAAGAAAGAAAAAAGAGAGAACACAACAGAAAGAATGTGCTGGACACATACCTGTGGTTTTATGTGGTTAATGCATTGCCACTAACAGCAATGCAGAGACAGATAACAGAGAGCTCTAGAACTTCTCAGCAAAGTTTGCAAGTGATTTTATGAATATGGCCTGTGTTGTTTTTATTACTCTGTTTTAATTTACTAATTTCTAATAAAGGAATAGGCAGGTTACAACTGTGTCTTTCACAACACTCTCAATAATTTAATTTAATAAAAACGTAGAGGTGGAAAGTAACAAACTACTGTACATGTACTATTGTTACAGTAATGGTGGACATGGTTCGCTGCTGTAATACTTTTTTGAGTATAATTAAATCATAGTACTTTTACTTGAGTTAAAAAATAAAAACACTCAAATTTGTTACATTTATTTTTGATTATTGTTACAGATTACATAAATAATAAGTCAACCCATTCATTATATTGAAAGACACTATGTGCACATTTTAAATTGTTCAATTTCAAGACCCAAAACAGTTTCCTGACAAAAGTCTCCTGTTTCCAGTTCCCTGACGATTTCAGGCACCGAATGCTAAACCAGCAGCAGCAATGTTTGAGATAGTGGAGACAGATGAGCATCTGTGGCCCAATTTATCAGGTATCATCAGTTTTAAATGCTTCAAATGAAACCATGTGATAATGATCTGCAAATTATGCGAGCCAAAACCTGTAGTGATATCAGCATTTCACAGCTCAAAATCCAACTTGTTGGAAACATGCTCCTTACATTGTTTTTCCTTGCCACTGTCATTACATCTATATCTGCATTTCTTTAAAGATGCTTTGTGACAACGTCCATTGCTAAAAGCGCTATATACAGGTGCATCTCAATAAATTAGAATGTTGTGGAAAAGTTCATTTATTTCAGTAATTCAACTCAAATTGTGAAACTCGTGTATTAAATAAATTCAGTGCACACAGACTGAAGTAGTTTAAGTCTTTGGTTCTTTTAATTGTGATGATTTTGGCTCACATTTAACAAAAACCCACCAATTCACTATCTCAACAAATTAGAATATGATGACATGCCAATCAGCTAATCAACTCAAAACACCTGCAAAGGTTTCCTGAGCCTTCAAAATGGTCTCTCAGTTTGGTTCACTAGGTAAGTCACAAACATTCATTGCCAAAGAAGCTGGCTGTTCACAGAGTGCTGTATCCAAGCATGTTAACAGAAAGTTGAGAGGAAGTAAAAAGTGTGGAAGAAAAAGATGCACAACCAACCGAGAGAACCGCAGCCTTATGAGGATTGTCAAGCAAAATCAATTCAAGAATTTGAGTGAACTTCACAAGGAATGGACTGAGGCTGGGGTCAAGGCATCAAGAGCCACCACACACAGACGTGTCAAGGAATTTGGCTACAGTTGTCGTATTCCTCTTGTTAAGCCACTCCTGAACCACAGACAACATCAGAGGCATCTTACCTGGGCTAAGGAGAAGAAGAACTGGACTGTTGACCAGTGGTCCAATATCCTCTTTTCAGATGAGAGCAAGTTTTGTATTTCATTTGGAAACCAAGGTCCTAGAGTCTGGAGGAAGGGTGGAGAAGCTCATAGCCCAAGTTGCTTGAAGTCCAGTGTTAAGTTTCCACAGTCTGTGATGATTTGGGGTGCAATGTCATCTGCTGGTGTTGGTCCATTGTGTTTTTTGAAAACCAAAGTCACTGCACCCGTTTACCAAGAAATTTTGGAGCACTTCATGCTTCCTTCAGCTGACCAGCATTTTGAAGATTCTGATTTCATTTTCCAGCAGGATTTGGCGCCTGCCCACACTGCCAAAAGCACCAAAAGTTGGTTAAATGACCATGGTGTTGGTGTGCTTGACTGGCCAGCAAACTCACCACACCTGAACCCCATAGAGAATCTATGGGGTATTGTCAAGAGGAAAATGAGAAACAAGAGACCAAAAAATGCAGATGAGCTGAAGGCCACTGTCAAAGAAACCTGGGCTTCCATACCACCTCAGCAGTGCCACAAACTGATCACCTCCATGCCACGCCGAATTGAGGCAGTAATTAAAGCAAAAGGAGCCCCTACCAAGTATTGAGTACATGTACAGTAAATGAACATACTTTCCAGAAGGCCAACAATTCACTAAAAATGTTTTTTTATTGGTCTTATGAAGTATTCTAATTTGTTGAGATAGTGAATTGGTGGGTTTTTGTTAAATGTGAGCCAAAATCATCACAATTAAAAGAACCAAAGACTTAAACTACTTCAGTCTGTGTGCACTGAATTTATTTAATACACGAGTTTCACAATTTGAGTTGAATTACTGAAATAAATGAACTTTTCCATGACATTCTAATTTACTGAGATGCACCTGTAAATAAAATTTAACTGAATTGAACGTACAGGTGAGTCATTAGCTAGCTGAGTCAACTAGACAAGCTAGCCAGATTTTTGGATGTTTTACAGTATGAAAGCTCTTAAACTTATGATGTCAGAAGGGCTGCAACTAACGATTATTTTCATTAGTTAAAACTCAGTTACACTGCACCTTATGGCTTCTGTTACTCACTGCCTTTAGGCATATTGTTTTGCTTATGTTACATTGATCGTAGTGTTTTAATTAGACATTACAGATCTTACCTGCATTAAATATCACACTGTTTATCACCTCGTCTACATTGCGAGTGAGACAAATAGATCGCTCATGTTATAATAAGGGACAGAATTCACACTGCAAGCTTGCAGATACAGCATATAATGACAGCAAGCTTGAATTAAACTAAACCTTTTTAGCAACTCGCACCAATTTCCGACTGCTCCTCCGTCTGATGGTGTCTGAGGTCATTAGTTAATGAATCTAGCAAGCTACTGAAACCCCACAGGATTTGGCCGAGTTAGCTAGTCAGCTAACATTACTTTTCTCTGTTGATGAGGTGGTGTTCACTTCAGCATAGCTCACTTGATTAGTTAACATAAGAACAGAATAGAAAGTAAAACATTTTCTGATTGGTTGTGCACATATTTAAAAAAAAAAGTAATTTGTTAAGTAGGTTTTCACCAGATGACTTATTTACTCTTACTTCAATAATTTTCTTGAGCACCACTTTTACTCATGTGAATTATCACAACATTAGCAGTGCTTTTACTCAAGTCAGTGTGCTTTGTACTCCTTCCACCACTCCTAAAATGTCAAAAATATAGTGTGTTTAAAGGATTAAAGAGTTTTAGGTTTAAAGAATTTAAAGAGGTTTGCAAAACCTACAAATCACAGCATAGAATACACTACATATAGAAGAACAAAACGTGATTAGGGCCAGATGAAATGGCAAGATAACACTAAGCCGGGCTGTTTGTTTTTTTCATGTTCCCACCCCAGCACTCCATCTGCATGCCAACTCGGTTCTACAACTTCAAGGCGACTGGCGTATCCTTCTACAAGATCTAAGCAAGCTCGTAACATAAGATCTCGCTGCTTCAGTGTTCTGGCTCTTCAGTCATGGAATGAGCTTCCCCTCCACTTCCAACAGCTCCATGTCTTCATTCTTTCCACAAAGGATTAAAGACCTACTTCTTCAGACACTATCTAAGAAAATCATTATTTTTATCTATTTTTTTTATTTTTGATAATCAAACCTTTGTTTTGAAAGCAAGAGGGGGTATGTCCATCTGGGTAGGTAAAAAAAAAAGCAGGTAATTTGGACATGCCCAGTACAGAAATAAAAATCAATGATTAGCTTTTACAGTCCCCTCTGAAAGTATTGGATCGTCAAGGCCAACTCTTGTTGTTGCTATACACTGAAGACATTTGGGTTTGAGATCAAAAGATGAATATGAAACAATAGATCCGGATTTCAGCTTTCATTTCCTGATATTTACACCTAGATACGTTAAACAACTTTGAAAATGGCACTTTTGATGGCAGACCATCCAATTTTTAGGTGAGAAAAAGTATAGAACAGATAGTCGGAAAGTAAATTAAACTAAATAACACTTAATATTTGCAATAACTGCTTCAAGCTGGTGACCCACTGACATCACCAAACTGTTGCATTCTTCTTTTGTGATGCTTTTCCAGGCTTGTACTGCAGCTTCTTTCTGCTGTTGTGTGTTTTGGGTGGCTTCTCCTTTCAGTCTCTTCTTCAGGAGGTGAAATGCATGGGTTAAGGTCTGGTGATTGACTTGGCCAGTCTTAAACCTTCCACTTTTTCCCCTGATGAAGTCCTTTGTTGTGTTGGCAGTGTGTTTTGGGTCATTGTCTTTCTGCATGATGAAGTTCCTCCCAATTAGATTGGATGCATTTCTCTGTAAATTGGCAGACAGAATGTTTCTGTTGACTTATATAAAGATTATATAAGACTATATAAAGATTAGTGAGCCCGTTCCAGAAGCAGCCATGCAAGTCCAAGCCATGACACTTCCTCCACCGTGCTTAACCGATGAGTTTGTATGTTTTGGATCATGATCCTTTCTTTCTCTACACTTCGGCCTTTCCATCACTTTGGTAGAGGTTAATCTTGGTTCCAGAACTTTTGTGGCTCATCTCTGTATTTCTTTGCAAATTCCAATCTGGCTTTCTGATTCTTACGGCTGATGAGTGGTTTGCATCTTGTGGTACGGCCTCTACATTTCTGCTTGTGAAGTCTTCTTCGAACAGTAGATTGTGATACCATCACCCCAGCCGTGTGAAGGTTGTTGGTGATGACACTTATTGTTGTTTTGGGGTTTTTCTGTACAGCTTTCACAATGTTTCTGTCATCAACTGCTGTTATTTTACTTGGCTGACACTGTTCCATGTCTGATTGTTAGTACACCAGTGGTATCTTTCTTTTTCAAGACATTCTAATTTGTTGTATTGGCTATGCCCAATGTTTGTGCAATGGCTCTGATTGATTTTCCCTCTTTTCTCAGCTTCAAACTGGCTTGTTTTTCACCTATAGACAGCTCTCTGATCTTCATGTTGGTTTATCCTTTTTAACAACAAATGCAGTCTTCAGAGGTGAAATCCAGGGCTCAAACCAAGAGTAGACATTCAAGCTATTAATGGTTTAAACAATCAAACAGGGCACATCTGGGCAACATGAAACACCTGTCAGTAACATGTTCTAATGTATTTTTGATCACTTGAAAAATGGATGGGTTCAAACAAAAGGTACCATTTTCTAAGTTGTTTAACACATCTAGATGTAAATATCAGGAAATGAAAGCTGATATTCTGATCCATCATCTCATATTTACCTTTTGATCAACGCACAGCAAAACAAAAGAATTGGCATTGCTGCCATTCCAATTCTTAAAGAGGGGACTGTATAAAAGACAGCATTACCACAGCCGATCATGTAACTAATCCCATGTAAATAAGGCTTTTGTCCTCTGGACATTTGACACCAAATTTATATTTTTCCTCCTTTCTGATAGCCACTAACAACTTTGCAAAGTTCTCTGAGAAATCCCACTTCCTGTGATACAACTGGCTATTGCTTCTTACTCATGAGCACTATGGCATAATGATTAGTTGATTTTGATAAGGATTGCCAATAACTGTACAGTATCTGACATATCATACTGACCAAATACTGATGGATGTAAACGCAATGATTGTGAATTCTGCCAAAGTGCACTGGCTACGAAATGCAAACCTCATACTACTGGTAACATGTCAAAATTTGTTTTAAACCAGAATTTCTCTTCAAACTTCATTTTCATTTACCAAAAATGAAAGTGACCCATCAAGAAGCTTTACACTTCTCAGGTGTACAGAAGAGTCTAGTGTTTACAGGAATAGAACTCTGTATTTGCCTCAGCCTTTGAATACCGTCAATGAATGGCAAGGACTGCAAAGGTGTAGAGTAACAGGATGAACAGATGAACCGAATAGATTCCAACAAGTTCGACTTCCGTAAGCACCACTTCAGGGCACTACGAATACAGGCCAATACATTTACACTACATATGTGGCATGGTCGTAAACCCCCTCTTGTTATTGACATTCTCAGAGGTATGCTTACCAAATTTTCTATCTCTCAAAATTATGACATACTAGTGTACTGTGACTCTCTAGCCACCACATCAGAAAGGTCCAACAAAGAGTAACGTTAAAGCCAAGAAAAGCCGAGTTCCACCTAAGTAGTATTCCCGAGATACACTATATGGCCAAAAGTATGTGGGCACCTGACTAAGACACCAAATTGTGATTCTTGAACATCCTATTCCAAAGGTATGGTATTCATTTGCAGTTGCTCGCACCCAAAGTTTTGTTGCTCAGTGAATTTAACGTCTGGTTATCAACCTCAGGCTAATGGTCAAGTTGAGTGAGTAAACCAAGAAATTGGAAGATTCCAGAGGAGTGGTAACGTTTTCTTCTGGGGACAGAGTATGCCCACAATTTCCTTTATTACTCTGCCATACAGCTCATACCCTTCCAGTGCGTACCTCCTGTGTGCCTCCTAGAAGAATGGTTCCAAAAATGCGAGGGGGGCATGAGTGGTTGCCTAAAGACATCTGGATCAAGCCTTTCTGGGACATAAGGAATTTGCAGACAAACACTGCTTGGAAACACCCACTTATGGTGAACAGAGGTGGCCCAGGTACATTGGCCCCTTTAACGTCATTCATCATATCAATGAAGTCACATATAAACTTTATTTTTAGTATCACCTCTCATCTAGTTTCCATGTCTCCTCAAACCCATATTATTGGGCCCATCACCCACTGAAACACCTCTGGACATTGAAAGGTTACCTGCATACACAGTGACAAAAAATTTTTGGTGCACGAGGCCACCAGGAGGAAACGTGACCACTCCTCTGTCCAGTTGGCACAGAAGGTTCTAAGGAATCTTCAAATTTCTTGGCTCAACACAGAGGATGCCTCCAATCTCTTACTGGAAGGGCTCTGCTCAGGATGTTGTAAACCCAGCACTCATCAAGGACTTGCACATACACCATCCTGACCACCCAGCCTTTTGACCCAGGGGGTCTCCCATGCAAAGCCCAGGCAGCTCACAGACTGAGCCAGGCATCCTGTGGAGTACAGCATTTATTAAAGTCTATGACTGAATTTGATATTGTAGGCAACAATACATTCCAGTATATGCAGCATGCTGTTATTGATTAATTGCCATGTCTGCACCTGACACATCTTCCAAGATCCTCAGCCAGTTTCCACTTCACATGTGAGGGGAAAGATATCCATGATCCAAATCCAGACTTCTAAAGAGACTTGCTGGTTTGAAATCACTCACGTCTTCAATAATTCAGACATTCCTTGCTCTCCAGCATTTTCCTGTCTAATGGAGGTGGTTTGTCCTATGTTTTGTTTACTGGGAAAAGAAGGCACATCATTTCTCCCATATATTTATGGCACTGTGCACACTTTTAAATTTTACTCCATGGCACTGACAAACTGACAAATTTTAAGGTGGTCCACCTTTCACTATTAACATGAGTGAAATAATCAATTATGTTTATAATAAGGGAATGTTAAATCGTCTCTCCCTCTCCTCTTTATAGAACCAAGTCATGGGGGGAGGCTGCTTTTGCGCCTTTCACAAGCAGAGGATGGTGCTGACACATCTAAACACGCACCCAGCACTGATTAGAGTGTGAAGCAGTCAAAGAATCCACATGGTGACATTTCCATTAGCACACAGCAAGCCTCTCACCTCCTTAACTTCTCTCTCACTGTCTCACGTGCTGTCAGTCGTTTCCAATACTTATCCTCACACCTTGTACGTTTTCTTTTTACTCTTTCCCTGTCTCTCCATTGTTTAGTTCAAAGAAACTTGTCTTGTGTGTCTATATTCACTTACAGTTTTGATTTTAAAAAAAAGTCTCATTTCGCTTTCCCTCTCTCACCTCGCTCTCTGTGTCTGACTCGATCTTCTCAGATAAATCTGTGCCTTTTCAAGCTCAGCCACTGAAACCCTGCTGCTGCTGCTTATCTCCTCTGTTGCTCATACCGTTAAGGGTCACAGTAAGTGTGTATGTATATGTGTGTGTGTGTGTGTGTGTGTGTGTGTGTGTGTGTGTGTGTGTGTGTGTGTGTGTGTGTGTGCGTGCACGTTTATGGTACTGGAGGGTTGCTCTGCTATTGTTTCAGTTCTGTTCACCGATTCAGCCCTACAAACAGCATAAAAGCCCAGCCATCCAGCAGGACACCAAAGCCATGAACACCACAGTGAATTCAGACTTGTTCTAATGCTGTGCCAGTGTTAAAGCTACACTAAACACTAGGCCCGACAAAACACACACAGCTAATGACACTCAATCTGCAATCTACAACTGGTTTAAGTTTCAGGACTTTTCAGAGAGGAAAACTGTGTTAGACCATCAGAAGGTGTATTACCATCAAAATGTATCGCAGCAAATGCTTCCATCATATACTATTCCACTTTAGAGAAGTATCAACGAGATGTTATCAACTGAGCCCCAGGCAAACACACAGTCATTCACTCCCTTTCACTAACCTCTTTATCCTGATCAGAGTCGTGGTGGATCAGGAGCCTATGAACACTGGGTGTGAGGAGGGAATACACCCTGGATGGGACGCCAGTACATCAAAGGACGTGGAAGACACACTAACTATGCCATTGTTGATTACAAAAACTGGTTTCCAATACCTTTCATCACACCTTCACCTTCACTATTTGCCTGTATTTTGTAATTTTTGCAATATTTTGTCTTTCTGTTGTTTAATTTTTTTAAGAGAACAGATACCCCAGTAGATTACTCAGTTTTTCCACAATTTGTAATGCAGGTAATTTTGTACAGAATTGACAATTACTGGCTGGTTGGTTCAACACTTTAAACACTTGAAGTAGGGCTGATAGCAAATCAATTCAATTCACTGGTTTCTGATTTGATTTAAATAAATATTATAATGGGTTAAAAGTGTTCCAGTAAAGAGATTTCTTTAAAAAGACTTTTCTTAGTAAATCATGATGCATTGAATTTTTAGATGTAGAACTTTTCACTAGAGCTGCAACAAGTAATCCATAAAATCGATAATAATTCTCAACGAATCTCATTATTGATTATCTGGTCTGCACAGGGCACAAGGCACATTTACTCACTGTGTTAATTCTGTTCCAAAAACACACATCGTTCAGTTAAATTTGATGGAGACCGTTTGTGGACTGCAGTCTTTAAGTCATTCCACAGATTTTCAATGGGGTTTAAGTTTGGGCTCTGACTAGACCATGCAAGGACATTCACCTTTTTCTCCTTCAACCACTGTGTGGTCAGTTTTGCTGTGTGCTTTGGGTCATTGTCACCTCCATGCTTTACTGTAGGAATGGTGTTATTTGGATGGTGAGCTGTATTGGATTTCCGACAGACATATCGTTTGGTGTTGAGGCCAAATAATTCAATTTTAGTCTCATCTGACCATAACACCTTTTTCCATGTGGCCTCAGAATCTTCAAGATGCATTTTGGCAAAGCTCAGTCGTGGGTGGCTTTTTTCTTACAACCCTCCCATACAAGCCACATTTGTGGAGAATTTGTGATATTGTTGTCACATGCACACAATGACCACTCTTTGTCATAAATTCCTGCAACTGCTTCAGAGTTACTGTAGGCCTCTTGGTAGCCTCTCTGACCAGTTTCCTCCTGGCTCTTTCATCCAGTTTGGAGCGACGTCCTGATCCAGGGAGGGTCTGTGTTGTACCAAATACCTTCCACTTCTTAATAATAGACTTCACTGTGCTTCTAGGCATTGATAAAGCCTTTGAAATTTTTTTGTATCCATCTCCTGACTTGTGCCTGTCCACAACTTTATCCCGGAGATCTTTTGACAGTGCCTTGCCACCCATAGTTGATTGTTTGCTTCAGTTGCACTACAAAATGCTCCAGGAAAGCTCTTTTCATGCTGAGCTAATCAGTGACCACAGCTGATCACAGTTGAAAGTCAAATGGCTTTGTGTGCCATTGAGAAGGTGATTAGCTACACCTTATTGAGTTTACAAGTCATTTTTAGGAGGGGGGTGATCCTTTTTCCAACTCAGTGATTCTGGTTTTTTATTTTTTTTCTGACATGTTGGTGTTATATCTTTCACTTGGATGTTATAAGTTGCACTGAGTAAATACAGCTGGATAAAACAAAAACTGTGTCCATCTTCATTTCAGGCTGAAAAGCAATAAAATGTGATTATTTAAAAGGGGGGTGATTCTTTTCTATACCCACTGTATTCCCATTGACTATACAGATCGCTGTTTGAGGACGAAATTATACACCATTCATCACAGCTGGCTGGCTAGTTTGTTGCTAACAAAAGAAAAACATGGAGGCGTCGAACATGCCGAGATAAAATTGACATCGGATACAGCATTTCTTTTCTACTCCACTGTCCATTTTCTTAAGCACCTGGCTGCAACTAATGTGATTATGTGGTTTTGACTGTGGACACCCTTGCACCACTGTGTGGATATATTTATCATTAATCATGCATCATCTTCAGCTACCAGGCTATAAAACAGAGCAGCTGTGGGTCTTGCGAACAGAATTAAGACACATTATTTATTTATTATTTATATGGACCTAGTCATTATTTGTTGTCGGGTTTTTTTGCATTGCAGTTCAAATTATGCATGATACCTATGCATCATACCTTCTGTGATACCATAACTGTCTAATATTTCGAAAATGTTCTACAAAATTTGCAAAAAATTTCCTACAACTCCTCAGTCTCTTTCTCAGCTTTGTGTACTGTTCCAGATATTTGACTGTATAAATCACACGACTGAAAAAGACTGAAATAAAGGCCAAAGGTCAAGTGTGAGACAAGACAGGATTCACATTTTAACGATTTTTATAGAATATGAAATACATGTAAAATATTTAACATTTCTTTAGGCTGCATCATCATAGAAAATATCATTTTGGTTTTATACTAGAAAACATTGTACCGTTGATATAAGCATTGAGAAGTGCTGGTGTTCATGGTTAAATTTCATAAATAGAGACTGGTTAGAGAGCTTGTTTGCATTTTGTGATCATCACAGTAAAGATTAATAAACAATATACACTCACCAGACACTTTATTAGGAACACTTGCACACATGCTTATTCATGCAATTTTCCAGTCAAGCAATCATATGGCAGCAGCACACTGCTTAACATCAAGCAGATACACATCAAAAGCTTTAAGTTAATAGGTGCGTCCCAAATTGCAAACTTACGCACTGTTCCACGCCATTTTGTAGTATAAATAGTGTGAGTAGTGTGTTCACACTGAAAGTTCCAACAAGAAGAAGTGCACTTCAAGTACCCGGATGATGCACTTATTCAACCGAAAAAATGAAGTGTGGAATGTTGGACAGTTCATGCACTCAACGGGGGCAGTTTTGCTTACGCAGCAGAAGAGGGGCGGGGTTACCAGGGGCTGACACTGGCTCAAATTTGCTCAGAATCAAAAAAGGGCATGTTGGGCATAAAAGGTAATATTGACAAACAGTAAAATTAAGAAATTCATTTTCGTTGACTCTGGGTATTCTGATAAAGCTAGCGGTGTTGCATTACATGTGTTTGACATCATGTGCCATTGACAGGGAAATTGCTTATACTTCCGGCTAGTAAAGTATTAGTTCCAATTGTTTTACAAGTAGTAAAGCAATTGTTCCATTTGAGATGACTAGATGTTAGAGTACATAGTGCATAGTGTAAGTGCATAGTGTACAGTACGTCATTTGAGACAAAGCTTATGTTCACATCAAACATCAGAATGGAGAGAAAATGTGATATCAGTGACTCTGACTGTGGCATTGTTTGAATATTTCTGAAACTGCTGATCTGGGATTTTCATGCACAACAGTCTCTAGAGTTTACATAGAATGGTGCAAAGAAAAAAAATGAGGAGATTAGGAGAATGGCCAGACTGGTTTGAGCCGACAGGAAGGCTTTGTTAACTCAAATAACCACTCTTTACAACCGTGGTGAGCAGAAAAGCATTTCAGAACAAACAAGACATCAAATCCTGAGGTGGATGGGCTACAACTGCAGAAGATCACTCCTGTCAGCCAAGAACAGGAATCTAAGGCTATAGTGTTCATAAACTTACTAAAACTGGACAGACAAAATTTGGAAGAAAATGTCGCCTGGTCTGAATCTTAGTTCTGCTGAGATATGACAATGGTACGGACAGAATTTGGCATCAACGGCATCACTCCATGGATGCAACCTGCCTTGTGTCAACATTTCAGGCTGGTAGTGGTGGTGTAATGGTGTGGGGGATGATTTCTTGGAACATAATTGCATTCTCTATACCAATTGAGCATCAATTGAATGACACAGCCTATCTGAGTATTGGTGCCGACCATGTACAGTGCTGTGAAAAAGTATTTCTTCTGGTTTTGTGTATATCTCATACTAAACAGAAATACAACATACAGGTGCATCTCAATAAATTAGAATGTCGTGGAAAAGTTCATTTATTTCAGTAATTCAACTCAAATTGTGAAACTCGTGTATTAAATAAATTCAATGCACACAGACTGAAGTAGTTTAAGTCTTTGGTTCTTTTAATTGTGATGATTTTGGCTCACATTTAACAAAAACCCACCAATTCACTATCTCAACAAATTAGAATACTTCATAAGACCAATAAAAAAAAACATTTTTTAGTGAATTGTTGGCCTTCTGGAAAGTATGTTCATTTACTGTACATGTACTCAATACTTGGTAGGGGCTCCTTTTGCTTTAATTACTGCCTCAATTCGGCGTGGCATGGAGGTGATCAGTTTGTGGCACTGCTGAGGTGGTATGGAAGCCCAGGTTTCTTTGACAGTGGCCTTCAGCTCATCTGCATTTTTTGGTCTCCTGTTTCTCATTTTCCTCTTGACAATACCCCATAGATTCTCTATGGGGTTCAGGTGTGGTGAGTTTGCTGGCCAGTCAAGCACACCAACACCATGGTCATTTAACCAACTTTTGGTGCTTTTGGCAGTGTGGGCAGGTGCCAAATCCTGCTGGAAAATGAAATCAGCATCTTCAAAAAGCTGGTCAGCAGAAGGAAGCATGAAGTGCTCCAAAATTTCTTGGTAAACGGGTGCAGTGACTTTGGTTTTCAAAAAACACAATGGACCAACACCAGCAGATGACATTGCACCCCAAATCATCACAGACTGTGGAAACTTAACACTGGACTTCAAGCAACTTGGGCTATGAGCTTCTCCACCCTTCCTCCAGACTCTAGGACCTTGGTTTCCAAATGAAATACAAAACTTGCTCCCATCTGAAAAGAGGACTTTGGACCACTGGGCAACAGTCCAGTTCTTCTTCTCCTTAGCCCAGGTAAGACGTCTCTGACGTTGTCTGTGGTTCAGGAGTGGCTTAACAAGAGGAATACGACAACTGTAGCCAAATTCCTTGGCACGTCTGTGTGTGGTGGCTCTTGATGCCTTGACCCCAGCCTCAGTCCATTCCTTGTGAAGTTCACTCAAATTCTTGAATCGATTTTGCTTGACAATCCTCATAAGGCTGCGGTTCTCTCGGTTGGTTGTGCATCTTTTTCTTCCACACTTTTTCCTTCCACTCAACTTTCTGTTAACATGCTTGGATACAGCACTCTGTGAACAGCCAGCTTCTTTGGCAATGAATGTTTATGGCTTACCTAGTGAACCAAACTGAGAGACCATTTTGAAGGCTCAGGAAACCTTTGCAGGTGTTTTGAGTTGATTAGCTGATTGGCATGTCACCATATTCTAATTTGTTGAGATAGTAAATTGGTGGGTTTTTGTTAAATGTGAGCCAAAATCATCACAATTAAAAGAACCAAAGACTTAAACTACTTCAGTCTGTGTGCATTGAATTTATTTAATATACGAGTTTCACAATTTGAGTTGAATTACTGAAATAAATGAACTTTTCCATGACATTCTAATTTATTGAGATGCACCTGTAAACATAAGCAAAGACAACCTGAGTAAACACACAATACAGTTTTTATTTTTTTATTGAAGCAAAAAAAAAGTTATCCAACACCTATCACCCATGTGAAAAACTAATTGCCCCCTTAAACGTAAAATCTGGTTGTGCCACCTTTAGCAGCAATAACTGCAACCAAATGCTTCCAATACCTGGAGATCAGTCTTTCACTTACTTCTAGGTCTAGGATTTACCCCTATGCTTTGGATCATTGTCTTGCTGCATAATCCAGTTGCACTTTAGTCTCAACTTACAGACTGAAGACCAGACATTCTCCTGGAAATGAATTCTCCTTTCTGGTAGAGAGCAGAATTCATTTTTCCCTCAATTATTGCAAGTTGCTCAGGCCCTGAAGCAGCAAAGCATCCCCACACCATCACACTTCCACCACCATGCTTGACCGTAGGTATGATGTTCTTTTTGTGGAATTCTGTGTTTGGTTTACACCAGATGTAACGGGATCCCTGTCTTACAAACAGTTCCACTTTCGACTCATCAGTCCACAGAACATTCTCCAAAAGGTTTGAGGATCATCAAGGTGTGTTTTGGCAAAATTCAGACGAGCCTTAATGTTCTTCTGCTCATGGAGGGATGTTGGAAAGTTGTTTTTCCATTTGGAGATAATGGCTCTCACTGTGGTTCTTTGGAGTCCCAGAGCCTTTGAAATAACTTTGTAACCCTTCCCAGACTGATGTATTTCAATCACCTTCTTCCTCATCATTTCTGGAATTTCTTTCAATTTTAGAATAGTGTGTTACTGGGTAAGACCTTTTAACCAACTTCATGCTGTTGAACAAGTTCTATTTAAGTGTTGATTTGATTGAACAGGGTTTGCAGTAATCAGGCCTGGTTGTGTCTAGTCCAGCTGAACCCCATTAGGTTTCATAAATTCTCAGTTTCATAGATTTGGGGAATTAGTAACTACGGGGCCAAATACATTTTCACACAGGCCCAGTTGGTATTGGATAACTTTTTTGCTTCAATAAATAACATTATCATTTAAAAACTGTATTTTATGTTTACTCAGGTTGCCTTTTCATTTCTGAAACAATTTAGTATGAGATATACACAAAAATAGAACAAATCAAAAACAATTTTTTTGTAGCATACCTTTACGGCCACAAATTCCAGCATGTCGTCTCAAACTGGTTCCATGAACATGACAATGAGTTCAGTGTGCTTTAACGGCCTTCCCAGTCAGCAGATCTGAATTGAGAAGAGCACCTTCGGGATGTAGTTGAACAGGAGAGTCGCAGCTGACAAATCTGCAGCAATGATGTGATGCGATCATGTCATCATGAACCACAAATGAATGAATATGAATATTTCCAACAGCTTGTGGAATCTGTGCCATGAAGAATTGGGGCTGCTGTGAGAGCAAAACCATATTAATGTGGGTTCTTCCGGGTGTTCCTAATAAAGTGTCCAGTTAGTGTATATTGTACAGCCTTATTTCTGTTTTTGGTCACATGCCTGTCAATAGTGTCAGTGTCAAATAGTGGCTGATTGTTGTTTTTTTTTCAAAATAGATCCAATATGGCATTATAACTCTCCCATCCAATCACATTGTATCAGTATGTAGTCAGATGTCTGAGTCATCACTACACAAATAGTTAATTCAGTTCAGGTTCACATGCTTTTGTTGTTGCATCTATCACAAAGCAATGCAATATGAAAGGGCAAGATCAGAGATGAATAAAAACAAAGGACAGGCACAGAGAAAGAAAGAGTTGAGAAGAAGCGCGTGTGCAAATCAATGTTGGTTTTAGATGTTTCCTATCTTTCCTCTTACTTCTTGTTTTCATTCCTGTGATTCTCTCCATTTCTGTAGTGTATGGATCAATCTGCAATGAACAGGTATACATGCCTTGCACTGATCACTGCACAAATTACACACACACACACACACACACACACACACACACACACTTGTTAAAAACATTTACACACTCCTCTCAGATGTCACAAGTCTTAGCAGGACCTTCCTCTTATCTTTCTAATCACTAAATCCAAATCTAAAAATTGTACATTGAAATTAGTTGTATTCCTGAGTGAAAACAACAAAAATGTTTAATCATATGCCACTGTAATATTATGTGAGTTTCATGAATGTTAGCATTCAAGCTTTGTTACACAAGTCTAGAGGCCACACCAAGAATCTGACCTTGTACTCCTCAATTAGCATCTAGTGATTCTGAGCTTTTGCCACATTAAAGGAAAATTCCAGTGTTTTCCAACATTTATTGTTTTACAATTATTCTGTTTTGGGTTATTTTGTAAATGCATGTCTGGAAATTAAGAATTAATTCTAAATAATAACGATCTATCATAGGGTATAAAACAAATATGTTAAAATCCTTGTGTATGTTCACCCAGTACCCCAGGAGTGCTGAGTCACTGGACTGTGTAAAGATTTCCACTGTATGAGAGTATTTGGACCCTGAAACTGTTCTATGCTATTGAAAAGACTATGGGAGGAAAATTCATGTTATACCTAATCTGCAGGTTAATAAAAAAAAATGCAGTTTGTCATGTTACCAAGAAAATTAAGAATTTCAGTTGAAGACTTTCAGAATAATGTTCCTCAACGTAAAATTGCGAAGACTTTGAATATCTCATCATCTACAGTACATAATATCATCAAAAGATTCCGAGAATCTGGAGAAATCTCTGTGCGCAAGGGACAAATCAATATTGCATGCCCGTGATCTTCGGGCCCTCAGGCGGCACTGCATTAAAACCAGACATGATTCTGTAATGGAAATCACTGCATGGGCTCAGAAACACCTCCAGAACTCAATCCACCGCCATCCACAAATGCTGGTTAAAGCTCTATCATGCAAAGAAGAAGCCATATATGAACATGATCCAGAAACACCACCATCTTCTCTGGGCCAAAGCTCATTTAAAATGGACTGAGGCAAAGTGGAAAACTGTTCTGTGGTCAGACGAATCGAAATGTGAAATTCTTTTTGGAAACCATGGACGCTGCGTTCTCTGGACTAAAGAGGACTAAAGAGGAGAGGGACCATCCGGCTTGTTATCAGCACTCAGTTTAAAAGCCTGCATCTCTGATGGTATGGGGGTGCATTAGTGCCTATGGAATGGGCAGCTTGTACATCTGGAAAGGCGCCATCAATGCTGAAAGGTATATACAGGTTTTAGAGCAACATATGCTTCCATCCAGACGACGTCTCTTTCAGGGAAGTCCTTGCATATTTCAGCAAGACAATGCTAAACCACATGCTGCATCTATTACAACAGCATGGCTTCGCAGTAGAAGAGTCTGGGTGCTGAACTGGCCTGCCTGCAGTCCAGACCTTTCACCAACTGAAAACATTTGGCACATCATGAAACGAAAATACGACAAAGACCCAGGACTGTCGAGCAGCTACTGTTGAGCTACTGTTGAGCTAAATCATTGCATGATTTGCAAATTTATTTACATTTTACACTTTTTTGGAATTGGGGTTGTACATGCCCAATTGTGGTAGTGCGGTGGTGCATCCTGAGCTCGGGTAACTGTCAGAGTAACGGTCAACTGTCCAGAGTTTCAAATATTCTTCCTGTGTTTGTGTGGGTTTCCTGCAAGTTCTCCGGTTTCCTCACACTATTCAAAAACATGCAGGTAGGCAGATTGGCTATGCTAGATTGCCCCTAGGTGTCAACAACATGTGAGTGTGTGAATGAGTGTGTAAATGGTGCCTTGTGATGGACAGGTGGAAATTCTCCCTCCTTATGCCCAGTGGTGCTGGGATGGGCTAAGAATCTACCTCAGGATAGAGCAGTTACTGAGGATGAATGACTGAATGAAAAATATGTATGAATTATTATGTAATTGGAAAAAAGTCACATTAACTCACTGAGAAATGCCTTGAAACGCACAGCGTTATTCAATGTGGTGATGTAATTTCCACTGAAACAGGAAGTCAGGGTGGGAAATATCGAGTAGCTCCACCCCCTTTTAAAATAGCCAATAGCATTTAGCTTACCTAACACCCAGGCTAAGCCTTACTTGGGAGACTTCAGATTCTAGAGAGCATTTGATTGGATAGAATTTCTGATGAGAAGCTGAAGTGTGATGATGTCACCAAAATTGTTGATCCATATTTGTGGTAGAGAGACTTTTAAATGTGAATATCTTCTAAATGCAAATGTTGTCATTGTTTTGGAGCACAGTAGCTTATACATAACCTTAAGGCTAACATGTTCATACTAAAAGTATGGGGGAAAAAACTTAATTTTGTATTTCATGGGGGCTTTAAGTGAACCAGAGCCTTATTACTTTTGAATTACAATTATTATTTTTAATTTGGAATAATTTAAAGCCCTTCATTTTGTCACTGGGAGAAAATATATGATATCTACATTTACATTTCTATATTCTTTATGAATTCGGCTTGTTTTCAGGAGCGACCCGAATTTTGTAGCGCGCTGACGTCACTGAGCACGCGCGCGCGACCGCGTTCGGGTCACCATAGCGACGAGTGAGTAGAGGGGCGGGGGGGGGACGAAAAGAATCGTTTTGAAAGAGCGATACCGGAAGACAGGAGTATCGTTTTGCAAAACCGATAACCGAGTAGCCAGCTATACGTACCTTCGAGATGATTAACGGTTCTCCGTGCTCAAGGCCGCCTTTGAGTGTGAAGCCCCACGGTGCTCCGCCGTCCAAGAAAGCCTCAACAAACAGCGAGTTTCCGGCCATAGTCACTCTCTTCAAGTCAGCTAATCCTGGGCTAACCTGGTCCAGCGAAACCCGCCCGCAGGAAAGGAAGGATGTTCCGCGAACTGCTCCGTCCTTTTCTTCCCTTTTTAAAAAGTGAATATGTAAAACTAGCAGTGTTCACTTCCGCCGCTTCAGTCATTTCTCTGCGTTTGAGTCATGAAAGGAGACTAAACTCAACTGCATTTCTACATGCTACCTCAGAGACGACAGATAACAATATTCCCCACAAGCCGCGGGCTGAAGAAAAAACAGCTAAATTTTAAAATAAGTAAAACAGTCTCGTGTGTAGTGGTCTGTCAGCCCTTTTCCCAGTTCGGACATTTTGATTTTAACATTACAATAGAATTTGCCACGATCCAGCGCGCGCACAGAAAAGGCGAGCGCACTCTGCACAGTAGGTTCAGCTGAAAGTCCTGTCAGAAAGTTTTAGCCCCGGTCGAGTTTTCCCAATCATCCAGATCCACAAACAGGACAGGACGCCCGGCTTTTAATACCACACACAACCTGTCAGAATCCAGATATTCCCCCCGACGTTCAACTCCAGCTTGTCCGTCGCTGTGCGGGGAGTTTCTGTTTCTCGGACGGATGGATGAGAGAATCCGCGGCTCGCGCGCCCCCCCGCCCTTCCACAGACACTCACCAGAAAGGTGGCTACGCATGCGCATGCGCACACGACACGAGCTGTTCTCTTCGCCCGAGCGCGCTACTGAAGTGATCCCCTACTGAAGTGATCCCCTACTGAAGTGATCCCCTACTGAAGTGATCCTCTACTGAAGTGATCCCCTACTGAAGTGATCCTCTACTGCGTCAACGTAACCATGAGGTGGACTAGAACAGTAGAAGACTACATCAGGTCACACTCTTATCAGTAAAGAACAGGAACCTGAGGCTACAGTAGACACAGGCTCATTAAAACTGGGGAGTTGGAAAAAGACCAGGTGAAGTCCCCCCCCCCCCCCCCCCGTCCCCAATATTCAACTGTCCTCCCTGCTGTAGCCCATCCACCTCAAGGTGCAACATGTTGTGCATTCTGAGCTAACGACCTCCACACTCGAAATAAAAAAGGATCAATCAAAACATTCACAGTACAGTTCATTTTTAGTGACTAAGCTGATTTGAAGGTCAATTCTTGTCTTTTTCATTAATAACAAAATATATCAGACTTGAACATTTCACTTTGATATATTAAAAACAGAAAAAAAACACCATATATCGATTCACATTAAATCTAGTGCAGCTAGAGAAAAGATAAGAAGATCGATCACACCTGCCATTATAAGTTAAAATTTCTAAACAGCAGCCGATGGTGTACGAGATAATTTCTGTGACAACCAGCGCCATTCACTCCTGCAGTGGTAGATCAATGCAGTTTAATTCAATTCAATTCAGTTTTATTTGTATAGCGCTTTTAACACTGGACATTGTCACAAAGCAGCTTTACAGAAATATATAAATTCAGGATATACATTTTAAATGTATAAACATATCCTAATGAGCGAGCCAGAGGCGACGGTGGCATGGGAAAACTCCCTGAGACAACATGAAGAAGAAACCTTGAGAGGAACCAGACTCAAAAGGGAACCCATCCTCATCTGGGTGACAACGAATAGTGCGATTAGTTTAAGATGCAGTTTAAGTTTACTCTTGACCATGGGCTTGAACTAAACTTGTATCACAGGGATGGCGAAGGCTAACTCTTTTCTGTGTACATGACCTCACATGAGCTTTGGCTTATAAGAAATTTTTAACTGACTTGATAATTAAATTAAATTACATTTAATCATATTAAATGTCTGTAAACTGATTTGAAAATTTCTGAAACATTTGGATGGAAATGTGTGAGAAATGAGTGAGACCGAGGTTCAGTGTAAGCCCACTGACTAACTGTCACAAACATTTTTACTATGGTCTAAATCAATGTTGTTTGGAGGGAGGAGGCTGATGGGTCTCCACATTGCCTAAGCACTGACTAAGTTGTGAGATATTAATACCTATCACAGGTGACTGCAAATGAGTTCTTCTGTTCTGGGACATTCTACTTACTAGTGCTAACCTGCTTGTCTATTCGTTGTGTGTTACCAAGCAGATACACACAAACAGACACATACACATCATTGTTGCCCAATGAAACATGTATATCATGGGTTGCTGTGGATCCAGGACCTACACTGGGCATGAAGGCAGGAATACACCCTGGATGGGTCACCAATCAATTGCAGTGTTTTAATATTTGATGTGTGTGTTGACTCTTCCTCTGTAAGTTTTGGTTTAAAAGTAAACCTGTTATACCTGTAAATTAAAAACAAAACAAAACTATGTAACCCCATAATAGGCATTTGAGACTCGACAACATACAGTCATCCAGGATACAGTCTAGCAGCGAATTCTGAGTCATTTTAAACATACGTTTGTTCAACTTGAAGCCTGGAACCTATCCCAGGGAATTCGGGGCACAAGGCGGGGGACACCCTGGACAGGGTGCCAAACCATCACACTACACAATCGCACACACACATTCACACACTACAGACAATTTGGAAATGCCAATCAGCCTACAACGCATATCTTTGGACTAGGGAAGGAAACCAGAGTACCTGGAGGAAACCAAAGCAAGGGAGAAGAAAAGAAAGGAAAGAAGAAAGTCTCTGATGAACAAATAATGCCATTCAGGGGTACACTCTCCCTTAAACATTATGTGAAAAGAAACCCAAACTCATGTGGTGTCAAGATTTACTTTCTCTGTAGCAAAAGTGGACTTGCCTAAGATGTCCTCCTCCAACAAGGGGCAACTACTGAACTCTCCCAAGATGACAAGAAACATCCGGGGACTGGATGAGTAGATGAGTAGAGAAGTGGGACAAGAAGGAGAGCAAATATGTTACAATCAGTCGTCCTGAAGTGTTGAGGAAGTACAATGGCCTCATTGGTGGTGTCGTTCTCCTGGACCAATTGACAAGCCTCTGCTGAACAGAAATTCACTCATGAAAGTGGACACTGAGAATGATTATCCATGCTTTTGATGTGGCAGTGGTAACCAGCTGGAATAAATACAGAAAGAATGCTGAGAATGCCCAGTGGTATCTTGGATCTTGTCTACTTCAGAATGAATGTGTTGCAGTGCCTTGTGTGATTGAAAAAGCCAAATGTGCAAAATAAAAGAGGAAGACCAAGCACCTCTACCATACCTGATGAAGATCAGTCTTTAATGAAACAAGCTATGGAAAGAAGACCCTTGCCAGATACACAGTTTGACATGGTAGACCATATGTCAAATTATGTTTTCTGTGACAAATAAAACATTCATTGGTGCTTGATACCACAAAAAATAGCTTTAAAGCTGCTCATTGGAATTAAAATGTAATGTTGTAGTTCTATGAAAGCATCTATTATTTGTAGCAAGTGCTCACTGCACTTCATACAAAAAATCTACAGTTTTGCTGTATGAAAGTATGAAAGCTCTGTATTAAACTTAAGATGTCAGTTTGATGTTCACTAGCGAAGGCCTGTTGTGTTAAATGTATCAAAGTGCTGCTACAGATAGTTGTTGTTCTTTCAGTTGCTCCCGTTAGGGGCCGCCACAGTGGATCATTGGTCTGCATATTTGCTTTGGCGCAGTTTTTTACACCAGATACCGTTCCTGACACAACCCTCCCATTTTATCCGGGTTTGGGACTGGCACTGAGTACAACCCCCAGTGGCTGGGGTTCCCTGCCCAGGAATTGAACCCGTGGCAGTGAGAGCATGGGATCCTTAGCCGCTAGACCACCAGGGAAGTACAGACTATAGACAGTGCTCAGGATAATGTGTAAGGGGGCATCTTTGGTAGCTAGCTAATTATGCAGCAAAAAACAGCTACGAATTAACATGAGCTAGCTAGCCAATGAACCTAGCAAGCTACTGAAACCCCAACAACATTTGGCTAAATTAGTTAGCCAGCTAACATTACCTTTCTTTATATACAGTTGATAATCTAGGTGGTCCTCATTTCAGCATAGCTCACTTGGTTAGGTAACATTAAAAAATGCATTCCTCAGACATGGTAGGTCTACTTTAGCACTTCGTGGGGGATATTGTTTAGAACTAATGAAGTCTTTAACGACTTAAGTATCTGAGTAGTACTGGCTAGATTTGAAGATGTAGATTGCAAAAAATTCATTTGGTTCAAGTTTGTCATGGTTATTATATATATATATATATATATATATATATATATATTCACAAGATGACATGTTTACTCTTTAGTTTTCTTGATGATTTCTTTTACTTTTACTCAAGAGAATTATTACAGTTGCAGTAAATTTACTCAGTATACTTTACTAGTATACTTTTTCCACCACTGGGAATATAGCAACCTTATTCACATCCTTCATCTATATTATAAACTTTCCTAACTAGCTGATGCTAATACTAATACAATACTTTCAGGTTAAATTATATTAACTGCCACTTTTTAGCCTAGTTAATCAGCTGACTAGAACATTTGTCTTTTGAGCAAAAGACTCAAAATGAGGTCTGAGAAAATTTCTGAACCTGTGTCCTAACAACTGAAACCTGTATTTGTTGAGTGGAGAATAATGCTAAAATTACCAAGAGTAACACTACCTTTCATGTTAAACTATACCTGAGCACAGCCTTTAATGATACCTCTCAGGTAGCCTACACCTAAAACACCTAAATGTAGCCTCCAATGATACCTCTGATACTAAAGCACACCTAGCCTCCACTGCTACCCTTTACACAGGTTCGGCTGGTATAAATGGGCTAGAGGGATCCCTCTCTTCCAAAAAACAAATTACATTAATAAATATAAAGTTCAGTTTTTGCCATGTACATTGTATAATTTGATTTACTTTGGTGGAACTAAAAACAACAGCACCATTAAAGCAGCACCAATGCGAACATTTTGCAACTAATTAGGTTAATTGGCAACAGGTCAGTAACATGATTGGGTATAAAAAGAGTATCTTAGAGAGGCAGAGTCTCTCAGAAGTAAAGATGGGGTGGAATCTGGATGGAAGCAGATGTTGCTCTAAAACCTGTATATACCTTTCAGTATTGATGGGGCCTTTCCAGATGTGCAAGCTGCCCATTCCATAGGCACTAATGCACCCCCATACCATCAGAGATGCAGGCTTTTGAACTGAGCGCTGATAACAAGCCGGATGGTCCCTCTCCTCTTTAGTCCTCTTTAGTCCAGAGAACGTGGTGTCCATGGTTTCCAAAAAAAATATAAAAATTTCGATTCATCTGCCCACAGAACAGTTTTCCACTTTGCCACAGTCCATTTTAAATGAGCTTTGGCCCAGAGAAGACGGCGGCATTTCTGGATCATCTTCACATATGGCTTCTTCTTTGCATGATAGAGCTTTAACCAGCATTTGTGGATGGCGGTGGATTGAGTTCTGGAGGTGTTTCTGAGCCCATGCAGTGATTTCCATTACAGAATCAGGCCTGTTTTTAATGCAGTGAGGGCCCGAAGATCACGGGCATGCAATATTGATTTTCCACAACATTCACTCAGCTACAGTATTTCACTCAAACTGTTTGCAATATTCCACAAGTCATATGTTCAATAGAAGTTGCATCATCCAAATTCCCCAAAGATCATGGGAAGAAGAAAATTAAGTTCACTTATTCTTTTTTCTTTATTATGACACTGTGAGGGCAGTTTGAAAGTACAACTCTGTGATATAGATTGAAAGTAAATTATTCTACATTTTAAGTCAAAATTATTAGAATGTCTTCTAATGTCCTCGTGCCATCAGCATGGATGCTATTTCAAGTCAAGTGGCTTTATTGTCATTTTACCCGTATACAGTGCAGCTAGTACAGTACACAGTGAAACAACATTCCTCCAGGACCATGGTGCAACATAAATCAACACAGGACTACAAGAGACTACACAGAACTAAATAAGACCTACACATTTCTACATAAAGTGCACGAGGAAACGGACAGTACAATAACTATAAAACAGGACAATAGGCACAGTAAGAGACAGTGTAGCGCTGACCAGTACACCGTTCTAGTGTGGAAGTGTCAGATATAACAGGTAGTGCAAAAGAATAACAATATAATAAAAATGCTGTGAATGTAAACATAACATACTATGATGTAATATTCAGCAGATAAGCTTATACCATATATGGACATAGCAGTTACTGTGGTAGCAGCTGGGTAGAGAGTATAGTAGTGAGAAGAAATACAATATTTTTTTTATATTTTACCGAATTTTGTGCATTTACTAATTCTATGCTAAAGACCCTGGTACTTTAAACTCTGTTGCAAAGAAAACCTATGGGATTGATGCCTGAGATGGGTTAACACAATGGCTCACAAACTTTTTCAGTCAAGCTCCCCCTTTGCTAATCAAACACAATGTCAGGCCCTCACTGCTTTTACTTTGAAAAAGTAAAGTAGGACTATCTTTTATAGCCTGTCACAAATGTAGCCATTGTTTCCCTCAGATTGTCTAGCTAGCTTGCTAACATTACGCTCCTATATAGAGCACCATTACGTGTTTTATTCGACTTGCAACAAAGCAACAGTCGCAATGTTTGTAGACAACACTAATGTGTAACCATTATTTCCACATTTTATACCTTCTACACTTCATTCTATCCTTCTGTTAAAATGGCAGGTTAAACCAAGATTAATCATGCCAGAACCTTTTTTGTGATTAAAAAAAAAAAGAAAGTCTACCTTTATTGTGAAATTTTAACCTGTTAATTAAAGTAAAAAACAATCAGAATCATTTTAGGGAGAAAAAAAAAACAAAAAACAAAAATGTACAGTAACCTGGTTGCATAAGTGTGCACACCCCTAAACTAATACATAGTAAAAGCACTTTAGATTTTATCACAGCATTCAATCTCTTTGGGTAAGACTAATCACTTTGGCACATCTTAGACTTTGAGCAATATTTTGCCATTTGTCCTTGAAAAAGCATTCTAACTCTGTCAGATTGGCTGGGCATCTCCTGTACACAGCACTCTTCAGGTCACCACAGATTTTTGATTGGATTTAGGTCTGGACTGGACCATTCCAAAACCTTGAACTTGTTTTGGTGAAGCCATTCCTTTGTTGAACTGCAGGTTTGCTTCGGGTCATTGTCATGCTGAAAGGTGAAATTCCTCTTCATCTTAAGTGTTTTAGCAGAAGCCTTAAGGTTTTGCACCAAAATTGACTGGTATTTGGAGGTGTTCATTATTCCCTCCACTCTGATTAAAGCCCCAGTTCCAGCTGAAGAAAAACAGCCCCAAAGTGTGATGCTGCCACCACCATGCTTCCCTGTGGGGATGGTGTTCTTTTGTTGGTGCTGTGTTGTTGTTTTTTTTGTGCCAAACATATATTTTGGTATTATGTCCAAAAAGTTAAACTTTTAATAACACATTATTCCACATGGTTTTGGGAGATGTTTATTTATTTATTTATTTATTTATTGGTTAAAAAAGGCCCCCTACTACAGTGCACTTTCTCACACCCTTTATGCTCTCATTCCATTTCCCTGTGCCTCCCCTGCAGTACTCTTGCGCCTCCCAAGCAGGACCCGCCTCACACTTTGGGAACCACTGGGTTAACTTTTTTTTTTAATTAATATTTTCTTAGATTCGTTGTACATGTTGGTTTCATTATGTATGTGTTTGTGTGTGAGTGTATCATGTTTTGGTAGTAGGAAACATTTTCAGAGCTGTAAGCTATACAATATCAGAGGTAGTAAGTGCTTTTTGTGTGTGTGTGTGTGTGTGTGTGTGTGTGTGTGTGTGTGATTGAAATGTGAATGTATGAGATCACAGAGTGAGCAGGCACACAGCACACATGGGTAACATCAACACAGTACATTCCTTAGTGTATTATGTCACAGTATGGGGGGTTTACTTTGATTATATTACCTTAGAGGCAGGAGTGAAGCGAGGGCTAAATATACAACATTCAGGAGAAGAGAAAAGTATTTACGCACCTTCTAGAGATCTAGCTCTGCAAGAAAGTTCCTTCATTGGGACATACAATGCTGTGAAAAAGTATTTCTTTGATTTCTTCTGTTTTTGTGTACATCTCATACTAAATAGTTTCAGAAAACAAAACAAAATCTAAGATAAAACAAAGGCAACCTGAGTAAACACGACATTCAGTTTTTAAATGATAATTTATTGAAGCAAAAAAGTTTTCCAATACCAACTGGGCCTGTGTGAAAATGTATTTGCCCCTGTAGTTACTAATTCCCCAAATCTATGAAACTGCATTCATAATGGGGTTCAGCTGGACTAGACACAACCAGGCCTGATTACTGCAAACCCTGTTCAATCAAATCAACACTTAAATAGAACTTTTTCAACTGCATGAAGTTGGTTAAAAGGTCTTACCCAGTAACACACTATGCCAAAATTGAAAGAAATTCCAGAAATGATGAGGAAGAAGGTGATTGAAATACATCAGTCTGGGAAGGGTTACAAAGCTATTTCAAAGGCTCTGGGACTCCAAAGAACCACAGTGAGAGCCATTATCTCCAAATGGAAAAACTCAGCACAGTACTGAACCTTCCCAGAAGTGGCCGACCTTCCAAAATTCCTCCAAGAGCACAGCAACTACTCATCCAGGAAGTCACAAAAGAGCCAAGGACAACATCAAAGGACCTACAGGCCTCTCTTGCATCAGTAAAGGTCACTGTTCATGACTCCACTATCAGAAAGACACAGGGCAGAAATGGCATCCATGGAAGAGTGGTGAGGTGAAAACCACTGATAACCCAGAAGAACATTAAGGCTCATCTGAATTTTGCCAAAATACACCTTGATGATCCTCAAACCTTTTGGGAGAATGTTCTGTGGATTGATGAGTCGAAAGTGGAACTGTTTGGAAGACATGGGTCCCGTTACATCTGGTGGAAACCAAACACAGAATTCCACAAAAAGAACATCATACCTACGGTCAAGCATGGTGGTGGAAGTGTGATGGTGTGGGGATGCTTTGCTGCTTCAGGGCCTGGGCAACTTGCAATAATTGAGGGAAACAATTATTCTCTCTGCTCTCTACCAGAAAAGCCTAAAGGAGAATGTCTGGTCTTCAGTCCGTAAGTTGAGATTCAAGCGCAACTGGATTATGCAGCAAGACAATGATCCAAAGCGTAGGAATAAATCCTAGTCCTAGAAGTAAGTGAAAGACTGATCTCCAGTTATCTGAACTTTTTTGCTTCAATAAAAGATAAATAAATACATAAATAAAAACTGTATTGTGAGTTTACTCAGGTTGCCTTTGTTTTATGTTGTATTTGAAGATATAAAACAATTTAGTATGAGATATGCACAAAAACAGAAGAAATCAGGATGGGACAAATACATTTTTGCAGCACTGTATATTGTATGTTATTGCAGTAAATAATTATAATACATTTCCGGATGCTTGTGTATTTTTGGTTTTGCTCTATTTCTTTAGGCTTCAATGCAACTGAAGACAAAAAAAACCCCAAAATGTCTATTGGATTATTTTACTATATATAATTAAGTGCGTTTAGTTATGCCTCTCACTGTGTGTGTGTGGGGGTGACAGTGTCGTATTCATCACTTATCAGTTCCAAGGTGAATCTCAAGGTTTGTGTGTGTTCAGTTGTGTCTTTCTCACACTCTCTGTCTCTGTGTGTCTACAACTGTCTTGCATTTTACTCAGTTGCTGGTTAATTTTGCAGTTCTGTCAGCTCTTCTAAACACTTGGACTGCACTGCGCCTCACAGAATGCCTAAAATGTTACATGGATAAGGTATAAATATCTTAATTAGTTTTATTTTAGACTAGTTTGTACAACCCATTTCCATAAAAGTTGGGATTTTTTTCTAAAATGCATTAAAAACAAATATCTGTGATTTGTCAAGTCTCTTGAAACTTTAATTAACTGACAAAAGTACTAAGAAATGATATTCAATGTTTTCACTGACCAACTTAATTGTATTTTGTAAATATAAACAAATTTAGAATCTGATGCCTTCAACACACTCAAAAAAAGTTGGGACAGAGGCATGTTTACCGCTGTGTTACATCACCCTTCCTTTTATTTACACTTTTTAATGGTTTGGGAACTGAGGATACTAATTGTTGCAGTTTTACAAGTGGAATTTTTACCCATTCTTGCTTGATACAAGACTTCAGCTGCTTAACAGTCCTTGGTCACTATGTCAAGCACATGCACTCTGTGTCTATGAAGCCAGGCTGTTGTAGCACATGCAGAATGAGGCCTGGCATTGTCCTGCTGAAATAACCATGGACTTCCTGGGAAAAGATGTTGCCTTGATGGCAGCACATGTCCCTCTAAAATCCCAATATATGCCTCTGCAAGTGGGCCGTGGGCACTGATGCACCCCCACACCATCACAGATGCTGGCTTTTGCACCTTTCGCTTATAACAGTCTGGTTGGTCTTTGTCATCTTTGGCACGGAGAACTCGACATCCGTTTTTCCCGAAAACAAGCTGAAACGTGGACTCATCTGACCACAGCACATGTTTCCACTGCCTTTCAGTCCATCTGAGATGAGCTCAGGCACAGAGAACTCAGCGGCGTTTCTGCATAGAGTTCATGTGTGGCTTCCACCTTGCGTAATAGAGTTTCAGGTTGCATTTCTGGATGTAGCAGCGGACTGTGTTAAATGACAATAGTTTTCCGAAGTACTCCTGAGCACATATGGTTATATTAATCACAGTAGCATGACGATTTCTCAGGCAATGCCGTCTGAGGGCTCGAAGGTCACGCACATTCAACAGTCATCTTACCCTTTACACAATGAGATTTCTCCGGATTCCCTGAATCTTTTCACAATATTATGCACTGTAGATGGTGAAAGACCTAAATTCTTTGCAATCTTGCAATGAGAAATGTTCTTTTTGAACTGACTGACAATTCTCTCAGGAAGTTTGGCACAAAGTGGTGAGCCACAACCCATCCTTGCTTGCAAAGACTGAGCTTTTGGTAGATGCTCCTTTTATGCCCAATCCTGACACCCTCCCCTGTTACCAGTTAACCTGATCCTCCAAAATGGTGTTACTTGAATATTCTGTAAACTTTTCACTCTTATTTTGCCTCTGTCCCAACTTTTTTTGAGTGTATTGAAGGCATCAAATTCTAAATTTGTTTATATTTACAAAATACAATTAAGTTGATCAGTGAAAACACTGAATATATTTTCTTTGTACTGTACTTAACTGTCAGTTAAGTAAAGTTTCAAGAGACTTGACAAATCACAGATTTTTGTTTTTATTGCAGTTTAGAAAAAATCCCAACTTTTATGGAAATTGGGTTGTAAATTCATTGTATATTAAGTCAGTCATTCTTTTGTAACTGCTTTATCCTGGTCAGGGTCATGTTGGATCTGGAGCTTATACCAGGAACACTGGGCAGGAGGTGGGAATACACCCTGGTCAAAACACCAGTCAATCTCAGGGTACCATGCACACACACACATTCACATTTTCTCACACACCTAGGGGCAATTTATCATAGCCAGTCCAACTACTGCCATGTTTTTGGGGTATTGGAAGAAACTTTTAGCTATTCAGACACTTTTAACTGTAAAATCATATTCATGGCCTCCCTCAACTTAGATTTATTTTATGAATATTATTTAAATGTGGGCAATAATATTTTGTCTGTTTATTTATAGTGCATCTGAAGTGGTCCAATAACTGTTGGTTGCTTGACCATTTAAACATTTTCTAATTTATTTATTTTTGGAGTGATTACCTCTAGTGATTACCCGTATTGGCATGTATTGATTTTTTTTTTTTTTTTTAACTAGAATGGCCATCTTCTGAATACAGCCCAGAAGACTCTTACTGCTTTACATGGAAAAAAAGGAAATATAACGTAATATTTTCTATTTCTGAACTTTCCACAGACAGAACACATCTGGTCAAGTTGACATTATTTATGATATAGGTCCACTTGTTTTTGAGTTATTACGGTTTGGAATAAACCCATTCAATTCAAGTGACCAGTCAAATAGCTATAAGAGCTAATAACTATAAGAACAGTTTTTTTCTGCCTAATGATTCCTTGCTTCACTTGCAGTGACAGCTCTTTCTATCTTCATATTGCAAATTAATACAAAATATTTATGCACCTGACTGTACACACCATTTAGTCTTGACTAGTCTTGAATTTTCAAACAAAAGCATTTCATTTTTATCACATTTACACCATTCTATGATTAGCCTACATTTTTAATGATCCCTTAATGATTCTGAGTGACACAGATGTTTACAAGCTTGCTCAGCAGAACACAGCTCACACTGAGTCAGCACTAATCAGACTCTCTTCACCAACAGCTCAAGCAGAAATACAGAGCCAGTATTGAAAACAGGCACAACATTATCATTAGCGTCACCTTCTCACAGCTCCAGGGTCTTCGTTTCGAACCTGAGCTCAAGTTACTGTCTGTGTGATGTTCTGCATATTCTCCACATTTGTGTGGGTTTCCTCTGGGTTCTCTGGTTTCCTCCCACCTCCCAAAAATTTGCTGGTAGGCGGACTGGCTGTGCTAAATTGCCCCTAGATGTGAATGAGTGCATGAATAGTGCCCTGCGATAGATTGGCGTCTTATTCAGAGTGAATTCACGTTCGTCTTACTATCTTCACGAGGACCTTCCATTGACATAATTGTTAATGCAGCTGATTAACACTATGCTGCAGCAAAATGTAATCCTAACCTTAACCTCAATAACCAAATTTGTACTTGTAAATAAAAGCTGCAGTTTTTGTAATTAAAAAAATAAAAGTTTTCCAACCAGCTAAATGACCCCACAAGGTCAAAACTGTCTCCTAAATGGAGACACACACACACATCCAAACAGTTTTCTAGTAGTGAAATATAAACCGGTCTAGAAAAAAATGACTGGAGATGCAGTGAGACAGAAATGTGTTTCTGTGTGGAGCCAGGAGGGGGAGTGAAACTCTAAAATATATCTCTCCTTACTCTGTCTCTCTCTCACATACACACGTATACACCCAAACACACTACACACTTTAAGTGTCTAAATCTGGTGGAGTTGTAACTGCAAAACCCTACAATCTTGTTAAAAATCTTTTTGCCATGTATTACTTTACTGAAGTGCAGTGTTTATGAGAGCATAAACTGTTGATCAAGAACACACACTCACACGCACACACACACACACACACACACACACACACACACACACACACACACACACAGGCTTAAACTACATGCCTAATGGAATCAAGCTGTGTTTGTTCATTCCTCCAAAGTGTACAGTGACTTGTTGCAATGTTATATTAAACACCGTTGAACACAACACACACATGTACACATGTAATGCACAGCTTTCCACTACTAACAAGAATAACAAAGTATATATATATTGCCAAATCCAAGCCTTTTATACTATATGTGTGGCAGGCCGACATGAAACAAGCTTTATTTAGCAAAACCACCAATCCACTGTTGTAAAACGGAGAGAGACTTTGAATCAGCAGATTGTGAGAGACACACTGTGAACTCATCAGACCTTTGACCTTATTGGATTTAACTGTTTTCTGAGCTTTAAGGTTATGTAAGCCTGGGTTTTTCCTTGAACCAACATTATTGCACACAGAAGTTTGTCAATGTGAATCAGCACAAGAGCATTCAACATGTACTCAATGGTCACATCATTAGATACACTTTGCATGTCTTTGGCCATTTTGTCAGGAGCACATACAGTATAGTATGTCACTTTATAGATATACAATTACTGATTGCAGTGATGTGTCTGCCCTTACACCCTATCCATCAGAAAAGAAAGGTCACCATAAGACCTCCACTATCCACATATTAAACTGGGTCAGTCCATCTCAAGTGGTCCAATAATTATAAAGTTGGTTGCTGACGGTTTTTAATTTTTCAAATTTATTTATTTTTTGAATGATTACCTCATTTTTTTTTGTTTAACTACAATGGCCATCTTCTGACTACAGCTCAGAAGTCACCTACTGCTTTTATCACAGGAGAAACAACACCACAGCTCTGTTTAGGACACTGTTCATTTGTAAAACACCCAACTGAACACTGTACTTCCATATTTGGATAAAATCTATTCATGCATACCTGTACACCTGTAATTTCAGCTGTAGACCAATCACAGTGAGTTACACTACATGGCCAAAAGTATGTGGACACCTGACTCTCACACCCATATGTGGTTCTTCTCCAAACTGTTGCCACAAAGTTGGAAGGAAGCACACAATTGTGTAGGATGACTTTGTATGATGTAGCATTACAGTTTCCCTTCCCTGGAACTAAGAGGCTAAAACCTGTTCCAGCATGACAATGCCCCTGTGCACAAAGCAAGCTCCATAAAGACATGGTTTACCAAGGTTGGAGTGGAAGAACTTGAGTGGCCTGCACAGAGCCCAGAGCCCCGACCTCCGTGAGTGAGGTTCAGAACCCCACTGAACACCTTTGGGATGAATTGGAATGATGACTGCACCCCAACATCAGTGCCTGATCTTACTAATGCTCTTGTGGCTGAATGAGCACAAATCCACACAGCCACACTCCAAAATCTAGTGGAAAGCCTTCCCAGAACATTGGAGGGTTATTATAACAGCAAACAGGGGACGAAATCTGGAATGGGATTTTCAATAAGCACATATGGGTGTGATGATCAGGTGTCCAAATACTTTTGGCCATATAGTGTATTTAAAAGTATCCATCTTGGATTTGTCTCTTGGAATCTATCTGTAGATTGGAAGTTTTATTGTCACTGATGAACAGAAAATGTCACATTTTCTCCTGCAGACCGTTATTTTCATTAATATTAAATAAACCAGAGTGCTTGAAAGCTCAGTTTGGACTGGAGAAGGTGTCATAGCTTAATTTTCTATAACAGCTATGTTTATATTAATGTGCTTGTTCTAATATGTTATCATTTCTATAGTAACATCTAAAAAAAAAAAGTATGTAATTGTGGATATGGTGAAGTTTTTTTCACAAGACATGTTTACAGCGGGTATAGAAAAGAATCACCCCCCTTTAAAATACTCATGAAATCTGAAATGAAGACGGACACAGTTTTTGTTTTATCCAGCTGTATTTACTCAGTGCAACTTATAACATCCAAGTGAAAGATATAACACCAACATGTCAGAAAAAAAATTTAAAAAACTAAAAACCGGAATCACTGAGTTGGAAAAAGGATCACCCCCTTGCTTTAATTTGCCTTAATTGTTTAATTACAGCCTTTAGTCTTTTGGGATATGTCTCTACTAACTTTGCACATCTAGACTTTGCGATATTTGCCCACTCTTCTTTGCAGAACTGCTCAAGTTCAGTTAAATTTGATGGTGACCGTTTGTGGACTGCAGTCTTCAAGTCATTCCACAGATTTTCAATGGGGTTTAAGTCTGGGCTCTGACTAGGCCATGCAAGGACATTCACCTTTTTCTCCTTCAACCACTGTGTGGTCAGTTTTGCTGTGTGATTTGGGTCATTGTCATGTTGGAAGGTAAACCTTCTTCCCATTGACAACTTTCTGGCAGAGGGCAGCAGATTTTCCTCAAGAATTTGACGGTATTTTGCCCCATTCATTTTCCTTCTATCCTGATAAGTGTTCCAGTCCCTGCTGCAGAGAAACACCCCCATAACAGGATATTACCACCTCCATGCTTTACTGTAGGAATGGTGTTATTTGGATGGTGAGCTGTATTGGATTTCCGCCAGACACATCGTTTGGTGTTGAGGCCAAATAATTCAATTTTAGTCTCATCTGACCATAACACCTTTTTCCATGTGGCCTCAGAATCTTCAAGATGCATTTTGGCAAAGCTCAGTCGTGGGTGGCTTTTTTCTTGCAACCCTCCCATACAAGCCACATTTGTGGAGAATTTGTGATATTGTTGTCACATGCACACAATGACCACTCTTTGTCATAAATTCCTGCAACTGCTTCAGAGTTGCTGTAGGCCTCTTGGTAGCCTCTCTGACCAGTTTCCTCCTAGCTCTTTCATCTAGTTTGGAGCGACGTCCTGATCCAGGGAGGGTCTGTGTTGTACCAAATACCTTCCACTTCTTAATAATAGACTTCACTGTGCTTTTAGGCATTGATAAAGCCTTTGAAATGTTTTTTGTATCCATCTCCTGACTTGTGCCTGTCCACAACTTTATCCCGGAGATCTTTTGACAGTGCCTTGCCACCCATAGTTGATTGTTTGCTTCAGTTGCACTACAAAATGCTCCAGGAAAGCTCTTTTCATGCTGAGCTAATCAAAATGACCACGTCAAATGGCTTTGTGTGCCATTGAGAAGGTGATTAGCTACACCTTATTGAGTTTACAAGTCATTTTTAGGAGGAGGGTATCCATTTTCCAACTCAGAGATTCTGTTTTTTTTTTTGTTTTTTTTTATATTGGACGGTTTTATGGTTTGTAACATGACCAGCTACATTTTTTTTGTCTTATTAACTTTAAGAAGAAAAAAGAACTAGCGAGGGAAGGATTGTTTATAGCTGATATAAGTAAGGAACTAACTTGTTTTGTGGATGTACCTTTAAATGTACCCATAAACTGATAAAAAGTATGCAGTGGTACAAGTGAAAAGCGTTCTCAAGTTTAATCCTGATGATGCCACAGCAATCAATGTCCGGGAGCAAAGAGAACAAAATTGGACATGCTCTCTTTGTGGGAGCGATGGGATACTCTCTCTTGCCCCTCAATCACAGTGACACTAATCACTAATCGTGGGTGTCTGTGAGCTCATAAATGTGAAAGAGAGCAGATAGCACTTTTTCTCCGAGTGTGTTATGCTGTTTAGCTGCGATTGACTGGCTTCACTTGTCTAGGAGGAAGCACGTGTCAGCCTTTACCCTCCCTGGTTTGGTAGCTGTCGTAATAATATGAGCTGGTGGGTGGCAACTGGCAGGTGACCAAATTGGGGAGGAAATGGCCTCTGCTTCACTTTGGCTGTATCCCATAATTCTGTCATGTTTTATTCCTTGCTTAACTTGTTAATGGTCTTTCTAACAAAGGGATAGTCATTTTGTACATCCATCTATATATCCATCCATCCATCTATATGTATTTCTGTAAATTTGGTTCATTTTGTAGGTTTGAATTATGAATTAACACAATATCGAGTGGTACTGTGATACTTCTGCTGGTATAGTATTGTAAGATATGTTTAGGGTATCATGAAAACCCTAGTGCCAACCCATTGCAGGGTGCAATCACTCAGACAATTTAGATCAGCCTACAGCGCATGTCTTTGGACTCCAGGAGGAAACCCCCCCCCAAAAGCTCCACCGTCCCCCCCTCAACAAGCAGATGTCTTTGTTGACATTAGTCTTTTGTAACCTAAATAAGTTGCATGCAGTCCTACTGAACCTTTTTTGTTGTCCTGAAAGCTGTGAATAATATCCCAAAGAGTATATAAAATGCATGTGCCACTAGCTGTAACTTAATATAGCTCTATTTGAAACAATAGTATGTAGTTTAGGATGCACCATGTGTACAGCTTGTGCTGTATGCTGACTGGCCAAACACTGAGAGTTGTTTCGAAGGATTTTCCTGAGACTTGTGCACTGTGTTAATTTTAGCCACTCACAGCGAGTTATTCAAATGGATTGCTCTTGTGACGGACATTTTGGCTGGCATGTGGAAATGGCAAGTTTTTGTTACTGTTTAACTGAAGAAAGCATTCTAGGTACAGATCTGACATTTATTTTCAATGTTGAAATTTATCTAAAAACCACCAGTTTGCTGACAAGGGCATTTTCACAATATAACCTTTATTTTGTGTTTTTTTTTTTTTTTCTCTCTCTTTCAGATCAGCGTAGAAGTGCAAGGTTCATAACAGCACACTGTGACTCACAATAAGACACAAAAGCTTTTATGTCTTGTGAGTGTTTCCTGCAGTATGGGGAGTGAATATCAGAGTGCACAGGCTCGCTCCTTTTTTAGACGTGAAGGGTGGCTGGTGCTATCGCTCTATGCAGAGAGAGAGAGAGAGAGAGAGAAAATGTTTTATTAATAGTCACTGAGGCACAGAGGAATATGTATTAAAGCCAGTGTGTGTGTGTGTGTGTGTGTGTGTGTGTGTTTTGGGATGGGGGAGTGTTTGGGTGAGCATACAGAGGATATCTTTTCTAGATCTCTGACAAAACAACCCTGTTTATTTGAAACAGATTTTTATGCAATGAAAGCAAAGGTGAAAGGTCATGTTTGCATTGCACACAGATGATTAAACCTCATGAAAGACAGACAGACAGACAGACACACAAAACTATGGTAACATCACTGTGTTGACACACACACACACACACACACACACACACACACACACACACACACACACACACACACACACACACACACACACACACAGAGGAATTCACCATAGAGAAGTATCTATAAATATAAAGCCAAACAGACCAACAGTATCTGAGTGATTGTGAGTCTAAAATGAGAGAAATTCTCCATATTTGGATGAATAATCTATTTCCATTTCATCCAGTCATGTTCAGGAGGTTCTGCATGTTGAACTGAGGTCATGGTGAGCATGAAATCTGCTACTGATGACCTTTAGAACATTTAATCTTTTGATATTTTATCTCAGCATTGCATTTAGATCTCAGCTGAACTCACCTGAACTGAATATTGAGCTCACTTATTTTTGGCTTTATTCTGGGAAAATAGCAGCTGTTGCTCAGCTGCTTGTAAAAGCTGGAGTGTTTGAAGGATAGCAATAGGAGCACCATTTAAAAACACAAGCCAATGAACCATTACACTGGTTAATAAACTATATGAAAATCCATGTATTTGGTTATGGATTAATTTCTTTGTAACAAATGCAGAGTTCTCTTTTCATTTGGATGCTTTTATGATTTCTACAAGTTGCAAGAAAATCATCTCCATTTGATATTAATTTACTTCATGATGTTTAGACCTCAGAGCTTTAGAATAATTATTACATCTAAAGACAAACCTCATGAAAGTCAAAACACACGAGATAACGAACATGCTTTCTTCTCCTGATCATCGGACCCCTGATATTTTGCTTTTGAAGTGTTGCCTCACTGATTCTAGCCTTTGGACAGATTTTATGGGAATGGAATTGCTGGATGTGGTCAGATTTCAAAGCTGACAGCATTTATTTGGTTTCTTCTTGGGCCCATTCCAGAAAGAGGGGCTGGAAAATCCTAAATTCGATCTTGAATCTCAAACCCTGACTTTTACAGCAGCTTTGATGAGCCAGTAGAAGCGGACATATTTTATTTGGACTTTTATAACAGCTGATTTGTGACATTATTTTACAATTCCTGCATTTACATACTGATTTCAAATAAAAAAAAAAAAATTAGGCCCACCACAGACGTCAGTATAAGTTAATATGCTTCATTTTCTTTTGTTTCCCCAACCTGTGTGTTGTCTTAAGTCTAATCCTGGGTTCTGCTTCATCACTGTTTAGATATCCATCCATCCATCCAACCCGCCTTCTCTCACACACACTTTAACCTAATTGTTCTGAACTGGTGTCCACTTGTAATTCTTGGCCCATTCAGCTTATTTGAGAAGTGATTAGTGGTTTTGGGTTCTCATCACAAGAGTAGCTCATTACGGCAAGCATTTTGGACTTAAATAAAAAGTTCACGCAATGCATTTTTAGTTACAGAACTGCTCTGTTCCACTTTCCTTAAATTGCCCCTGCTTGCTGTAGGTGAACTGAATCATTTATAGAACCTCGCAGCTTGTGCTTCCTTCCCTTCCAACATCTCCCTACATACTCACAATCTTTTACTCATATAAACACAGGAAAAGCGTAGACAAATCCAAAGTAAACCTGTTATGCAATGCAGTTCATGTTTCCCAATAGAAGTTGCCAAAAAAAAAAAGCAGCTTTGCCTTATCACCTATTTAACACACCTGATCTAAATCATGAGTTGAATCCTGTCTGTTGGGCTCGAACATCCAGGATATGGATTTGGATATTAGACCCATCAAATAAGGTTTGTTAACAAGCGAATAAAAGCCTCCCTGCCAAGTAAAAATCATTCTTAAAGTAATCAGGTTAAAACACACTTCTAAATGAATACTTTAATTTTCTTTCCACTATGAGATGCAGTGCAGTTTGAACAAGTAAAGCTTTAAAATCGGTCTTACCCAGCTTTTGAATTAAAGCCAGGAAGTAGCGGCCTGAATCTTTGTGCTAATGAGTGGCTGCTAGTAAACAGGGCATGATTAATGTTTTAATTTGCATCAGGCAGTGCAGTTGGAGCTTGTTATGATTTCTGAAACTAGAAAAAAAAACGATATCAGAGGAAGCGACTCATCCCTAGGGCCAGCTGGGGCAGAGCCAAATGTTAATCTTCATTCACAACTTCATACATTTTAAATTTCATTGCAATACTAATCATCTCTTTTGAGTGAACCGATTATAAAAACATTGCTATTTGACAGATATAAGCTGATGTTCTGCTGATTTGCTTACCTTTTTTAGATTGAAGTCCTATGCATTCACAGCCCCATTTAGCTCCATAAAGTTATTATTGCACCTAGTGATCAAAATGGGAACAGCAATAATGTGCTAATAGAGGCCCATTGGGGAACGATTCATGCTGCCCCATGCTTGCTCTATGAACAGTTTGAGTGGAGAAGGAGCAGTGGACAGGACAGGAATGACAGGGTCGCATTTTAATGCCAAATTTGGTTAGTTTAAAAATACTCCAAGGCTGCCAAGATCTTGCAAGATGTAAGATATATTGCAAAGATCGGGAGAGGGAAAGAGGGATTATGGAGTGAATAATATCCGAAACATCAGAAGTTGCACCTTGTTTCCTGTGCAATGGCCTACAGAAAGATGAAAAATGTATCTCCTTTGTCCAACACCTGAACTCTTTGGGTTGATTTAAGTCTTGTGTAGTTTTTGAGACATAGTTGGGCTGGAAACCTGGAAACTCTGGTCAATGTTATCTCTTCTGTATGCACCTCACACCCTGGTGATGGGAAACAAACCTGCTGTATCGAATACAAAACAATACTAAAACCAAACAAGATAAGCTGCTAGACTGTAGGCTGAATGACTTTGTAGTCAGCGCTCAACTGCCTACTCCAGGCTTTACTCTAAAATTTCACTAGATAGCAGTCTATAGCATGTCACATGTAATAGCCCTCTGACTTAAATTTGTTTGAGTCTGTGTCAGTACTGTCCTCTATGGTCATGAGCCACTTCCGTATATAAGAAAGCATTAAAATGATTATCTGAATGCAGTGTATATAACTATGTGGTATGTTTGAAACGATCAGGTTGATGAGAATAGATTAGATTTATTAATATCAACTAAATTACTGATACTAAATATGAAACCAAACATGACAATAAGCATAACTGTGAAGTTTTTATTTTATTTTATTTAAAAAGTGTATTGGATGCTTACATAAACACACATATTTACAATATAAAACACTACAACTAACACGAACTGCAGCACATTGTGAGTTTTTATAAGGCAAAGTTGTGGTAATAAAATAAATGTATTATTTGATATATTTTAAAGCCATTGAAGTACAGTCCAAGACTAATATTTTCACTTGCATTCAAATCAATAAGCAGCAAGAGGTGCATCAGAAAATATGGCCAAATCATTTAATATTATCATCACCTCAAACTCGTACAGAAACTATTTGCGTTTAGTGAACATTTCACAACGTAGCTGTAACACTCGCTTAGAGACTACCTCTCCAGTTTGAATACTCTTAAAGTTATTTTAATTGTGTTTCCGATTTGTGTTCCTGTTATTTAAAATGTGCTATTGTGTATTCTTGGATTTGCTGTTGTATTTTTGTTGCTTTGTTTTACTCCTGTATACTCAGTTCATCAGATAAGTGCCAGCCACTAACACAAGAAGTAAGGAACTATTGCACAGTCCTAAGTTTTAGCTTATCTAGCTAGCAAAAATCTTCTTTCATGAAACCAGATAGCAGGCAGAATCTCATCATGGTGCCAAGTTGCTGAGGAAACCGTTAGAAAACGGATTTGGCTCACTGCTGATCCACTGCCTCAATACGATTCGTTCCCTGATTACAGAAACATCAATGCTGACATGCAAACCTGATTTGCTCACCAGGTTACAACATGAGGGAAAAACTTTTGTGTTTTGTGCAAATACTGATTAGCATACTTAACTACTGATGCTGCTTTGTTACATATAAGGATTTGTGATGAGCTTACATGCTACAAAATCTATTTAAACAGGGGTGGAAAAAGTACTGAGAAATTATACTAAAGTGAAATAGATAATGTGTCAAAATCTTACTTAATCTTACCGAAAATGTAGTAAAAAGTGAAAGTCAGAAAGTTGCTACTTTTAAATGTACTCGAGTATTTAAAGGTAACTAACTATTTGCTGTCCCTCCTATGAGCTCGTCATGTTGTCAATATCGGTCCCTCCAGGATTTTGCAATTTTGCACACACAGAAATGACCGCGAAATCAAGCAAACTCCGCAATATTCGCAGGAGCTTGCGATTTTTCAGAATAACCACAGATTTTCCGCAGATTTGGGCCAAGACGTGTCATGTGACATCACAACGCGCATTCGGCCAAAGCTCTTTGATTCACGTGCGTCGAACAGCAGTACAGCTAAAAAGGTCTCGTTTACCAACAAACATCTCTGCGAAAGACCATACAAAACTATTTCATCCAATTGCAATTTTGCCAATTTTTCCACAAAAAAAAAAAAAAAACAATCACAAAAAAATGAAAGCAAAATCATGTTCAGACTGCAATATGCTCGCCTAACACACAGTTTACTAATGAATCAATTAGAAGCAAAATATCACATAAATAACCAATATTTACCATTAGCTAGAATCTGATTTGGCCAAATATGTTACTAGTCTATCCTGGCATTAGCCAAGAAAACAGGTTAACTTAGCTAAATATAGCCAGTTACATTAGCAAAACAGACCTTAACATACCTCAACAGGCTTTTTCAAATTAGATGGCGTTCACGCCTTTTTGAGAGGTGAAGAAGATTTTCATTTTCTTTGCTCAGTTCAGAATATTGAGGTAGGGCCAGGGGTGCTCATCCTCAAGTTCAACACTGCAGTCTGGGGGCTGATCCATGTCCAGCCATAGCATTATCTACATTAACGCTATTTAACCGATTCAGTTCAGCCCATTTGGTTTCTATACAGCATACAGTTGATTGCTAGATGAGAGAAGAGACCTACTTTGAAGATCTGAATAAACATGCAAGGAGTAAAAAGTATGTTTGTTTCTTGGAAATGGAATTAAGTAAGAGGACAACTATTCAACTTCGATAACACTCAAGTAAAGTATAAATACCTCAAAATAATACTTAAGTATGGAAAGGAAGTACAATTACTCAAGTATTTTCCATCCCTGCATATAATTAATTTTTTGGCAAAATTACATTGCATAACAACTATAATAGACAAGTCACTGGAAAATAAACCGTTTCTCTGAGTAGTGTAGGACATCTAAATATTGTTATTGCTGGTTAAAGAGCCACAGGACAAACGCTGTCAACACGAGCATATCCAAATCGACATACAAGCTAATCACTGATTGAAGGTGAAAATGTGCATATTGGTATTATTATTATTATTATTGCTACATTAACAGTATCACAGCCTCATGCATCATATTTATGCTAACTGTTTGAAATAATGCACCCGTGATGAAAATTATTGCTATATAGAATGTCACCGAAATGCTTTTGTTTCAGGCGTACCCCCAATTCTTATTGAGATGAATCTCCTCCTCTTGCCCAGTCACTGCAAAATAGCGGTTTTCGCACTCCTCCCAGCGACGGATCTTTCCCTCCTCTACCAGGATAAACTTCCACTCAACCTGGCTGTCCAATGGGAGACTGATAGTGCAGAACCAGAACCCATTCTCAACACTCCTCAGAGGAACAAAGCTCTCCCAGGACCCGAGCTCCTGCTGGTTCCCAGTTACAGCCAGAATCTGGTTGGGGGAGTGTGTGATATAGTGCACTCTGAAGCTGACCTGTACAAGCTGGGGCATTGGCAACACCATTCCTACTTTCTTATTCAAAAGATCCCCTTCATTATTAGCCACACCAGTGGTGGTGTCCTCTTGGACATCTGTCTTCTCTTGACGTGACATCATCTCTTCAGCAGGAAGCCCACAACTGGTGGTAGCTGGAATTGGAGGAGGAGAAATGTCGGCCTTGAATGCATAACCAGTCTTACTCGGAGTCAGGGTGAGCCAGGGCAGATCTCTGGTGTCTGGTGGTCCAGTGCTAAGCCACTCATTGCTGTCCATAATGGCCTCCATGATGCTGATCTCATTCTTCTTCTGGTTCACGTCTGCTGGTGTGACCTCTGTTCTACCCTTGATCTCTTCTGCGAGTTGCAGAGGTGCTAATGAATCGCCTTGCAAACCAGGCACAGCAAAGCCCAGGTAGTTCTGTGGTGGATTGGTGAGAATATGGTCCAATGTGCTGCTCAGATGCTGCTGGGTGGCCAAACTGTCATCAGTGTTGCCCACTGTTGTCTGCAAGCTGTTGAGGCTGTCATTGAAGTCCTGACGGCTTTTGACATCTTTCTCAGGATTGACTTTCTCTGACACCAAATTACTCAAGAGATCAGACTGTTCATCATAGCAGTAGGAGTCAACGTCATTCATCTGAGGAATACTCCTCTCAAACGCTTTGGTTGCAACCTCATCGTCTTCCATCTTTGCCATTTTTTGCAGAGCATCTGAACTTATGGTATCAGAAGAAATATGCAACACTGAGTTAGTTACAGTTATCTCCTCCTCATTAGGTTTGTTCGCAATTTCTTGAGATAAGAGTGTGTTGTCTAACAGATCTTCCACAGACTGACACTTTTGAACTGGGAGATTTTTAGCATCCAAGATCTCCTGGGCACTTTCAGTTTCAGATGGCTCATCCATGTCTACATGAGGTTCGATCTCGGACTCATCATCACAGGTATTTTCCTCCACACTATTCTCAGGCTTATCTTCAGAGGGTCTGCTACCATCATCCTGATAATCAAACAAATCTGACTGCACACTAGTACTCTCAACAGTATCACAGACATCATGCGTGCACTTCATATGATCCTTGCCAGTTCCAGTAGTGTCTCCAACACTGGAGCCAGTCAGGAGTTCCGCAGCAGGTTCTTTCTTGTTTTCATGGGTGTTTTTTTTCAGGTTTTCCTCCAGAAGATCTGAAGGTGTTTGTGTATGGTTTTCAGGAGATAGGATAATTGTTTCACAGGGATCCACATCCCAGTCCTCAGAGCCTCCATCATCACTTCCTTTGGGGAGAAAAAAAAGCAAAGACAGACATTATTTTTAAACTTTATTTGCAAATTTTAAATAAAAAATAAATAAATAAATAAAACAAAACTTATTGGCACCACTTGAACAAAATGTTACTAAGGTGTTTTGTTCCCATTTATATTTTTTTATACTTTAAGTTCACCTGAGTTTTTAGGAACTCTTCATCCACTTCATCTTTCACAGAGGTATAATTATGAGGTGACACGGAGGCCAAATTACCTTAATTATTTATCAACATTAGAAAATGTACAGATCTTCTAAAGCACAGACACATGGTTTTGAAATATTAAACAACGACATGCCTTAGAAGCTACACTTTTTGCCTGGTGAATTTCTAAGGATTTGGGAATTTTTAATTTGTAATATTTATTTAGATTGTGCTGTACAGTGGGTTGCATTGCCACCTCACAGCTCCAGAGTCCCTGGTTTGATTCTGAGCCCAGGTTACTGTCTGTTTAGACCAGTGGTCACCAAACCTCTTCTTTGAGATCAACCTTCCTGCAGGTTTCATTTCCAACCAAAATCTAAACACACCTGTTTTAGTTGATCAGGTGGGCATGATTATGGTTGGAGCTAAAGTCTTCAGGAAGGTAGATCTCCAGGAACAGGGTTGGTGACCACTGGTTTAGAGTTTTTTCTTAGTCTGCATGGGTTTCCTCCAATGGTTACTCTTAATTGCCCCTAGGTGTGCAAATGTACAGGTGCAACTAAAAAAAATAGAATATCGTGGAAAAGTTCGTTTTTTTCCCGTAATTTAATTCAAAAAGTGGAACTTTCATATTTTCTAGATTCATTACACATAAAGTTAAATATTTGAAGCCTTTTTTGTTTTAATATTGATGATTACGGCTTACAGCTCATGGAAATCAAAAATCCAGTATCTCAAAATATTAGAATAAAGAATTTATAATACAGAAATGTCGACTTTCTGAAAAGTATGTTAATTTATGCATTCAATACTCGGTCGGGGCTCCTTTTCCACGAATTATATGCATCAATGGGGCGTGGCATGGAGGCAATCAGCCTGTGGCACTGCTGAGGTGTTATGGAAACCCAGGTTGCTTTGATAGCGGCCTTCAGCTCGTCTGTATCGTCGGGTCTGGTGTCTCTCATCTTCCTCTTGACAAAATTCAGGTCAGGTGAGTCGGCTGGCCGATCAAGCACAGTAATGCCATGGTCACCAAACCAGTTACTAGTAGTTTTGGCTCTGTGGGCAGGAGCCAAGTCCTGCTGGAAAAGGAAATCAGCATCTCCATAAAGCTTGTCAGCAGATGGAAGCATGAAGTCTCTAAAATCTCCTGGTAGACGCTGCATCGACTCTCGACTTGAGAAAACACAGTGGACCAACACTAGCAGATGACATGGCACCCCAAATCATCACTGACTGTGGAAACTTCACACTGGACTTCAATATTATAGATTATTTATTCTAATATTTTGAGATACTGGACTTTTGATTTCCATGAGCTGTAAGCCATAATCATCAAGATTACAACAATAAAAGGCTTCAAATATTTTACTTTATGTGTAATTAATCTGGAATATATGAAAGTTCCACTTTTTGAATTAAATTACAGAAATAATATTAACTTTTCCACGATATTAAAATTTTTTTAGATGCACCTGTATGTATGCATCTGTGTGCCTGGCATCCCATGTAGGGTGTATTAACATTACAGTGTTCAAGGGATAGGCTCTAAAGGATTTAAAGGAAAATCATCATCATCATCATCATCATGTTTATTATTATTATTATTATTATAAAACGTTCTTATGAGAATAGTAAATTATGGAGCACATATATTTACATATTGTTTATTATGAATAAATTGAATTTTAAAAACGGTTAACTCAAATCAATGCCAAAAACACTCAAAAAGGGGTTTAAAGGATAAATATTGATAAAGGGGCTTGTGTTTGTGTGTTTAAGTTAACGCGACCCGGTTAGATCACGTGACTGACCCTCACGTTCAACTGAAAGCCCCTCGGCTCTTTAAGCCAGTGTGGGTCACATGTACAGCATCTTACGTCATCAGGGTAAACCTTTCATTTATGTCCTTATTAATCCTGCTAAAAACTTGAAAGCTATGAGAACAGTGGCTGTGTTTAAGGACTTGGCACTTAATCTGGACTGAAAGACTGATGGACCCTGGAGTATTGTTTTTATGGTATGACAATGATTTAATAATAATAATAATAATAATAATAATAATAATAATAATAATAATAGTCCTAATTAATTCTCTACTTCCGGCCTAGGTCGGATGTTTGGAAATTACAACTCTGTATTAAAGCCGGACATGACTAAACAGGAAACTGTTTGGGAAACTGAAATTAAAACACCAAAAGCGAGAAATTGACAGAATATTAGGGCATGCTCAACAGGTACAATATTTAAAAATATAGGCTGATACATTTTAACACAGTGATATCATTAGTGATGTATATTTTATTTGGCCATGGTTACATTTTCACCATTACCACCAGCTGTTGCTTTTTCCGCCATTTACGGTTAGTCGCTCAGCGCGTGAACACACCGTGGCCTTCCTCCACACACCAGCACTACACCTGTTTCTACCCAAGCTTCACCCTCAGGTCATTTCTCTTCAAACTAACAGTTTCAACAGTCGTCCATTTTACCTGTTGACTTGCTCCAGTCATCTTCATCTTCATCTCCTCCTCCTCCTCCTCTTCGTCCCGCTAGCTCCTTTTCCGTTCCGCTCGTGTTATCTTCGCTGCCCGTTTTCCTTCGTTGACCTTTAACGGCTCGGTAAATGAGAAACGCGCCCCACACTGACAGTGAGGCGATAATAATCACCAGTACGGCGGCCGCGGTTTCGTAGCCCCCAATAACACCGAATCGGCGGCTCATATCGACGGCCGTGGCTGCAGCCGCTAAAAGCTCGTCACGCGCGTCTATTTAATGTGAAACGCGCGTGTGGCTTCATTCCACGCGCACTGTTAGAGAGCCGAGCTCGCGCTGCAGCGCAGATAAAAATCCGTGTCCGCAGTCAGGTGAGCTCTCTGCCAATGGGCTTCTCTCTGTGTCTCACTCTCCCTCCCCTTCTCTATCTCGCTCCCTCCTTCTCACCTCTCTCTCTCTCTCTCTCTCATTACACTTCTCTCTGAGTTCCTGAGCCTAGTTTTCAGAGTGTCTGTCCGCCTGGTTCACACTTTTCTCATTTTCACTAACTGCTTTATCCCAGTTGCAACGGCTTCAGAGCCAGAACAGGGTCTATCTGAGTTAGCTTAATGCTGATTGCCTTGTTGCTTCTTACTGAAAGTCTGACTGATTTGAATAGTAGTGCATCCTGTGATCAGTTTGGACTTTGTTATTAGCTTTTTCCCCATTGGTTTGGCATGGTTGTAGTTGCCAGACAAGCTGGTGTGAGTATTTCAGGAACATTACTTGGAAAACAGTGTATAGTGTTGACACAGAATGATAAAAACAACCAGTGAGTGGCAGTTCTGTGGGCAGAAACACACTGTTGATGAGAGAGGTCAGAGGAGAATGGCCAGAGTGGTTTGAGCTGACAGGAAGGCTACAGTAAATCACATAACCACTCTTTACAACTGTGGTGATCAGAAAAGCATCTCTGAACACACATGTCAAACACATTGAGGTGGATGGGCTACAACAGCAGAAGACCACATCCGTTTCCACTTCGATCAGCCAAAAACATTGCCTGTTCTGATCAATCTCGATTTCTTCCACAACATGCAGATGGTAGAGGATTTTTGCTTCAGCAGCATGAATTCATGGACCCAGCCTGTGACTGTGTCAACAGTTCAGGCTCATGGTGCTGGTGTAATGGGGTGGGGAATGTTTTCTTTGGCCCTTTAATGAGTATCATTTGAATGCCACAGCTTGTGTTGTTGCTGACCACATGCATCCATTTATGGCCACATCTCATAACAGCCACTTGCAGCATGATAATGCACCATGCCACAAACAATGACTGTACTGTATACAGGTGCAGCTCAAAAAATTAGAATATCATGGAAAAGTTTGTTTCTTCCGTAATTTAATTTAAAAAGTGGAACTTTTTAAAGATTCATTACACATAAAGTGAAATCTTTCAAGCTTTTTTTTGTTTTAATCTTGATGATTACGGCTTACAGCTCATGGAAATGAGATACTGGAAAAATCCAGTATCTCAAAAATATTAGAATAAAGAATTTATAATACAGAAATGTCGACCTGAGAAGACTCTAATCAGCTAATTAACTCAAAACACCTTTTTACTCAAAACACCGTTGCTCAGTGGTCCAGAGTCCTCTTTTCAGATGAAAGTAAATTTCTCATTTCATTTGGAAATCAAGGTCCCAGAGTCTGGAGGAAGAGTGGAGAGGCACAGAATCCAAGTTGCTTGAAGTCCAGTGTGAAGTTTCCACAGTCAGTGATGATTTGGGGTGCCATGTCATCTGCTGGTGTTGGTCCACTGTGTTTTCTCAAGTCGAGAGTCAATGCAGCGTCTACCAGGAGATTTTAGAGACTTCATGCTTCCATCTGCTGACAAGCTTTATGGAGATGCTGATTTCCTTTTCCAGCAGGACTTGGCTCCTGCCCACAGAGCCAAAACTACTAGTAACTGGTTTGCTGACCATGGTGTTACTGTGCTTGATCGGCCAGCCGACTCGCCTGACCTGAATTTTGTCGAGAGGAAGATGAGAGACACCAGACCCAACAATACAGACGAGCTGAAGGCACCCATCAAAGCAACCTGGGCTTCTATAACACCTCAGCAGTGCCACAGGCTGATTGCCTCCATGCCACGCCCCACTGATGCAGTAATTCATGCAAAAGGAGCCCCGACCGAGTATTGAGTGCATAAATTAACATACTTTTCAGAAGGTCGACATTTCTATATTATAAATTCTTTATTCTAATATTTTGAGATACTGGATTTTTGATTTCCATGAGCTGTCGTCAAGATTAAAACAAAAAAGGCTTCAAACATTTCACTTTATGTGTAATGAATCTAGAATATATGAAAGTTCCACTTTTTAAATTAAATTACAGAAAAAATGAACTTTTCCACAATATTCAAATTTTTTGAGGTGTACCTGTATATGAGTGAACACTATAGTGCCATTTACTCCCATTGAGTGTTTGCTCAAACTGCAGGCAGAGTCTGAGCAGTAGAGAACTTGGAGCCAGTGCATGCACAGTAGATATGGCCGGTCCTAAAGTGTATCGGCCTCTTTTCCACCCATATTGCTCATGGACACGCCCCTGCTTTTGGCTGGTAGTGTGCAGATTGAGAGCTATTACCTGAAGATTAACATGGCAAAACAAACGCTATCTCAAAGTGGTAAATGCAGTATATTAGTTAATTTATTTATTTATTAATTATGTAAAATGCTAAATTTTAGTCATATAATTTGAGCAAGTATATTGATTTTACCATTGTCAGGAAAAGATTTTAGAACTTTGAGTCATGACTGACTGAGCTGCCATTGCTATCTAGCTGACATTGCTAATGTAAGTATAAGGAATGCAGTGTACCAACTGAAAATCTACAGGTAAACAGCAGTCAACTCAACACAGAATATTGTTCACTCACTCACGTTGGTTTGCTAGTTATAATATCAGGGCAGTGAGCTAGCTTAGACATCAAAATGAGTAACATACCAGAAAAAAATGCTAAGAACTCCATGTTGAGGGTCTATTTGAAGACTTTACAGCAAAACAAGACATGGCTTTGCTACAGAACTGTCAAAGCTGTCAAAACTGTAAATCTTTGTCACAAAGTTTTAAGGATGTTAAATGAAGGATGCTGGGCGGTAACCTCAGTAAGAGCTTCAGGTCCGTGTTGGAAAGTGCATGAAAACGCGTTCGTGAGGATGTCATTTCTAACCCAACCCAAAACTGTCAATCACCTCATCAAATACACATTTTTTATTTATCGTCAAATAACTCCTATAAAACACATTTATCATAAGGACACATGTTGGGGGAGATATCAATGTCAACTGAACTTGTAAAAATAAAAATAATAATAAAAATTCCCAAAATTAACTTATGGAGATCTTAAAATGAACGTTTGGCTCCTTTCCCATTCACTAACATGGAAATGGTTGGGGTTGACGATTGCACTGCAGCCAGCCACTAGAGGGCCTCAGAGCCATTTTGACATTTTGGCTGCACATTTAAATCCCTGTTATGACGTCCATATAAAGTCATTGGTCACAAAGCACATGTTGACTCAAATTGGTTCTGTGATTATGACAGTGAATTCAGTGTATTCAGTGGCCTCCCCAGTTACCAGATCTGAATCCAATAGAGCAAAAGGATGTGGTAGAATGGGAGATTCGCAGTATGAATGTGCAGCTGACAAATCTACAACAGTTGTGAAACAGTCATGTCAACATGGACCCTTTCAAAGGCATGTTTCCATGCCACGAACTATTGAGGCTGTTCTGAGAGCAAAGGGGTCATACCCTGTATTAGTATGGTGTTCCTAATAAAGTGGCCAATGAGTGTATAAAAGTGTGTATAAAAGAATTATCAATAGCTTTTTTTTTAAACCCCAAAATCATTTAGTTATTCATCTACAGTAACCGCTTTATCCTGGTCACAGTGGATCGAGAGCCTTTCGCGGACACAACACAATTTCCAAGGCAATTTAGTCTAGCCAATCCACCTACTGGCATGTTTTTTGAGAGGTGGGAAGAAACCCGAGAACCTGGAGGAAACCAGATACACAGACACAGGGAGACCATGCACAATAACTGAATCTCAGGATCATACCAGGGACCCTGGAGCTGTGAAGCTCAACCACAAAATTGACTGGCATTTTAGTGCCTCTGTTGGACTGATTGATGACTGACTCCCTCAGACAGCCAGACTGGCCTTATGTACAAACTGCAGCTTGATTTGTGGCTTTTTGTCTTCTGGTTATTGCCTATAGCAAAAGTGTGTGTGTGTGTGTGTGTGTGTGTGTGTGTGTGGTATTTACAGCTGAAAAGCTGACCTGGGATCAGACTAATCTGCTTTAATTGCTTATTAATCACAAGTGACAGCCCATAAACAGCCTTGCTTTGAAGCAGCTAATGGATGCAGAACCGATTCATGCAAACTGTCCACTTATTTCAGATGTAGTTGATCGATGTTCCTTGTTGACACAGTGATACACCTTTACTTTTGTGCTGGAGTTAAGCTAACACAAAAATGGTCACCAATTAGGATTATTTAAGTTGTTGAATTAAGTAATGCTCACTTCAAACTCCGCTCAGTTGTTATTAATAGTCTTGCCTGTGTCGTGTCTTACATATTTGTTGTTATGTGTAAAAGTGAATAAAAGTACATTACATGACTAAAAGTGGCAGATTTTACTCACTAAGGGTGACAGGTGTTTATACAAATTCAATAAGAATTTCTTTGCCATTGTATGAAATTACAGTACGTACAATCCCATCTGAAAGTATTGGAACAGCAATGCCAAGAAGAAACCACTGGTGTACTAACATGTGCGATGGTGCCCTGCGATGGGTTGGCACCCTGTCCAGGGAGAGATGCAGAAATACAAGGCCATACCACAAGATGCAAACCACTAAACAGTAAGAATCGGAAGGCCAGTTTGGAGCCACAAAAGTTCTGGAACCAAGATTAACCTCTACCAAAGTGATGGAAAGGCCAAAGTGTGGAGAAAGAAGGGATCTGCTCTGCATGATCCAAACATATGAGCTCATCGGGCAAGCATGGTGGAGGTAGTGTTATGGCTTGGGCTTGCACGGCTGCTTCTGGAATGGGCTCACTAATCTTTATTGATGATGTAACTCATGATGGTAGCAGCAGAATGGATTCAGAGGTCTACAGAAACATTCTGTCTGCCAATGTACAGAGAAATGCTTTTAATCTAATTGGGAGGAACTTCATCACGCAGCAAGACAATGACCCAAAACACACTGCCAACACAACAAAGGACTTCATCAGGAAGGAAAAGTGGAAGGTTTTAGACTGGCCAAGTCTATCACCAGACCGTAACCCAATTGAGCTATTCACCTCCTGAAGAGGCGACAGAAGGGGGAACAAACAACAACTGAAAGAAGCTGCAGTACAAGCCTGGAAAAGCATCACAAAAGAAGAATGCAACAGTTTGGTGATGTCAGTGGGTCACTGACTTGATGCAGTTATTGCAAGCAAGGGATATGCAAACAAATATTAAGAATTATTTACTTTAATTTACTTTAAAGTCTATCTGTTCCAATACTTTTGGTCTGCCACCAAAGGTGCGATGTTCTAAGCTGTTAGTGAAGCTGAAATTCTGATCTATTGTCTCATTGGACTTATGATCTCAACCCCAAATATCTTCAATGTATAGCAAAAACAAAAGAAATTAATTTACTGACTAAACATTGGCAAAAAGGTTAAATACACTTTCTATAAGGCTTATTTCAGCATCCTCATGGTTGACTGAGAATTGGGATTTCAGCATACATACCAAGGAAATAGGCACTTGCAAAATTTGAGTTGCTCTTTTCATCAGACAGTGTTGTAATTGATTGGATCAACAGTTTACTTTATCATTTCACACTTTGTTCTTTTGTGATGATTAATTCATCCTGCAAGTCTTGTCAATTAAACAATCCTTATTTAAGAGCCACAGTTCAATCAGTTTGAGTTATGTTCCAAAAAGACAAGACATTTCCCCCCCCCCTTTTTACATTTGCTCTTTGTCTTTCTATCATTCTGACCTTCTGGATAGGCTCAGAAAATGTCGTACCATCATGGATATGCATCAGATGAATTCGAGGAGCAGGATTCTCCAGATGATCAGCATCTGGGTTCCAAGACTTCTAGCCATTTAGAGAGAGCAAAAAGCAAGGAGAGACAAAAAGAAGTGGTGAACCAGAAGCTAAGGAGCAGCAATACTCAGTTTGTCTCTAATGACCAATACACCTCAAGTCCCAGGAAACATTGCAGCAGTGTCGTAAAGAATTCTACTGATGTACTTCTGTCTGCATCTTTAGCTTTTGCAGAAAACTCAGCATTAGCAAGGGCCAAAGTGAGCTAGTCCTTTCACTTATGTACTGAAAGCAACCTTAAAATGGAGAGCTGGAAGAAACCCTGAACTGCAGAACTGGAGAAAGCCAGAGAGGTGCACCATCGGAAATTCCAGGCCACACTAGATGCACTGGTCGAGGAGTTTGAAAGCAGTGCCTTTGCCATCAGGATCCAGAACATAAAAACACCGCAAGTGAGATTCAGAGTTCACTATTTAACACGCTCCCCAAGACAAATTCTGGCTGTGACAGGGAACCAGCATAACCTCGGGGTCTGGAAGAGCTTTGTTCCTCTGAGGAGAGCTGAGGATGGATTCTGGTTTTGCACAGTCCTCTTTCCTATGGGCACCCAGGTGGAGTGGAAACTCGTACTGGTGGAGGATGGAGAGATTGTGCGCTGGGAAGAGTGCGGGAATCGGCGGCTGGAGGTCCCCAGTAAAGTGGAAGATGAAGAGATCCAGCTTTACTGCACATGGGGATATCACTGAACTAAAATATAGTTTGCAGATCTGTAGTTTCTCATGGGAAACGTTGACCATAGCTGTGAAACATTGGCGTTTAGTATTTACATATGATTTGTGTTCATAGTAAAATCTGACTTAAGTTTTTGTGCTCAAAAACATTTTTTTTTAAAGTGTTTTTAATCACATACATTTTTTGATGCCTATGTTTCTTATTTATTTATTACATATAATCTTTCGATTAGTTAAACATACTTCTTCTATCCAGATATAAAGACTCTAAAATATTAAAATTGTGTGCTACAACATGCAAAATATCCTCCGGGTTTTGATTCGTTAATGTCGATGTTCATCTAAACCGCCGTTTGATTGGTGGGTTTAATGCTGACGCAGGGAAGTGACGTATACTATAATCAGAAAAGGTCGCGGAAATTTCACCGCCTGGTTTGTTTGTTTTTCTGTTCAGAATTATATTGTTTGGGTAAGTTTGACGCGTTTTTGTCTGTTTTATTACGTCGCGATGAAGCGGTTTTTAAGCAGTCCTCTCTCCAGACCAACCCACCAACTCTATTTTAGCTTTAGTCCATCGAGGTAGCTTGTTAGCCTGCTAGTCAAATAAGCTGAGGCTAGTCTAAGCTCCCAGTTTGACAACCAGCAGCTTAAACACACAAAACAACGCTTTGTTTCGTTAGTGTTGTGTTTTACTCATTCAAACAAACAAACAAACAAACAAACAAACAAAACATATGGCAGTCTGTTTCTCTTTCGTCGTCTTCCGATAACTGTGTTTATTATCTCTCTAGCTGAAGCTATTAGCTAGTAGCTGTCAGGCTGAATTCCAAATCACACCCTGCTTCCTGTATAGGCTCACTATTTTGAGTGAAGTGACCGGGCTTGTACAGGTGTATCCAGTGCACTGTGTCCCGAGCAGTGTGGGATTCAGCCGCTGCTGTTTTATTAGGCTGGTTTGAAGCTTTGCATCAACTGCACGACATGGGACAGCAATAAATACCAGCTTTCCGGTTCTGTAAAAGTGATTTGTGTGTATACAGCACTGTGCAAAAGTTTAGGCACCCTATTTTTTTAGTACAAACTTTGTTATAGATTTTTTTTATTTTATGAAAAATAAAGAATAAGAAAATAAGAAGCGAGTGCGAAAGTCTTGGTTCTGCAAGATGCTCAATAAAACTTACCAGCTCATTTCCTTATAAAACTGCACTAATTGTACCGGAGACTGCTATTTTTATTTTAATTTTTATTTTTTTGTCACACCAGATATTGACTTTGTATCATTTACTACTGTTTACTGCTCTTTATGGTATTTTTTAAAATGTAGAAACATTGAATTTCATTATTTTGAGCATCTTTGCTCTACAGCATTTCTTTGCATGTGTCTAAAACTTTTGCACAGTACTGTGTGTGTGTGTGTGTGTGTGTGTGTGTGTGTGTGTGTGTGTATACACTGCTAGATATAGTGAAAACATATCATTATTAAAACATCATCATCATTATTATTATTAACACTATTTAGATGTTGGTGATGTTTAAAGGGAAAGTCCACCCTGCAGCACATTAAATATGTTTATATTGAAATATTTTGCATTAGGGATTAGACTTAAAACTATATCACTATATTTCATGGTATTTTTTGCGGTTCTGATAGAAATGACTGTATGAAAATAGTAACATTCAACTAGAGCTGCAACAACTAATCTATAAAATCGATAATAATCGATTATGAAAATTGTTGCCAATGAATCTCATTATTGATTGTCTGGTCTGCGCGGCACGAGGCGTTGTTACTCCCCGTGTTCCTCCTGTTCAGAAAACACATGTCGGAAATATGGCAGTGAGTACAGACCAAAGTTGTGTCCCAAATGACGTGCTATACACTTACACTATGCACTCTACCGTCTAGTGTATGAATTTTAGAAGGGTAGGTTTTTTACTAACCGGAAATATAAGCCGCTTCCCAGTCGATGGCGCATGACATCAAACGCACGTAATGTGACGCCACTAGCTTTAGCAGATACCCAGAGTCAGTATGTACAACTGCTTGGGATTTATATTTATTGTATGTGTATGATTGAAAGCTGTATCTAATGCACTACCGTTATTTCTTTGCATAAAACTGTCAATAAAAAAAAAACCCAGAGTCCACGTTACCTTTAATGACCAACATGACCACGGTCACCATCAGACGGAGGCGTAATCGTCAAGTGACAGCAGAAAAAAGTGTGAGACCTCCAAGTCCTCTAAGGCAGGGGAGCATTTTCTATTAAATGCCGCAAAGCAGATTGTAACCCGCAAACTTTACAAAGCAGAGCTTGTGTTGCGCAGAGGCACCGTGTGCATGGGGTTGGGAAAATTGGTGTGAATTACTTAAAGGGTTTAGTTTAATTCAAGTTTGTCATTATATGCTGTATTTGTGCGCTCGCACTGTAACTTCTGTTGTTTATTGTAACGGGAGCGATCTGTAAGTGATCTGTTAGTAACGAGGCAGCGCTGCTCCTCACTCACGGTGTAGACACGGTGATAAACAGTGTAGCACAAGGAGGGTCTGTAATGTCAAATTAAAACACTGCGATCAAAGTAAACATAAGTAAAACAATATGCCTAAAGACAGTGAGTAACAGAAACCGTAAGATAACTGAGGTGTTTTTTGTTTTTTTAAATGATTAATTTAGGACAGTAGTCTGTAGTTTAATTATCAGTGTATAATTACATACAGCATTTATGTGTGTGTGTGTGTGTGTGTGTGTGTGTGTGTGTGTATATATATATATATATATATGTATGTATATGAACAAAAAGTTAATAAACAAAAAAAGGGTATTGAAAATTTAGTTCCAATTATAATCATGCTTGTTGTTACAGAGTGTAAACATGTCATCAACTATATCATCAATAACGTGGGTCGACAAATCCTTATCATGAGGAGGAATTGTACTGGTAAATCATGGATGATACGATATGGCACAGCCCTATTTTGGATGTACTTAGAGGTTCTGGTGTTAATTTGTTGGTCAGTGACGTATTTTCATTACTCCTGTGAGAAGCTGGTGGTTGTGTGCCACACTGGCGTCACAGGAGGACATTGTTATTGTTAGCGCAGGTATAATGGTATTTAATAGGAGATAAACATTTCATTGAACTCAAACATAAGTGTTAATGGTCCAATTTTGCTGTTTGCCCCTAAAACAAAAGAACAAGAGCTTCTTTTTCACTTTTCACAATTTTCCAGCAATGTTCAATGTCATATTAATGAGAAACCCAAAGCAGAAGTGGTGTAGACAACAAACGCTAGACTCAATGTCCCAGAATGCAGTGCATCTCTACAGCACATTTACAGCAGAGACTCGGCTCAGCTAGTTATGAATGTAGAAGGTTTGGGAGATGATTTGTTGAGTGTACAGATGAAGTGATCAGAGAGAGAGAGAGAGCTGGAGAGACTGAAGGACTAACCTCTAGTGCTGCTGCATTGCTCTCTTTAGGTAGAGATGAATTCCCAGTGATGCCACTTTCATCAGGTAGTTGAAAGGCATTGTGGGGAATGTAGGAAATTGTGAAAAATCTCAATGAAAGAATTCAACTCAAAAATATAATTAAAAATGAGATCTTTTGCACAGTTGAGGGTAAATACCCATGTGATGTAGTGAGTCAGGGTGGGTTTGTCCTTTAATCCCACAATTTTTTCCCTGAACAGTGAAATATTTTGAGAGTGGAATTATGTTTGTAAAGTAAATCCATCCTGAGGATGTTTCTGTAGTTAGGCGCCGCCCAAGAAGACAAAGTAAAGAGTGTGTATTGACACTTAACTTCATAGATAATTCCTTCAGTGTAGTCCTAATCCATTCTGTTGTGTTTGTACTGTGGAGTAATGGAGCTACTTATACAGATAAGCTGCAGGCTTCTCCTCTTTATAAACAATAAACAAAACATATTGTGGCCTTGTTTTCTTTTGTGTCTCATCCTGTGTGTCGTGATCCTGGGTGTGGAAGACCATCCTCTAACCCAAGTGTGCTCTCTCTCTCTCTCTGTTTGTCTCTGTCTCTATATGTATGTATACAGCACTAATCTCTAAGACAGCGGTTCTTAACCTTTTTGTGAGTGCGACCCCCTTTAAGAATGACGGTGTTTTGCGGTCCTGTCATGGCTCAGTAGGGCTGAGGAAAAGACACAGGCTGTGTTCGACCATAAGTCTGGCTCTATACTTGTTCTTCACATACACCAGCGCTGGAAAAACAGAGATAGGTCGACGCGAATGGGAGAGTTTTGTTCCATGCCATGTATTCATCGTGCACAGATACCCAAAAGTCTGCCGGTGGCTTCTCTGTGAACCTCTTTTTAAAATAAAAGTTTTCCTCAGGTTAAGAACCACCGCTCTAAGGATTTCAGTAAAGTAGATTTGTGGCGGTGTCTGTTGTTAATGGCTTTATACATAAAATACATTTCAATTGAATATGCACAGACTTCAGACATCTTGACCTGCTCTTTTCATATTCAGATACACACACATGCACACACACATGCTTATTATTAATGATCAGTTTTACATCACCTTGACCAGATCAAGCCAGGTGATGACGTAGTATCAGTTTTTTGTATTTCAAACAGTTCTGGTTATATCGGTTAAATTTTAATCATGAATTATACAGATTATGATGTTTTTCGTAGTACATGCTGTGTGTGTGTGTGTGTGTGTGTGTGTGTGTGTGTGTGTGTGTGAGAGAGAGAGAGAACTATGCAAATTTCTACATGCTGATGATGTCACCATCACACACACACACACACACACACACACACACACTCTAGAGATGCACTGATCTGATAGTAAGCATTTTATCGGGATTGATTCTGATGTGAAATGCTGCATTCGTATGAGATTGGATTTGGATTTGATTGGATTTTCGCCTCCTATCAAACGTTTCTGACCTTAAGCCCTTAATCAGCCATTACACTTTAGACAAATGGCAAGCGGAATGGAAAGAATGTCGAAATAACAAATTATTTGAAATAAACTCCATAGTTGGAGAAATATACATCTACCCCTTTAAATCTAGACAGGATCAAGTGGTGTACACAAGGTGCCACGTAGGTCACACCAGACTGTCCCATGGGTATTTACTAAAGGGTGAAGAACCACCAAAATGTCAATATTGTAACACTCTCATGACTGTAAAACACATTGTTCTGGTCTGCCCTGTTTTTAATCTCGTGAGACAATGCCTTTTATCAGGACAAACTTTGAAAGACTTGTTTTATAAGATGGACCCAGGAAAACTATTACAATTTTTTATCACAAGTAAATGTAAAGAATATTTTATAGAGTTTTCATGTTGCAAAGAATTGTTTGATTTTTTTTTTTTTTTTTTTTTTTATAAGCTGAATTTTTATTGAATGTTTGATTAATATCTGTATTTGCCATGAAATAGCCATTGAAGCTGGTATGGCTTAAACTTGCAAACAAAAAGCTGAATGAAAATCGTATCGTATCACAGAGACGTATTCATCAGAGACGAGCATTTCTCAAAGTGGGGTCTCTGAAACATAGACTAGGATAGAATTATTATTAGTATTATCATTATTATTATTTTATTTAGTTACAGTGGTGGAAATCGCAACCCACCTTTATCACCGGTCTCCTGAATTGAATGGGTTTAATCCAAACCTCAGTGACTCAAAAACATGTAGGTCTATGGAGAACAAATAACGTCAGACTGGACCTAATCTGTTCTGTCAGTGAAAAGTTCAGGAATAAAAAGATCCACGGCTCAAGTAAATAGCCACAACATAACTAGGGTTTCTGGCTACAAAAGGTTTGAGAAGCGTCAACAAAATGTCACTCAAGTGCCTGTATATGTTAAATGCACTCGCGTTTATAAAACAGTCATATTTTGATGGAAATTGTCACAGCAGTCAGTCAGACAGTGCAAAAATGAAGCAAGAAGTGAGGAATTGGTGCTAAATAACGAGGTATTTTGCAGAAACCACAGGTAGCTTTATTATTTGTTGTTGTGACTATTCAAATTCATAAACTCTTCCTGTCTCAGTGTGGTAAAATTTCTCACACTCACTCTCGCCTTTCTTTTCTGTGTTTTGTCGTAACCCCCCACCCCTCCCCACCCCCAAAGTCTTTGGTCATGACGACTCTGGACGACAAGCTCCTGGGGGAGAAGCTGCAGTACTATTACAGCAGCAGTGAGGATGAGGAGAGCGATCATGAGGAAGACGAAGGCCAGTCCAAAACCATCAGGGAGCAGGAAGTGCTGCAGACTGAGATCGACTACAGTCCTGATGGCACTGCTGTTAACACTGGTGCGTCCTGTTCAGTCTGTCTAATCTAATCTTAATACTTGTATTTGTCATTCATATTTTTTTCCTTTTTTAAAAATTATTATTATTTTTTTTTTTTAAATCCTGCTCTTCTAAATGTTTATTACTTCTCATAACGGTTTTAGAAAAAAAACATGACAATTACTTCACGCAGAAATACACTGAATGTTACTGACAATTATTAGATAATCTGTCACAGCATGAGAATAATAATAATAATAATAATAATAATAATAATAATAATAAGGTCTTACCTCAACCAAATGAGACACTCAGACTAATGCAAGGTGATCATAATACTTACATTTCTTTTACTGGTTCCACATACTTTTTTGGTTCACAACTACAGTATCTCATAAAAGTGAGTACACCCCTCACATTTTTGTAAATATTTTATTATATCTTTTCATGGGACAACACTGAAGAAATGACACTTTGCTACAATGCAACAACATCCCACAGATGTTCAATAGGGTTTAGGTCTGGAGACATGCTTGGCCATTTGGCCAGTCACCTTTACCCTCAGCTTCTTTAGCAAGGCAGTGGTCGTCTTGGAGGTGTGTTTGGGGTCGTTATCATGTTGGAATACTGCCCTGCGGCCCAGTTTCCGAAGGGAGGGGATCATGCTCTGCTTCAGTATGTCACAATACATGTCATAGTACACTCCCCAGTGCCGGCAGCACTCATGCAGCCCCAGACCATGACACTACCACCACCATGCTTGACTGTAGGCAAGACACACTTGTCTTTGTACTCCTCACCTGGTTGCCCCCACACACGCTTGACACCATCTGAACCAAATAAGTTTATCTTGGTCTCATCAGACCACAGGACATGGTTCCAGTAATCCATGTCCTCAGTCTGCTTGTCTTCAGCAAACTGTTTGTGGGCTTTCTTGTGCATCATCTTTAGAAGAGGCTTTCTTCTGGGACGACAGCCATGCAGACCAATTTGATGCAGTGTGCGGCGTATGGTCTGAGCACTGACAGGCTGACCCCCACCCCTTCAACCTCTGCAGCAATGCTGGCAGCACTCATACGTCTATTCTGCAAAGCCACCCTCTGGATATGATGCTGAGGACGTGCACTCAACTTCTTTGGTGGACCATGGCGAGGCCTGTTCTGAGTGGAACCTGTCCTGTTAAACCGCTGTATGGTCTTGGCCACCGTGCTGCAGCTCAGTTTCAGGGTGTTGGCAATCTTCTTATAGCCTAGGCCATCTTTATGTAGAGCAACAATTCTTATTTTCAGATCCTCAGAGAGTTCTTTGCCATGAGGTGCATGTTGAACTTCCAGTGACCAGTATGAGAGAGTGGGAGAACGATAACACCAAACTTAACACACCTGCTCCCCATTCACACCTGAGACCTTGTAACACTAACGAGTCACATGACACCGGGGAGGGAAAATGGCTAATTGGGCCCAATTTGGACTCACTCTGTACTCACTTTTGTTGCCAGCGGTTTAAATGGTAAACGGTGTGCACTTATATAGCGCCTTTTAACCTTTGCGGTTCACAAAGCGCGTTACACTGTGTCTCATTCACCCATTCACACACACACACACACACCAATGGCAGCAGAGCAACCCTGTAAGGAGCTGCCATTGGGAGCAACTTGGGGTTCAGTGCCCAAGGACACTTCGACACATGGAGTCATGTGGGCCGGGAATTGAATCGCCAACCCTACGATTAGTGGCCAACCCGCTCTACCACCTGAGCCACAGCCGCCCCCAGACATTAATGGCTGTGTGTTGAGTTATTTTGAGGGGACAGCAAATTTACACTGTTATACAAGCTGTACACTCACTACTTTACACTGTAGCAAAGTGTCATTTAAAAGATATAATAAAATATTTACACAAATGTGAGGGGTGTACTCACTTTTGTGAGATACTGTATGTGCAATGTGTGTTTCAAGCCCTGATTAATTCATTTCCGTCCAGATAATTTTATAATAAAGACTACAAAGCTTTGGGGTTGACTCTTAGTTTTCGGTGTCTGCGTGAATCGACTCTCTTTGGGATCAGTTTCGATGTGAACCGAGAGCAGGATGGAGACCTGATGACTTGACACACATGATATAAAAAAAATGTGTTCCGTCTGCTAAAGAAATTAAGAAAAAAAATAGTTTACTGCTTACAAACTGATTGTAACTACTGTATTGTCTTACAGACTGATAAAAAAACACACTAATTTGTGCTTATATGGGAGAACAGGGCTGTAAAAACAATTCTGACCTCTGTGTGTGTGTGTGTGTGTGTGTGTGTGTGTGTGTGTGTGTGTGTGTGTGTGTGTGTGTGTGTGTACTTGCAGGTCCAAAAGGTGTGATCAACGACTGGAGGAAGTACAAGCAGCTGGAGACGGAGCAGCGAGCCGAGCAACAGAAGGAGATGGAGCGGCTGATCAAGAAGCTCAGCATGACCTGCAGATCACAGCTGGACGACGACGCGGACAAGCAGAAGCAGAAGGAGCTTCAGGACAAGATCAATGGCAAGGTTAGATGCCATCTTTGAAAAGTACAGATAAAGCAAACTGTTTCTCCATACAAACAGTGTGTAAAATGGCTAATGTTGCTGTGTGGAAAGCTTGATTGCTCAGTTACTCCATTAGAACCAACTCAGGCTGGTGGGAAACTTCAGAAGAAAAAGAACAAAGTAGTGGTTTGAGTTCCTCACTCTGAGGGCCTCGAGTGTCCAAATAGAACTCCTAACCACCATGTCTTTGGTTCCGAAACCTCGCCCTTTCTCTGATCGGTCCAAATATTGCATGGTTGTTTATGTCGCTGTACGAAGCGGCGGTTTGAGTTGCAGTTCCGTTGTTGGTGTTTGTTCGCAGTAGTGTGACCAGCATGCAGAAAACTCTTGCCACAACTGCTGTGTTTCAAAAACAGGCCTAATCCTCAAATTATGCAACTTCCAAACCCTGTGCCCTGCTTTTAAAGTCAAAGCTTTTAAATACAGAGCTAATGTTGAGAGAGCAATCAGAGGTGCATGTGTGCAGACAAAACATTTTTCCCCATGGTGGGGGGGAGAGATGGTTAAAAGCAGTTTTATGGCCTTGAACCAGACAACAGTGAAATGTTAAAATGTATGAAGTTGACTTACAGCTCCTCAAAACCAACCTGTGCGTCTGAGTGGTACCACGATAAGTGCCACGTTTTGAGTATGCTGACCAGGGGTGTAACCTGGCCTGGGCATTTGGGGCTGTGGCCCTGAAGATTTTTCCTTTTAGCCCCGAATAATTCTCCAGTTGGGGCGGTTTGTCATTATGTAACTGAACGGCAGTATGAGGAGACGACAGTGTTGTTATTCTGTACCTTCAGTGAACGGAGGTGAGGCCAATCAGACAGGGTTTACAGGAAAATATGTGGAAATAACTCGTGTCTTATTGGCTGACAATTTTTTATTTATTTTTTTTTTATACCAGTAAAGGGGTTGAAACTGAAACACTATCATCCTCTCATGCTGAGCAGGAAAACAAGGTGTTTAAATGTCAATATGAGTTCCAAGTTACATGAACATGATATGAGCAGAGCATCAGCTAATGTACTTTGCATGGCACTTGTAGCAGCTGAACCCATACAATGATAGCTTAATTGTGCCTCCCCTTCACTAGTGACCCCAAACCGAACCTAGTCTCCTGTTACATAGCCAAAGCGTTTTACATTTTATCGGTCTGGTAGTCCTGCAAACAGCGATAACGCCCGAGGAAGGTTTTTTGATAAATCCAACTTTTTGTCCATTTTTTTTAAAGCAATTAGCAACATGCAAGAAACAAATGTGTGGAAGTACGTTTTTAAAAGTTTTTTTTGATGGAGAAGAATCTGGGCTCAGCCTCGGATGATTAACAGTCCAGCTAACGCCCCTGATCCTGACAGTTGCTTGATGTATACTGCCTGGTTCACAAGGACACAAAAATTGAGAACACTTGAGTCATTATGAGCAAAATAAAGCTAAATCTTACTTAAATTTTTTTTTAAACAGCTTAACTGTATTGTACCTACATGTAGTTATCTTTCTTTCATCCATCCCTTGTTTTCTCTTCAGGTAACGCTGCGAGTTGACGAGGAGGAGGAGGACGATGACGACGAAGCCTTCCTCCAGCAGTACCGGCTGCAGCGCATGGAGGAAATGAGGCGGCAGCTGAGTGGTGGGCGACGTTTTGAGCGCGTCATCTCCATTTCCTCAGGCGAGGAGTTCCTGCGCGCCATTGATGAGGAGGGCAGAGGCACTCTAGTGCTGGTGCACATTTTCGAGCCCGACGTGCCCGCCTGCCAGGCCATGGAGGGAAGCCTGATTTGTCTCGCTCTGCAGTACCCGGAGGTGAAGAGCATCTTCCAAAAGCTTTCATGACCTTTAATGTACTTTAGTATCTCATGACTTAAATTGCATACTCAAAATATAAGACTTTGAAATTCCCAATGTATTATTTTGTTAGAGCTGAATTAGTCTGCTCTTGAGCAGGTCTGAGGTTACAGTCTTGTGTTGGTAACAAGTCTGACCACAGATTCAATGAGCAGGCATATTCAGGATCATGAGAAATGGTCAAGGGTACAGTCCAGTGATCAGTAATCCATGGGCAAGAACAGGGTGCTTTTATATGCTTTATTTTATGCAAGCTGTAGAAACAAAAATAACTGTGATCTGTGATGCATAACATTTTTAGTGGCACTCTCTGGTTGTCCCCATTGTGACTTCTCTGTGTGTGTGTGTGTGTGTGTGTGTGTGTGTTGCAGGTGAAGTTCTGTGCGGCACAGGGATCAGTGCTGGGAACCAGTGCACTGTTTCGCAGCTCGGCGCTGCCCGCACTGCTGCTGTACCGCGGTGGCGATCTGGTGGGCAACCTGGTACGTGTCTCTGACCAGCTGGGTGACGACTTCTACGCCACTGACGTGGAGGCACTGCTGCAGGAGTACGGCCTGCTCCCTGAGAAAAACCCACACACAACCACACATTCATCCATCCGCACCGGCAACACCAACGACTCTGACAGTGACCTGGATATAGACTAAAGACAGAACCACAACATGTACACATTTCCACTCAATAACTCCTTGCTGACTGATATTACCAAAACCAGTCACATCTGAGCACGTGCACACACACACACACACACACACACACACACACACACACACACACACACACTTAACCCTCCAGCAACTTTCACAGTGGCCTGGATGTGGACTATACACACCTAGTGTACACTCACACACACACACACACACACACACACACACACACACACACACATACACACACTTAACCCTCCAGCAACTTTCACAGTGGCCTGGATGTGGACTATACACACCTAGTGTACACTCACACACACACACACACACACACACACACACACACACACTTAACCCTCCAGCAACTTTCACAGTGGCCTGGATGTGGACTATACACACCTAGTGTACACACACACACATACACACACACACACACACACACACACACACACAGGCAACTCTATAACAGCTCATGAGCGTTTGAAGTGACCAAAACAAATCACAGATAGTTGGACAGTCAGAGACACACACACACACACACTACTTTATTTTGATCCCTGCTAATACGTGACTTTAATTAGTGGACCTGTTTTACAGAATTTTGTACACAACTTAATTCACTGGACCAAAAAAAAGGATGCAGGATGTTCAGATGTGTGTAGTGTGGTGTAGACAGAGATAGGAATAGATGAGGGTCATTTGTCAGTGTGTGTACATTTTGCATGTCCTCTCAGAAACGCAAGATTTTCTTTTGGGTACTAAGGTAAAGCTTAGTCATACATTGTTTAGCTACAGTCAATGAAAATCCCTAAACGATAATATGAGACTGTTTCAGCATGTAATCATTATCAGAAGCTTGTGAAATATGTTCCTATGCTTATTTTAATATGAAAGCCTCCGATTGTGCTCTGTGCAGTCCTGGAGGCTGAACAAGTCAAACATCCATCTGTGTGCAACTATTTATTCTAGTTTTAGCTAAATGTAATTTGTTTTGTTGTGTTTGTTTCTGTGTGCATTGTTTTAGCTTTAAATGGGAACTTTGTCTGAGACACTTCTGTTAGTTTTCTACATTTTATAACTGTCCATTATGTCAACAGTGAAAAAATAAAAACAAAATAGCTTGTGATTCTGGTCTTAATTTGTTTGTTTGTTTGTTTGTTTGTAGTATTGGAAATGGAATGTGTCTGCAATATGACGTGTTCTCATTGAAATGCTCATTGTATGACAGCCATATATGCACTCAAAGTTGGATGGATGGATGGATGGATGGATGGGTAGAAACAGTGATGGAGAGATATAAATAGATAAAGTTGAAAATATTGATAGAAAGATAGAGATAAATTAGATATATTTATACACTCACGTTCCACTTTATTAGGAACACCTGCCAATTTATGCAGTTATCTAATCAGCCAGTCATGTGACATGTTCACATCAAACATGAGAATGTAGAAAAAGTGATCTCCTTGACCTTGATGATGGCATGGTTGTTGGTACCAGATGGGTTGGTTTGAGTACGTCAGAAACTGCTGACCTCCTATGAATTTCACACACAACAGTCTCTAGAGTTTACACAGAATGGTGCAAAAAACAAATAAACACTGAGTGAGTGACAGTCCTGTGGGTGGAAATGCCTTGTTGATAAGAGACGTCAGAGGAAAATGGCCAGATTGGTTTGAGCTGCCAGGAAGGATATAGTAACGCAAATAACCACTCTTTATAGCCATGGTGAGCAGAAAAGCATCTCAGCATGCACAAAACATCAAACCTTGAGGTGGATGGGATACAACAGCAGAACACACTGGGTTCCACTCCTGTTAGCCAAGAACAAGAATCTGAGGCTATCATGGGCACTCAACTGGTCTTTTCCAGTCTTCAACTGTCCAGGTGAGTCTGTGCCTATGATAGCCTCACATTCTTGTTCTTAGTTGACAGGAATGGATCCTGATATGGTCTTCTGCTGTTGTAGCTCATCCACCTCAAGGTTTGTGTTTGTAATTGTTTGATATCCATGAGAGCACGTGAACATAAACTGAAGCTCTTGACCTGTATTTGTATTGTGCTGCTGCCACATGATTGGATTGTTCCTATTAAAGTGGATACCTTTAAAGTTCAGTTGTAAAACTGCCTATGACAAATGTAAGTGAACAAGCGAATCACTTTCAACACTAGGCCATGGTGTAAAAGCTAAAACCCGTTAGAGATCTGTTGTTCTCTAACTAGTCATAGATTTGAGTCAGATCTTTTGGGTGAATGTTGAGACTTGCATATTTGAGCATTTTTCCTCCAGGCAGTGCCAATACTGCTGCAGTGTAATTTTATCAAAATGCCTCCATAGAGCCTTCTTTTCAGTATCTGAGCTGTTTGTTAGTGAAGCAAGTGTTTGACGCTCAGCTGTATGAGGCAGCATGACAGGGAGGATCTGCTGCACTGCACTGTGAAGATGTACTGTATGTAATGAAGTATATTAAGGTCACCAGTTATCAGGAAAAATTTTAATAAATCCAATTAAGGCAGCACGATAACATTAATGGAGGGATGCTTATTGTGTTTCGCAATGCACATTTGTAGTGCCTTGCTGATTTTCAGCCATAGATAGGCAAAGAATAATAATCACTGTTCCAAATATAAGACAAAATTTTAAATGAGCCGTTTAGGAGACAAGAGTCTCCTCTTATTGGTGAGCTGAGCCAATTTATCTGACTTGCCCAAAAGAGAATTCCCATCACTAAGACCCATTTGCTGTTATTATCAGATAAATATGGAGAAGATTCTAAGCGAGGTAGAAAACAAAACACTGGAGTGTGAAATGCAATACTCAGACAGCCTGCTTTTCATTGGTGACATGAGGTCAAAGCGCCATACTGAAAAGCAACACCTTCATTGCATTGCTATTCCATCTTCTTATTCTTTAATGAAAATCAATCAACAGGGGATTGCTTTTTAAGAACGCTCCACGCATGTCAGAAGTGAATATTATCCACCATTAAGGACAATCCATGCTGCTGCACTGCATATCACTGTGTGATGCTGTTTATGTGAAATACATTACACAAACTGTACTGCTTTTCACTAGTGACATACAGAAACTGTTCAGCGGAAAACACAACCTTCACTGCACTGGTCTTATGTCATATTATCTTGTCAATGAAAAACAGTCGTCAGGATATGTTTTTTTTTAAGAAATGAATGTTACATTTGTACGGAGCCCCTGAAGTGACCTGTGCAAAAAAAAAAAAATGGACTGAGGCAAAGTGGAAAACTGTTCTGTGGTCAGACGAATCGAAATGTGAAATTCTTTTTGGAAACCATGGACAACGTGTCCTCTGGACTAAAGAGGACTAAAGAGGAGAGGGACCATCCGGCTTTTTATCAGCGCTCAGTTTAAAAGCCTGCATCTCTGATGGTATGGGGGTGCATTAGTGCCTATGGAATGGGCAGCTTGCACATCTGGAAAGGCATCATCAACGCTGAAAGGTATATACAGGTTTTAGAGCAACATCTGCTTCCATCCAGACGACGTCTCTTTTCAGGGAAGTCCTTGTATATTTCAGCAAGACAATGCTAAACCACATACTGCATCTATTACAACAGCATGGCTTCGTAGTAGAAGAGTCCGGGTGCTGAACTGGCCTGCCTGCAGTCCAGACCTTTCACCAGTTGAAAACATTTGGTGCATCATGAAACGAAAAATACGACAAAGACCCAGGACTGTCGAGCAGCTAGAATCCTGTATCAGACACGAATGGGACAACATTCCTCTCCCAAAACTCCAGTAACCGGTCTCCTCAGTTCCCAGACGTATACAGACTGTTGTTAAAAGAAGAGGGGATGATACACAGTGGTAAACATGGCCCTGTCCCAACTTTTTTGAGACATGTTGCTGCCATCAAATTCAAAATTTCCTTATTTTTTCTTAAAATGGTACATTTCCTCAGTTTAAACATTTGATACGTTTTCTATGTTCTATTGTGAATAAAATATGGGTTTATGAGATTTGCAAATCATTGCATTTTGTTTTTATTTACATTTTACACTTTTTTGGAATTGTACATGTTTAAGGCAGTGAAGTTAGAGAGAGGCAGACAACAGGCCGGCTTGCCTCCAGAGGTTTAAAGTCCAGGTCGTCTGCGGGGATGCCAAAAGCCTTCAGTTTCACCTCACACGTCCTCAGCAGGCGCCTGGGGGAGAAAACAGGCTTTTAGAGCAAACATTTTTAAGAGCATTCTTAAAATCCTGCCACCAGGGTTAGGTGTCACATTTGTAAGCAGATTCTACTGTATTTAACCTGTGTTCACATGAGCACTTCACTGAGGTCATTTCTTTTCCTGTTTATCTCGTGTGGGCATGTTTTAACCACCCGTGTAGCTAAAATACATACAAGCTATTGTGGTCTTTTCTATTGTGGTATCTATAACCATGTTACTTTTTGTTATTTGGTGTTGAATGGGAATTAACTATTTCAGAACTTTGTACACATTCAGAAACAAAGATGCCAAACTACTCTTCCTTATTGCTGGGGTGCTACTGTCAAGGGTACATGTGATATACCTGTAAGGGACATACTGTAAGTGGTCCTTAAGGTTCAATGATGTGCCTTAAACTATATTAAATCTATACTATATTTACATCTACAGGTAAAAGATGCATAATAAAGGGACCCTTGGTGGTTCCACCCCAGCAACAAGGAAAAGTACAATCTGGTACCTTAATTTCTGAGACGACGCCTCAACTTCCTGGGTTTTGAGGAAGGTTCCACTGGTTGAAATACGCCTAAAGGGCCTGGGATCCAGAAAAACGTTCCTAATATAGTTTCCTAACTCATTTACGTTAAATAAACAGTGAAATAACATGAAATACAATGCTGCTTGTTGCCAAATTCAAAGTTCCATGTTACAAACACACATAGCAAATAAATAGACGTGTCACTTTGTCCCTTGCGAGTGTGGACAGAGGTTTGTCAGAATTACAATGAGCAGGGATTCAGATTAGAGGTGAGGCTAAAATCTATTATCTTGACAAAAGAAACTATTAGTGTTGAATAATGGATTATTATCACATGGCAAGAATGATATGAAGCAACCTATTTTACACACACACACACACACACACACACACACACACACACACACACACACACACACACACACACACACACACACACTATTTTAAAGGCAGATCTTACACATCTTAAAGGCAGATAGGTAGCTTTATTCGTCTGCAGTGCTTGATAAACAGAAATGTGTGTAATGCTTTCGTTCAAAACAAAAAACACTAAACTTATATTTATGGTGTTGGTGTAATTTTGTGTAATTGCTACTTTGATTGGACAATGTGTGCTTAGTCTGTCTACATTTAGTTTCTCCTCCAAAGGCATTTCTCTGTCTGGGCTGGAAAAAAATCAGCCCCAGCCTCACTTCTTCATAATCTGATCTGGATGCCAAATATGAAACCTTATACTGACATGTCTTTATCTTTGAAAGGTAACCACTTTCTATACCAGCCACCCCAGCATATATTTAACATTAATAAAGTTATTTTTAAAACTAAATTTGATTATCATTGTTATTATTATTATTATTATTATTATTATTATTATTATTATTATTATATATTTGGTACAAATTTGCACAGGACAACCCAATACCCATGACTCAGGTTTCCGTTTCCTTCATCAGAGAGCAGGTTTAGTAATCAGCAGTACCTCCAGTTTGCAAGCGACTACGTTCAGGGCACTGGGCTCTAAATTGGAGGCAGAAAGGGCCTTTTTAAGCTGTGCCTCTTTCTTCTCCAGGGTGTCTGTGAGTCGTCCAGTTTCCTCTCCAGAAGCAGGTTCTTAAAGCCGCTCTTCTGCTGCACCTCCAGGATGGCCTTGGTGAACTTCTGGTACAGTTCATCACGCTTCTGCTGTACCTGATGACAATGAAATGAGAGACAGGGGATTTTGAGCAAAGTTATGGCTTAAATAACTTAGGTCTCTCTCTCTCTCTCTCTCTCTCTCTCTCTCTCCATACTGAATCTCTGCTCCAGAACTTCATGCTCGAATTTCAGGTCCTTCAGTTCCTTATCTGACACGTTGAGACATGCTTTCGTTTCCTGACAAAGGAATGAAACGGGATCACTTAGAGATTCTGGTGTGTTTAGTACTCACACACACAGTAACCCTCTCAAACACACAACATATCATGATATCTCAGTAACATTTAGACCACAGCGCTGTTTAATTCTCAATTCTGATTGGTCAGAAGGTGTTGATTAATTTTCTATTTTAACAAATAACAGATTCATATGAATGTACACGTTTTAATGTGTTACCATGTTTTGCAGATGTTCCACAATATTACATGTAACTATTAACAAGAGTTTATCGAGTATAATGTGTGGCTCTGTAATAAATAGAAAAATTGTAGTTTGTAAGTTGCTGTGGTGTGAGAGGAATAAAACACTTCAGGACATGCTGTTATTGGAAAATAATCAGTAACAGTAACTCCACTTCAGCACGCCGCCTTGTCATTCATTATTTTCCTATAACAGCACACCTCCAAGGGTGTTATTCCTTACATAATACAAGCTTACTAAATGTGAATGTAGTATGCAATAATGGAAGGATAATTTAACAGTGAAAGTGATGATGCAACTTCAGTGCAGACTGAGATTAAAAGAGACGCATACCGCCAGTGAGGCTTTGACCTTCTTATAGTTGGTGAACTTTTCTGTAGCTCTGACACTTCCTGTGTGGCTTTCTGCAGTGGCTCCGTCAGACGCTTGTTCTGCTGCAGCATCTCCTTCTCCAACATCTCCTCCTTCTTCTTCATGTCAGCCACTTGCTCCTGTAATTAGACAGTCAGAGAGAGAAAGAAGAGCTATAATGACACACAGGATCAGAATAAAGCTGAGATCAATCAGACATCCAAATAGGTGAGGAGTTATGACTGACTCATTGGTCTGATTGCTTAGTAACAGTGTTATCAATGTAAAAGAGATAGATAGATAGATAGATAGATAGATAGATAGATAGATAGATAGATAGATAGATAGATAGATAGATAGAGAGATAGATAGATAGATAGATAGATAGATAGATAGAGAGAGACACATAGACAGATAGACAGATAGATAGATAGACAGATAGATAGATAGAGAGAGAGAGAGACACATAGACAGATAGATAGACAGATAGATAGATAAATAGATAGAGAGAGAGAGAGAGAGACACATAGACAGATAGATAGATAGATAGATAGATAGATAGATAGATAGATAGAGAGAGAGAGAGAGAGACACATAGACAGAGAGATAGATAGATAGATAGATAGATAGATAGATAGATAGATAGATAGATAGACAGATAGATAGATAGAGAGAGACACATAGACAGATAGATAGATAGATAGATAGATAGATAGATAGATAGATAGACAGATAGATAGATAGAGAGAGACACATAGACAGATAGACAGATAGATAGATAGATAGATAGAGAGAGAGAGAGAGAGAGAGACACATAGACAGATAGATAGATAGATAGATAGATAGACAGACAGACAGACAGATAGATAGACAGACAGACAGACAGATAGATAGATAGATAGATAGATAGATAGATAGATAGATAGATAGATAGATTGACTGATCAAAGTACTTCCTCTGTTTTGTCACGATTATTGACTGGTATGAGAAAGAAAGGTGTGTGATGTGTCTTTCTTTTATTTATAATCTATTTCAAGAACTTTTTAAAATCAATTTGTTACTTTATTCTATTAACAATGATTTGAATAAAATGATTTGAACTTTATTTTTTTTAATTTGAATGATCATTTGTATTTTATTCCATTTTTATACTGTATATACATTTTCATTTCATACTATATTTGTGTACTTTTATACGCTCATTTTTGTACGTATATTTTCACTTTGTGTTTTATTTTTTGTTATTAGATTAGTTTTTATCATTTAATTTTACTAATTGATTGTACAGCACTTAGAGCAGCCGCTTGCATGGAAAGTCCTCTTTAATAAGAATGAATAAAAAGACAAAAGAAAGTAATGAATAAAATAGAGCAGACTGAAGAAATTAAATGATTGAAATAGATGTATGAGGACGAGTCACATGAAATACTTGAAAGTGTGACAGGAATTAGCAACCGGAAGATTTTTTTCTAGAAGAGACTGACTCTTGTTAAGCGCTGGAACACTTTCTCCAAACAAAATGGAGATTATGCAGATAAATGATACACTTCTGTGACACCCATTTGCAGCAAATGAATAATGAAGGTTGTAAGGATGGGTGTACTGATGACTTAAGCAGTTCTGGATAGATTATAAGAATAAATCTGATGTAAAGCTAACCAGCAGGAGATGATAACTCTTCTCAGAGTACCTTAAGCGGGCCAATTTGATTGAAGCTCCCGAGAGTGATATCTCTATAATAGTTCTTAATATCTCTGAACGCTTTCTCGTGCTTCTTCACCAGCGTGTTAATGTGGACGCTCTTCCTTTGCTCGATCTCATTGATTTCAACCTTGCGCCTCAGGTCTTGCTCGTGTTGCTGTTTTTGCGTCTTCTTCTCATATGTAGCCTCGATTTCTGTAGATAAACATCAGCACGCTAAGATGTGGTACAATGCTCCATGTACAGTTACATTTCATTTCATAGAGAGTCAAAGGCAGACACTATTAATATACTACCTCATACTTCTTCCTCAAATGCACTTCTCAGCTTAGTGATTTCCTTATCATGGCTCTGTGGAAACAAATGAGTGTCTATTAACATGACAGTATTGATGAATAATCTGAAGGTCCAGTTCAGACATCTGCATTATATTTACTAACTCATGGAAAGAAAGCACAGAAACGAAGCTCTATGCTTCTCTGCTGTATCAGCTGATCTAAAAGGTTTTTCTATATTTCTGGTTTCAGGCTTTTAGAGTGAATTGTTATTTAGGCGTTAGAGAGAGGTTATTTTTAAAAATCACACTTATTTAGGAATGTTTGTGACTAAAATTTGAGATCATGACAATTCAAATTTAAGACAGTTTAATCCTTATCATGGCCTTTAATATGTCTAATGTAACCGTGTGATCAGAAGACACTTGAGTTTGAGACCTGTGAACTAAGGTTAATAATAAACGGACTAACAAGCACACACCAGTTTTAGGTTCTTGATTAAGTTCTCGTAGGAGAGCTCCTTTTCTTTCATATCCACTTTCAGGTCGTGCATGCCTCTCCGCAGCTCGTTCTCCAGGTCTGCCTGCTCTTTCTCCAGGAGTTTGGTGGCAACCACTCCCTCGGTCTTAAGCTCTGCAATGCTATTTTGCTGTTCACACAGCAAGTGTTTAACTCTTTTCTGAGTCACTGAAGAACGCTGATCATTATTACTGATACCCTGATCTTAGATTGATGGTTCAATTCAGCTTCTTCCATTTCTCCGTCTCTGTTCCTGAGCTCAGCTTTCTTCTCCTCTAGTTGCGTTTTGGTGATCTCCCAAAAGGTGTGTATTTTATCTCTTTCCAGCTGGAAGTAACTGCACTCTTCTCGCTCCCGGTCCAGCTCCTCACGCAGCCGGATAATTTGTTCTTTCAGCTGACGGAGAATCAACATTAGTGGTGAATTACAGCACACAATGGAGGGTTACAAAGCAAATAAATTACAAAAAATGTTCTTAGCTAATGCTAATCTACAGTGCGGTGCAAAAATAAACAAGCATTTATAGCTGCTATAACGTAAGGGCTTGTTTCATTGACGTTCCACAACATTAAATGGAATTATAATGTATAAAAAATAATGTGTCTTACATGAATTCTACAGCAAACTGCTGCAGAATAAGAGGAATAAAACACTTCGGGATGTGCTGTTATAGGAAACTAATCAACTTCAAAGTGGTGACAGTAACGATGCTTCATCACACCACACCACTGTTGATTATTTCCTATAACATCACCTCCCCAAGTAGTTTATTCCTTAGATAGCATACACTATTTGACCTAACACACTAAAAGTCTTGTTGATAGAAGTTAATGGTGCATTAGACACGTTTTTTTTTCAAGATTAGTTGTCTAACCGTTGAATGATTATATATATATTTTACTCCTTGAACCCACCCCATCCCATTCCCACCCATATTCACAAAGCCCCTAAGATCTACGGTATCATTAGAGCGTCTATTAAGTGACCGACCAGAGGCCAAACACAAATGAACTTGTTCTGATGTCATGCCTTAAAGCATTTTTATCATGTTTTACATATTTTACAGGTTATTTATACAAGCAATAATTTAAAAAAAATTGACGTTCACACCTTTAACTTATGTTATATGTACTTAAGCTACGTTATATCCTAAGGGTATGAAAACTTTTGCACTCGTGTGTTAGGTTCCCGCTCCCTCGCTCTCACTGCGAAGCTAGCGAGTGGCATACTTCCGCATTCCACTGCGCGCATTCCAGCGCTATTCAAAAAAACCCTCTGGACTGTCATTCATGTACTCACGTTTTGTTTACCTCTGCCATGTGCGTTTATGTTTTCGTTCACGTCATGTCTCCGCCTCCGGTGTTTCCCCATGTGCTCATGATTTGGAGTAGCGTTTTGTCAGTGGTTTCCAAACCACCTCCTTGCCTCGCGTATTTTTCCCTGTGTTTTTTGGACTACTACCTTTTTGGATTACTGCCTCTTCGGCTAAGTAAACTCTCTTTTTGGATTACTGTTACCCTTTTCTTGTGGATGGATTATGTTTGATGGTGTTTTGTGTGTCTCTTTACTTTTGAACTTCCTGTTCCCAATAAAGTGACGTTTCCCCTGCGCATGCATCCTGACTCCCTCGTCCTACTACACACCACGTGTCGTAACAGAATACTCCGCCAAAAAATGGATGCAGCGGGGAAAGCGAGGGCACGCCACGCCATGCCACGCCACGCCACATTTAATGTGCCTGCTTATAATTCTATGTTTTTTCCTCAGTAGACTTTCATTCATCCCCCGGACGAGTATGACGGCTTTTCCACTTGGCCACAATGCTTCGTTTTGCAGGCACAATTTTATTTTTTGAGTTTGGAGGACCCCAAACCCGACGAAGAAGAGTGGTTGGGGTTCCTCCTCTCTCGTCTGGTCGGCTCCACTCGCCAATGGGCGGAGCTTCACCTTGCCAGTAGATCCACGCAGCTCCAAACAGTTTCGGGCTTTGTGGATCTACTGGTCCATGTGTTCAGAAGCCCAGACTTCCAACCCGACCTCAGGACCTTTTTGGGGAAGGACCGTCTGGGCGACCGACCTAGTCAAACGTTCCTGGAGTATTATAAGAGTAAGCGGGCTAACGTGGCGGCCTACACCTCTCATCCCCTAACCCAGGAGTGTGCCACCAGCCATCCTGTAGTGTCCCACCTGCAGGAACCAGGGAGTAAGGAGCAGCTTCTTCTGTTCCCAAGGCTGTTTCAAGGGCAGCTGGCGGGTGCATAAGCGGCTCCACAGGCGGGCACCCTCAGAGCTCCAGCAGGAGGCCCAGCAGGAAGTCTCCTCCAGGGAGCGCCACCTGGAGGTTAACGTGGCGACCTCCAGCCCCGAGCTCCAGCCAGAGACCCAGTAGGAAGTCTCCTCCATGAAGCTACACCTGGAGGTTAACGTGGCGACCTCCAGCCCCGAGCTCCAGCCGGAGGCCCAGCAGGAGGTCTCCTCAAGGGAGCTACATCTGGAGGTAAACATGGCAACCTCCAGCCCCGAGCTCCAGCCGGAGACCCAGCAGGAAGTCTCCTCCACGGAGCTACACCTGGAGGTTAACGTGGCAACCTCCAGCCCCGAGCTCCAGCCGGAGGCCCAGCAGGAGGTCTCCACAGCGGAGCTGCCCCTGGAGGTTAACGTGGCGACCTCCAGCCCCAAGCTCCAGCCAAAGACCCAGCAGGAAGTCTACTCCACGGAGCTACAACTGGAGGTTAACATGGCGACCTCCAGCCCCGAGCTCCAGCCGGAGGCCCAGCAGGAGGTCTCCTCAAGGGAGCTACACCTGGAGGTAAACATGGCAACCTCCAGCCCCGAGCTGCAGCCAGAGACCCAGCAGGAGGTCCCTTCAGCTGAGTTGCTCTTGGAGGTTCAAGAGAAAACCTCCACTCCAGTCCTGTGCATGCCAGAGATTCAAGAGGAAACCTCCTCTCCTGGCCTGCTCATATCGGAGGTCCACGAGAAGACCTCCGCCCAAGCCATGTTCTCGTCAGAGGTTCGAGAAGAAACTTCCACTCCTGCCCTGTCCATGTCAGAGGTCCATGGGATGACCTCCGTTCCAAGTCCTAGCCCATGTTTTAGCGCAAAACTGAGTCCATGTTCAGGTTCCTGTCCAAGTCCATGTCCAGGTTCCTGCCCTAGTCCATGTCCAAGTCCATGTCCAGGTTCCTGCCCTAGTCCATGTCCGAGTCCATGTCCAGGTTCCTGCCCTAGTCTTAGTCCATGTCCAAGTCCATGTCCAGGTTCCTGCCCTAGTCCATGTCCAAGTTCATGTCCAGGTTCCTGCCCTAATTCTAGTCCATGTCCAAGTCCATGTCCAGATTTCTGCCCTATTCCAAAGCCAGTTTCTGACCCAGGTCCCAGTCCTGCTCCCGTTCCTGGTTCTAGTCCAGTTCCTAGTCCAGTTCCCAGTTCAGTTCCTAGTTCAAATCCAAGTCCAGGTTCCGACCCTGTTCCTAGACCAGTCCCTAGTCCAGTTCCTGATTTAGTAGCTAGCTATATTGGTTTAATTGCTGGTTATGTTTTTGCTCTCCTTCTCAGCTCGGATGCTGACTTGATTCCCAGCTCCGTTTCCAGCTCCGTTCCCAGCTCCGTTTCCAACCCATCTGACTCCTCTGTCTCCTTCTCTGTCTCTAGTTACCTTCCTAGCTCCGCAGCCAGTCCAGTTTCAGAAGCTGTCTCCAATTTAATTTCCAGCCTTGTCTCCAACCCTGTCTCTAATTTAATTTCCAGCTCGGTTTCCAGCCCTGTCTCTAATTTAGTTGTCAGCTCTATTTCCAACCAAGTTTTTGATTTTGTTTATGGTTCTGGGTCTAACCTAGTTCTCTGTCCTGTTTCCAAGTCTGTCTCGAGGTCTGTCTCTAAGTCTTTCTCCAAGTCTTTCTCCAAGTCTTTCACAAAATCTTTTTCGAAGTCTGTTTCCAAGTCTGTCTCGAAGTCTGTGTAGCGAATCTAGCTCAAATGGGTGAAATATATCTATAGCTCTAATCGAAGCGTGTTCTGATTAAGTATGGATATAAATCGACCATAAAAGGGAATGTTATATTAACTACTGTAACCTAGCTTTAGAATTAAATGCGAAGCAGCTTGATCTGTTTGTCCACCAAACTTACCAGGGCAGTCTTCGTATTACTCTAAAAGAATAAATTATTCTTCTGGCCACGAAGCATAGTTTATTCTAAGTTAACAGAAATACAGCGCGTAGCGAGGAGCAACGTTAAAAGTTAACCTTGTCATAAGTAAAAACAGACGATCCAGCGTGATAACCATGGACTTTAATAACTACGTAAAACTACTGATATACACAACTAGGTACAAACAAATAATACATATATACAGGGTAAATGAAAGAAACAGAAGGAAAAGTAATGAAAGTAACAATGGCAGAACACAGTTTAACCTCGAGAATCAGCAAAGGAATTCGAATTCAACTTTTCAACAAAAGTGGCTCTGACCTAAAGGACACCTCTATAGATCAATTGGAATTATACTTGCGTTAATTTTATGCCGTTCACGAGGGTCCTTGGTTCGTAGATTTAGCGAGGAGTTTGCTGAATCTTCCGCGTCGGTAGAGTAGGGGTGAACGGAGTTGGGTCTCGCCCGAGAATGAAGAATATGGTAATTGCCACGTGGTTTAACGAGACAAAGGAGAGTCCGGAGGAATGCCGGAAACGGAAGGCGGAGGCGGCAAGGTGAGAAGCAGGAAGAGGGTAAGAAAGAGCAAGCGAGCGAGCGAGCGTAGAGGGACGCGTGTCGCGGTCTTTTATGGACAATGCCAATGTACACGCCTCTCTGAGCTGCTGGTGAATCCAGAGAGAGATGAGAAAGTTCTGGGGGAAAACTTCCTTGGTCTGTCCCAGAGCGGGTCGCATGTCAGGGCGGGGTTTGTGTTAAGTTTGGATTAATATGGTATTTGATAAAACATGGAAAAGTATAGAATGATACATCCTATCGTCTTGTAGTATGTATCATTAATTGGCATATTATGAGACAATGATTTTGGTACCAAACTTCAAGGAGATTATGATATCTTGGACAGTGTAGGATCATTAGACATAGTTACAGACAACTTAAAAAAATTAGCTTTTCGCTCAAACTATATAAAATCGCTACAACTAGGTTATCTAGACACACAACACATGCATATACGAATACATTATAACTATCTAGGGATATGATTACAGGTTACATTCAAGAGACATGTTCACTGTGTGTGCGCGTGAGTGTGTGCATGTCCAGAAGAGGGGGCTGGCGTTCTTCTAAAGTCACAACGGTCCTTTGGTCACCTCAGGGTGACCTTCTAGGGAGGAGGTTTTCTTTGCTAGACCGGTGGGCTCCGATGTTAATCTCTGAGATCGTAAACTGAGATTAAATCGAAGATTTATGGGCCTTGGGTCGGGAAATGGTGGATCCCTGTTGACGAACTAATCCTGAAGTTTCCCAGACGTTCAGTCATCAAAGGTTTCTTTTATTGCGGGAGTAGGTCCTGTGTGGGTTCCCAAAGAGTCTCCTGCATTCCAAAGGTGCATCTGGTCAAAGGAGGCCTCTCGGGTTATTCTGGGTCACTTAAAGGAATGAAACTTTATATGTTTCACTTGGGTTAATTTAGAAATCAGTTTGGGCACCATGATACGTTACATCTGTTTCCAAGTCTGTCTCGAAGTCTGTTTCCAAGTCTGTCCCGAAGTCTGTTTCCAAGTCTGTCTCCGATCCAGGTGCCAAAGCTGTCCCTGATCCAGGTGCCAAAGCTGACTCCTATCCAGGTGCCAAAGCTGACTCCGATCCAGGAGCTAAAGCTGACTCCGAACCTGGTTCCAGGCCAAGCTTCAAGGCAAGCTCCAAGCCTAGCACCAAGTCAAGCACCAGATCAAGCACCAGATCAAGCACCACGTCAAGCACCACTCCAAGTTCTCGTCCAAGTTCTCGTCCAAGTTTCAAAGGAAAACCCGACACACTCTGCTCTGGTTTCGGGACACTGGTCATAACCAGCCTCAGGTCCTGGAGGGCAGAGGTTAGGATCCTGCCCAGGGGCCCAGGTCCACCAAAGTGGATGGAACTTGCGGCGCTTCGGGAGCCGCGCCTTGGGGGGGGGGGGCTCTGTTAGGTCTGTTAGGGGGGGGCTCCCTCGCTCTCGCTGCGAAGCTAGCGAGTGGCATACTTCCGCATTCCACTGCGCGCATTCCAGCGCTATTCAGAAAAACCCTCTGGACTGTCATTCATGTACTCACGTTTTGTTTACCTCTGCCATGTGCGTTTATGTTTTCATTCACGTCATGTCTCCGCCTCCGGTGTTTCCCCAAGTGCTCATGTTTTGGTTTGTGTCATGTCTCCGCCTCCTTATTCCTCATTGGTTCGCCTTGTAATGTATAATTTTCGTTTCCAGGTGTCGCTGATGTGATCTAGTTTCTGTTAATCTACTCTGCTACTTAAACCCCGCTCCGTGTCCGCTTCGGCGTGGAGTATTAGTTTATCCTTACCTTAGTTTAGTTTAGTATTAACCTAGAGATAAGAGTAGCGTTTTGTCAGTGGTTCCCAAACCACCTCCTTGCCTGTCTTTTGTTTCCTAGTTCATAGTCCGTGGTTCCCAAACCACCTCCTTGCCTGTGTTTAATCTCGTTGCTCAGTGTTCGTGGTTTCCAAACCACCTCCTTGCCTCGCGTATTTTTAGTAGCCAGCCAACAGCTTAATTTTTCTAGTCAGATGAAGAAAACCCAAGATATATTTAATCTTTGGTTACAAAGAGATCTCTCTCTCTCTGTGGTAGGGTTCTCCTCTCTAAAGTGAAGCTCTTTCTCGTTTCATGTATCCTTCGCTTTCTCTATACTGCTAATGTATAGAGAGTTTTAATAAAAAAGTGATTTCCAGTTGAAGAAGTGATGGGGGACTGGAAGTTCTACATTTTCATAACACTATTAAGGCATTTAAAATAAATTGGCTGAGAAGATGTCTAATAAATCCAAATTCTGTATGTTTTTTTTAAATTCCTAATTAAAATCCCCTTTATATTAAAATGTAATTAAATGCAAAATAAACTCCTGGTTAAATTAGCTCATTTTCATCAGCAGGCTCTTCTTGCATGGAAGTTGTGTTACATCCACAATTTCTCACCACACAAAACTGTCTTGTGGAATAATATGGATATAACTGTTAGGAACAAATCTCTTTTCCCCCCAGTTGGTTCATTAGAGGTTTAATTTATATCCTTTCTTTATCTGATGATTCTGTCTTATGAACGCTTCATGAATGTCCATGACGTCTCTATTCCTTTTAAAGAATAAATATAATACTGTTCTCTTTGTTCCTATTCCCACAGGTCTAGTGTAGCTGGTTAAGCGCCATATATTGTATGGCCACAAAGATACAAAGGAGTCGGCTGTATTACTGGACGGCATATAACCACAAATGTAATAATAAACATATTCACCAGATTTTCAGAAGAGAGACCACATTTTTTCTCGAGGCAGATCCCATTGGGCCGCCCTAGTTGACAATATAGACTGCAGAAGAGCAGGATGTTGCCCCATAAATATTTTATTCCTAACAAGACCAAACAAGTCCACTTTAAAATACTGCATAAGATATACCCTGTTCATTCAACTGTGTCCAAATATGCTGATATTCCTAATACTTGTACATTTTGTGGTAACAAAGATGAAACATTAATACTTTTATTCTATTCTCGTGAATTGGTTCAGAAGTTTTGGTTTGACTTATATTCCCATTTAAATAAATCCCCCATCTTTTCATTTGTTTATCCATAAACAAACATTTATGGGCTCATTTCCTACTCTTTCACATTTTTTGATTGAGGTCGACTCACTGCTCAGGTCTTTTTGTGTAACTAGTAATAAAAAATGTGATTGATTTAAGAAACTATATGAAACATTCTTTTGTAATGACTCTGTTGATTACGTTTAACCAGCTTTCTTTCATCTATTGTTTTCATTTGTTTATCTTTAATTATCTATCTCTTACTAGCATTGTTTCCTCATAGGAATCGTATGGTACTTAACCCTTTTGTCCTTTATTTTTTTATTATTATCATTATTATTTTTCCCTATCCTCTTCATATACATGATAATCCTCACTACTTCCTTTGGTTGTCTGATTTGACGTTTTTTAGGTGATGATTTAGTTAGGATAAGACAATTTGCACATTTCTTAAACTTTACCTGCTCCTTCGACATGTCCTCTGTAGAAAGTCCATGGACTACAGTACTGCTCTTTCTCTTCACAGACTTCCCTGTGCCTTTCTTTTTCGGAGGCTGAAACAGTAATATGTTATTAGTTTAGCCTTAACTCCATATTTAAAACTTAAACATACATTTAACAACAAAAGACTAGACTAGGCTGGAATGTTGTTTAGCTAACTAGCGGTTTGTAACATAAGTAAGCTGTAATGGTTATCAAAAGCTAGCCCGTTAGCTATGAAAAACATTTAACCCTTTAAACTGATCAAATATTTCATTTGTTCAAAGTACATTTATATTTACCATGATGTTTTAATTGACTAATTAGCTTTACTGTTTTTGATCCGTGTACAGGTTAACTACTGATCTCTCTCTCTCTCTATATATATATATACACACATACAGGTGCATCTCAATAAATTAGAATGTCGTGGAAAAGTTCATTTATTTCAGTAATTCAACTCAAATTGTGAAACTCGTGTATTAAATAAATTCAATGCACACAGACTGAAGTAGTTTAAGTCTTTGGTTCTTTTAAATGTGATGATTTTGGCTCACATTTAACAAAAACCCACCTGCAGCCTGTAGCGCGATGATTTAGTGGAGAAGAGCCACGCATGCGCCTTAGTTGTCTTGTGACGTAATTGGTGTTTAAACACGCATGCGCAGACTCAACAGCGCGCATGAACTTTGATTGTTTTTCTTTTATTAAAAGTGTTTTTCCACGTTGTCTTTGATATATTTCTCATTGTTTATGTGTGATTAGCATGTCATATTTTATGCATGTCGAACTTCTCTGTTGTTCGGTTAGTTTGTTAGTTGACTAATGTTATCGCATGATCTTTCTTTATAGGTATATTATACACACACACACACACACACACACACACACACTAAGCCATTACTATGTGTAATACATTCAATCTTTTTCGTTAGTAGCTCTTAAACAGCAAGAATGGAAAGATTATATATATATATATATATATATATATATATATATATATATATATATCACTGATTCTTGAGATAAGGGACAAAATATGTCCTACATACAGTCCTAACAAAAGTTACATCTAAAGGAAATCTGTATACTCAGTGCATTTATTGGTTATATTTTTAAAATAATTGCATTACAATTCTTCTAAATGCATGCTCTATACTTGGAAAACATGTAATTTAACCTGTCCTCAGCAAGAGGTCACAATATCAAACTGCCAAACAAAGTGCTTAAAAATGCAACAAATTCATAAATATACATTTAAAATGAAAGGCAGAGATCTGTAAAATATCAAACAATACATAAAGTAAATCTTAAATTATATTTTCTATAAAAAACTGATTACCAAAATTGTGTCCTCACTTTGCGTCAACTCCGTCATATTTGTTTTATAATCCCGAATAAATCATACAGTGTCACGGTCAGCTATAACTCCCCTTTCCCTCTTCCTGCTCATGGTGGATGCAACAGCAGAATGCGTGGTCTGGTAAGTTTTTTTTATTTTTTTTTATTATATTTTAAACAATGTTTAAATGTTTAAGTCTCTGTGGTCACCGCTTTCAACATCGTCTTCCCATTGTGATCATTTCTGTCTATAGTTGTGGGATGAATTTAGGCATTAATAAGATTTCTGAAATTTATTGATTTGATCCATACAATCGGCAAGCATGGCTAGAAACAAACTGTCAGTGGAGGAGCAAAGAAGGAGAAATAGGGAGTATCAAAGAAAGAGAAGAGAGAAATTAAACAGAGACCCAGAATGCAGAAGGGAGATTCTAGAGAAGGAAAGACAAAGGTGGAAGAAAAGAGTTCAAGACAAAAAAGCAAGACAAATCATTAAATTTGACTATAGTGAGCAGAGGTATTAGAGAAGGTCCAGACAGCTCAGGGCAGTGCAACAGCAAGTAGACACCCTTCCAGAGCCATTGCTGAAAGGTCCTGAAGGCATCAATACACACATTGCTCTTGACAGCATTGAGGAAGGAGACTGGCTTGCAGTGGTGTACGATGACCACTGGTGGCTAGCAAAGTCCATCAATGTGGACAATGAGCACCAAGGTGGAGTTTCTGCACCCATGGTCCAACAACAAATGCTAACCCAAAACATGGTAGGAGGGATGTCTGATTCTGTCCAGTCAATGGCATTCTATTGAAGCTAATGGGAAAGGCACCTCCGCTCCAATCAAGCCGTACAAGGCAGCTCTACAGCATAACCCCTGATTTAATGGACTTCATAGAGAGTAAACATATCCGACACCTATTGCCCAATGCTTAGGTCATGTAGGTCAGACACAAATAAAAGTAATTGATATAGTTTAAAAACAGGCTACAGATCCCTTGCATTCCTATAGAATTGAGAAGATTTCTGTTGCTACTACAAGATGTCACATAATAATGCTTACTATTACACTGAACCTAACATTAGCTTCTTCTGATTTTCCAGTGAGCCACCAGAGACCCAGAATGAGACGTACTGCTACAAAGAGAAAAGCACTGGAAGGATTCGAACCCAATTATAATAAAATTACAAAATTAAACTGCTGAATTAAATTAATTTAAAAAAAAATACTTAGTTCTCTTAAGTTGTTGTCTTGTCAATCAAAAATATTCGCTAGTACTTGCCATGTAACATCAGTTGCTTCTTTGTCAACTCTGTCAGTTATTTGTCAACACCGTCAGATGAAGGTTTTTGTTCATTTTGAAAGAAATATTTTATTGTTTGTTCAATTTATTGTGTTAATAATTAAAAACTAACTGAACTACATGCTATGATGTTTGCCTAAGAACACTGGTTATATACAGGTGTAGTAGATTTCTAAAATTGTGGCAGTAATGTGATTAAGGTTAAAATGATCAGGAATGTGTTTCAGAGACACCAGGTGAAGTAAAACTGGTTATCTAAACTGTGTTTAATTACAGTATTCCTCAGGGCATGTTTGGTGTCATTTGTATCCATATTTCATGGTGAACGATGTGGTGATATCATAAATATCATATAGTTTAGGAAATAACATTTACAATATATGTTGTAATATGTGCTCTTTACACACACACACACACACACACACACACACACACACACACACACACACACACACACACATACACACACACACACACAGGCACCCCCTGGTTTGCATGAACTCATTCTCGGGAATTTAATTAACATACAGTTCCTTAAACTGAGAGAACCCTGCCATAAAACACCATGGGGTCCACCCCTGCCATAAAACACTGTTTCATCTCCATTTGGTATCCTGGTCTTTATACATTTCAAAGAGGGTCAAGGGTTTAAGAGGATCTGCTTGGTAGAGAGAAAGAGAGAGCTTATAACATCAGAAGCTTATAACATCAGGGAGGCTTGTAACATCCGAAGGGCCTTTTGCCACAGATGCTTTTACCACCCTGCATCTGAGGTTCATGACGCTGACTGTAATATTGTAAGTGATTCTTGTCTCTATTTTATGTATCTTTCAATTATGTCTCATAGTAAATACATTTGTTATTCTACTTCTAAATACTCTGTGTCTATGTTTGGTATTCTTATTATGAATAACTTCTTAAACTAAAGTGTATAATACGTTAGACACGTTTAAGGTCAACCTCTGACAAGCCAAAAGTAAAGGTTAATGCTTGCAAGTTTAAATAGAATCTCTGACAAGTAAAATAGGAAAGGCCTAGGCTTGCACGTTGATAGAAACCTCTGAGCTAACAAAATAATGGTTTAATAAAGAAGCTATATGAAAGTCTCTGACGTAGGAACGTCATTTTAATGAAAGCTTCGCTCAAAGTTGCTTAGGAGTAAATATCAGTAGAACACTGAGTGCTAACACTTCTAGCACTAACTAGAAGATTATTCTATTGGAGTCAGATAATCAATTAAATGGAGTCAGATATTTAAATCATACATTAAAACACGCATTAACCTTCGCTGCACCTATTTCCGTCGTTGGTTATAGGAGAGCAGTGGGATAAGTAATTAACTTTATATATTTTAGCCCTACACAGTGGGTATAGAAAAGATTCACCCCCCTTTAAAATAATCACATTTTGTTGCTTTTCAGCCTGAAATGAAGACGGACACAGTTTTTGTTTTATCCAGCTGTATTTACTCAGTGCAACTTATAACATCCAAGTGAAAGATATAACACCAACATGTCAGAAAAAATTAAAAAAATTAAAAACCAGAATCACTGAGTTGGAAAAAGGATCACCCCCTTGCTTCAATTTGCCTTAATTGTTTAATTACAGCCTTTAGTCTGTTGGGATATGTCTCTACTAACTTTGTACATCTAGACTTTGCAATATTTGCCCACTCTTCTTTGCAGAACTGCTCAAGTTCAGTTAAATTTGATGGTGACCGCTTGTGGACTGCAGTCTTCAAGTCATTCCACAGATTTTCAATGGGGTTTAAGTCTGGGCTCTGACTAGGCCATGCAAGGACATTCACCTTTTTCTCCTTCAACCACTGTGTGGTCAGTTTTGCTGTGTGCTTTGGGTCATTGTCATGTTGGAAGGTAAAACCTTCTTTCTATTGACAACTTTCTGGCAGAGTGCAGCAGATTTTCCTCAAGAATTTGACAGTATTTTGTCCCATCCATTTTCCTTCTATCCTGACAAGTGCTCCAGTCCCTGCTGCAGAGAAACACCCCATAACAGGATATTACCACCTCCATGCTTTACTGTAGGAATGGTGTTATTTGGATGGTGAGCTGTATTGGATTTCCGACAGACATATCGTTTGGTGTTGAGGCCAAATAATTCAATTTTAGTCTCATCTGACCATAACACCTTTTTCCATGTGGCCTCAGAATCTTCAAGGTGCGTTTTGGCAAAGCTCAGTCGTGGGTGGCTTTTTTCTTGCAACCCTCCCATACAAGCCACATTTGTGGAGAATTTGTGATATTGTTGTCACATGCACACAATGACCACTCTTTGTCATAAATTCCTGCAACTGCTTCAGAGTTGCTGTAGGCCTCTTGGTAGCCTCTCTGACCAGTTTCCTCCTGGCTCTTTCATCCAGTTTGGAGCGACGTCCTGATCCAGGGAGGGTCTGTGTTGTACCAAATACCTTCCACTTCTTAATAATAGACTTCACTGTGCTTCTAGGCATTGATAAAGCCTTTGAAATGTTTTTTGTATCCATCTCCTGACTTGTGCCTGTCCACAACTTTATCCCGGAGATCTTTTGACAGTGCCTTGCCACCCATAGTTGATTGCTTGCTTCAGTTGCACTACAAAATGCTCCAGGAAAGCTCTTTTCATGCTGAGCTAATCAAAATGGCCACTGCTGATCACAGTTAAATGGCTTTGTGCGCCATTGAGAAGGTGATTAGCTACACTTTATTGAGTTTCATTTTTAGGAGAGGGTGATCCTTTTTCCAACTCAGTGATTCTGTTTTTTATTTATTTTTCTGACATGTTGGTGTTTTATCTTTCACTTGGATGTTATAAGTTGCACTGAGTAAATACAGCTGGATAAAACAAAAACTGTGTCCGTCTTCATTTCAGGCTGAAAAGCAACAAAATGTCATTATTTTAAAGGGGGGTGATTCTTTTCTATCTATCCGTCCGTCTCTGTCTAATCATAACATTTTAAATCATTTTAAACCAGCAGAAGGCACCTATTTAATATCCGGTCTGTTTGACAGGTGTTCTCTCACAACCACTTTAATTACTTTTTTGGTATTCTTTGGAGACTGGTATAGCTCAGAAGAATCCAGCAGGTTCACTGCAGCCCTGAAGAAACGAGCTGCAGTGAAAACAGGACGTGGCGCTCCTCTGTTTGGAAAAGTGACGTCTCGTGCGCTCGTAGTTCAGCAGCATCGTGACGTTTCATGTACACGTCGCTCAGGATGTGTTTCGCAAAGATGGCGGCCGAGTGTCAGCCTTAACGTCCTGCACAGCTGTAAGAATAACACGCTGTATCATATATACCGAATTTGTGGCTTAACAGTAAAGGTAAAGATCAGAGGTAATGTTTTGCGATGCTCTCTTTTTCTGACCTTTGCAAGATATTACACTGTATAACGGTTTTATCTGGGCTAGCATGCTAACGGATATCGTCAAATGCTAGTTAGCTAGCTTGTGTGAGTTGGGTTGCGAGTCAGCGGCTAGTTGCTGGGGAAGATACTCGGGTTAAAACTTGATAATATACGATTTGTTTGCGGCTTGCTGCTATGTTTTGGGGGATTTTAAGGCACAACTTTGCTAAAGGTCTATTCGATTGATATTTTGGTGCATTTGCTAGTTAGCTGAAGTGCGTTAATCCGGCTTGATTTGCTGCTTCCAGCTGATTCCAACTCGCCTCACTCAGCTAGCTGTATAATTAGTTAAACTATTACTAGTTGAACTTGGTTGAAGTGTGCCAGGTGTTTTGTCGGTTGATTTCTGCTTCTTAACGTGCTTTGTTGTAACACGAGGCTGATCTTTTATAATGCATAATAAGGATAGCCGGTATCTCATGTTAACTGCGCTAGCATGAATTAAGTTTAAACTAGCCTGCATTGTAGCTGTTGTAACATCGTTTAGTTCCTTGTTTGAACCTTGAATTAAAGTTTCGGTTTCTCGGCATGGATGTGTCTATTTAAAGGCTATTAAAGATGATCAGCTGGTTAGCTTTAAAGAGACCTTTATTAATTCCGGAAGTGATGTCAGAGCCTCCATAACAAACGTGCGTCTAGTGAGAGCTGTACAGCTGTCCATAGATTCCTATAGATGACTTTTATTTCAGTATGTAGTCTGATGGGAAATACAAAAATAAAGCCTAGTACTAGATCCCCCCACTTACTTGTGCAAGAAGAAGAGAACGAATGACATTATTTTGATTAGAGTGTTTTCCGTCCACACTGGCTGTAGTGTTGCTGGTGATTTTGTGAAAGTCACAGTTTAAAATGCCACAGTTGAATTTGTCCCTTGTATGTGATATTCGGATTGAAATAAGACTTCTGACACCAAGTCAGTTCACACAACAGCACACACTTGTTGTTTACGTTATATGACAGACACTCACTCCCTCAGTTTACTGAGTTATGTTGTGTAAACAAGTAGGAAATCACGTGATAAAGGCTCTGCAGGGGTTTCTATTTATTGTACTTAACTATGGCTTTTGGTTTTATCTAGGGCTGCAACTATATATATATATATATATATATATAATTTATTTTATGAATGCACAAAAAACACTGATAAACTACAGTCCTTAATTAATAATACAATCTCACTTTCACTGCACCCTATGGTTTCTCTTACTCACTGCCTTTAGGCATTGTTTTTTAGGCAAAGTTGTCTTTATTGTTTAACCTTTTGATATTTTGTTAAAAAACAATTCACAAATATACTCTGCTCTCATGGATATCAAACAATTACAAACACAACACAGGTTTATCCAAAAAACAAAAATCTTTGTTAAATATGGGTGTGCAACAATTATTGGCACCCCCATGAATTCATATGAGAGAAATATATTTGAAGTATATTCCCCTTGATATTTTACATTTTTTTTTTAGTACACCTGGTGACTAGGAACAGGAAATTGTTCAATCATGACTTCCTGTTTCACAGGGGTATAAATATGAGTTAACACATAGGCCAAATTCCCTTAGTCATTCATAACAATGGGTAAGACCAAGGAATGTAGCTGTGATGTGCAGCAAAAGGTTGTTGAGCTTCATAAAATGGGAAGTGGCTATAAGAAAATAGCACAAGCATTGAAAATGACCATTTCCACCATCAGGGCAATAATTAAGAAGTTCCAGTCAACTGGAAATGTTATGAATCAACCTAGAATTGGACGTGTGTCTATATTGTCTCAACGCACTGTGAAGAGGATGGTTCGTGTGGCCAAAAAATCTCCAAGGATCACAGCTGGAGAATTGCAGAAGTTAGTTGCGTCTTGGGGTCAGAAAGTCTCCAAAACTACAATCCGAAGTCACCTACATCACCACAAGTTGTTTGGAAGGGTTTCAATAAAAAAAGCCTCTACTCTCATCCAAAAACAAACTCAAGCTTCTTACGTTTACATTTATATTTATGGCATTTGGCAGACGCCCTTATCCAGAGCGACTTACATTTATCTCATATATACATCTGAGCAGTTGAGGGTTAAGGGCCTTGCTCAAGGCAGCTTGGCAGTGCTGGGATTTGAACTCACGACCTTCTGATCAGTAGCCCAACGTCTTCAGTTTGCCAGACACTACTGGAACTTCAGATGGGATCGGGTTCTATGGTCAGATGAAACCAAAATAGAGCTTTTTGGTAATAAACACCAGAGGTGGTTTTGGTGCACACAGAGAGGTAGCCATATGGAAAAGTACCTCATGCCCACGGTTAAATATGGTGGAGGCTCTTTAATGTTTTGTGGCTGTTTTTCTGCCAGAGGACCTGGACATTTTGTTAGGATACATGGCATCATGGACTCTGTCAAATATCAACAGATATTAAATGAAAACCTGACTGCCTCTGCCAGAAAGCTTCAAATGGGCCGTGGTCGGATCTTCCAGCAGGACAATGATCCAAAACATACACCATAATCAACACAAAAATGGTTTACTGACCACAAAATCAAGATCCTGCCCTGACCATCCCAGTCCCCTGACTTGAAACCCATAGAAAACCTGTGGGGTGAACTGAAGAGGAGAGTCCACCAGCGTGGACCTCGAAATTTAAAGGATCTGGAGAGATTCTGTATGGAGGAATGGTCTCAGATCCCTTGCCATGTATTCTCCAACCTCATCAGGCATTATAGGAGAAGATTCAGAGCTGTTATCTTGGCAAAGGGAGGCAGCACAAAGTATTGACTAAAACCTGTGTTGTGTTTGCAATTGTTTGATATCCATGTGAGCAGTGTATTTTTGTGATTTTTAAATTTTTTTTTTTTTAACAAAAGATCAAAAGGTTAAACAATAAAGAAAAATTTTCACAGCCTTCTTTGCTCATATTTACCAAGGGGGACAATATTAGTGGAGGGCACTGTGTGTTTACTCTGATCGTACCATTTTAATCTGACATTACAGATCTTATTTGCGCTGCACTCTTTATCCCAGAGTTTACATTGCGAGTGAGGAGCAACGCGGCATGGTTACTAATAGATCGCTCATGTTATAATAAACAACAGAATTTACACTGCAAGCTTGCAGATACAGAATATATGACTAAACCTGCATTAAACTAAACCTTTTTAGCAACTCGCACCAATTTCCCCAACCCCTTACACACAGTGGAGCATTTTGGATATAAACATAAGTTTGTGCTCGTGCATCACTGTTGTGCTTCTGTGCGACACACGATCCACTTTGTAATGTCTGCAGCTTACAATCAGCACGGGATTTAATATAAAATGCTCCCTTAGAGGACTGCCTTAGGGGACTTGGGTCACACATTTTTTTCGGCTGTCACTTGAGGATTACGCCGCCGTCTGATAGTGACCGAGGTCATGTTGAAAGGTAACGCTGACATAAACAGTAAACTGAAGAAATGTATTTTGGTTGACTCTGGGTATTCAGACCAAATAATCGATAATGAGATTCGTTGACAACTATGTTTATAATCGATTATTAATGATTTTAACGATTTACTTGTTGCATCTCTAGTGTTATCACAATATTGCATTAAACTACTTCCCAACATGTATATCATGTTGGGAAGTTCCTATCCAAAAAATGATTTTTAGCAGGCATTACCTTTGGGACTTCAGAAGAGGCCTTTATTTGTTAAATATAACCTACAGCACAGTGAAGTTCTTTTCTTCACATATCCCAGCTTGTTAGGAAGTTGGGGTCAGAGTGCAGTCCTGGAGCAGACAGGGTTAAGGGCCTTGCTCAGGGGCCCAACAGTGGCAGGTTGGTGTTGCTGGGGACCTCCTGATCAGTAACCCAGAGCCTTAACCATTGAGCCACCACTGCTCCCAAGTGCCCACTGCCCTTGTCTTAGGGTGTTTTCAGACCTGTAGATCCGAAACAGGGACTTGACTTGTTACAATGCTGTATTTTCTCCTTGGCTCAGTTCGCCTTCGCAAGGCAACAATTCGTACCAAAAAGCGTACCAAAATGCATTTATGCTGAGTCACATGTGAGTAAACTGTCCTCTCATTGGTCAGAGTGCGCCTGTTTATGTTCCTGGGGTTCCACTCATAAGCGGTCATCCATCCAGATAGATAGACAGCAGCTCCGCAAGCATACTATGGCTTTCTTTTCAGCTGTAGTTATTATTTATAGTTATTAATTAAAATTATATAATAATTTTTCAGTTTCAGCAGAAATCGACGTTTCACAGAGCGAAATGGAGTTTCATTCTTTGAAACACTCGCTAAACACCTTGTAAACCTCGCAAAACAAACACGATTTTTAAGGTTCAGTTAAAAAAAACTGCAATGTTTGCAGTTACCATCATGCATGGCTATACAGGTTGGTTTGTTGGTCCATTGGGTCGGATTGCTTTCTCACCACAAGTGAACTGTTCCAGAGTTTGTTTGCTATCTATTCTATCTATCTACCCATCGATCTACCTATCTAATCAACTCTACAAGTATTGGCACCCTATCTATCTGTCTTTCTTTCATAAAACTGCACATTACCTTCAGATTTTAAACTGATAACTACTTTAAATTTTCAGACTGACTTTGTCAAGCCAACATCAGAGTTTGTTGTGATGAACTTTACCTATCTAGTTGCTTTCCTTATGCAGTGAATGTCATGCATTGATCGAATTGTTGGTTATGAGTTATAGGAATAAATTCCAGCTGTCAGGTTATCTGCGATGCACATGCGCCGTCGCTTACATTGTAGAGATGGCAGCGGATGAAGTTGTAATGTTTGAAGGAATTATTGCATTAACAGAACACACTGAATTAATCATCAGTTATTTTAACACCAGCGTAAGAGTGATCAGTTGAGTCAAGGAGAGGTCTTGGGTCATTTGCCTCAGGAAATGAGACTAATGTGGTTGATGATTATGATCAAAGTGATTACTCATTGTTGTATTGTAAAGGTATAATTCATTAATAAAATGTCACCAATGTTGTTGCATAAATAAATTATAATTGTAGAGGTAGTCAAGGGTGTTCGCTTGCAGTATTATCAAGGGCCCCAATTTTACTGTTACATATGATAGATTCTAGTCATTTATAAAGGTTGTTTGGCATTAAAATGTCAATGAATAAAGGCTAGTATAAAGACAGACAAAGGGTTTGGTCATATTTATTATTTTTACATAATTATATTGAAGTAAATGCAAATGAGATCAATGAGTAACAATTGCTTTTAGACATAATATAAGAAATAGTAATTTTGCGTCTGTTATTTTTTTAAACACATACACACAATGGCCACTTTATTAGGAACACCCTACTAATACTGGGTACCACCTTTTGCTCACAGAAAAGCCTCAATTCTGTGTGGCATGGATTCCTCAAAATATTGGAAACATTCCTTTGAGATTCTGGTCCATGATGACATGATTGCACCACATAATTGTTGCAGATTTGTCAGCTGCACATTCATACTGTAAATCTCCCATTCTACCACATTCTAATGGATTCAGATCCTTTGACTGGGGAGGCCACCGTACAACACTGAACTCATTGTGACGTCCATGGAACCATTTTGAGACGACTTGTGCTTTGTGATATGGCACATTATTATGCTGGTAGTAGCCATTATAAGGCAAATAGCACCACCTCCTGCCAACAAGTCAGGTTGGGCCCATAGATTCATGCTGTTGACACCAAATTCCTATCTTCATGGGACAGCAGAAATGGAGATTCATCATGCTAGGCGACAATTTTCCAATCTTCAGCTGTCTAGTTTCTCTGAGCCTGTGCCCACTGTAGCCTCAGATGATTGACAGGAGTGTAACACAATGTGTAGCCCATCCGCCTCAAGGTTCGGCGGGTTGTGCGTTCTGACATGCTTTTTGCTCACCACAATTGTAAAGAGTAGTCATTTGAGTTACCGTAGCCTTCATTTCACCATTCTCCTCTGACATCTCTCATCAACAAGGAGTTTCCACCCACAGAACTTACACTCACTGGATATTTTGCTTTATTTATTTTTTTCCCTGTACAATTCTGTGTGAACTCTAGAGGGGGATTTTTATAAAAATCTCAGGAGATCAGAAATTTGTGTAATACTCACACCATGGTCAAAGTCCCTGAATTAATTTTTTCCCCCATTCTGTTGATTGAAGTGAACATTAACTAAAGCTCTTGACTTATATCTGGATGAGTTTATGTACTGTGCTACTGTCATGTGTTTGGCTGATTGGATTATTATTGAAGGATCTGGTGTACCTAATAAAGTGTTATATAGTTCTTAATAAAGTGGACGGTGAGTTTGGTTGACCTGCCTTTTGTCCGGGACGTCAGATTTTAAAATGCTATGCAAAAGTCCTATTAACATATTTTACAAATACCTACATGGACACATGTATACCTTGAAGCATTACCTGAAGACAGTGTTAGATTTTTTTTAAATTTAACACTAACTCATTAGTGAAACTGGATAAAGTGCATATTAATTTACAACAATGTTTTCCATTTAACACACTATCACAGTTATGTGACAGTGAAACAGTAGCCTTACTCTGAGATACATAACACCCTCAGCCTGCTCTGAGTAGGAAGTGTTAAGAGGTGTATCCAGCATGAGGTTGCATGTGTGTTCTGTGAGTTAGTTAGGTGTGGTAGTGTGCTTGCAAAAAAAAAAAAAAAAAAAAATGCTTGTTTGTCTTTGTGGAAATGGTATTATAACTGGGTTTTGTTTGGTGACTATGGGATTTATGTAATCATTCATTATTGTCAGCAAATTATATGCCTTTATGGTAATATGCCTTTTCATGGTAATAAAAAGATTTATGTGCATCAGGAATATTCATTTGATGCATGTGCTCATGAACAGGTCCATTTTGTGATCTAGGATTCTCAGGTTTTACACTCGCGCGGCACATAATACTGCTGTTTACCCGATAATCCACAAATACTTCTCATAACACAATCTATTCTTTATGTTGCGTCATAATCACAAGTGGGCCTTAATGCTTCCAGTAAATGAAACAACCTAATGAAGCTCTGCAAATCTTTGCTGAATAACAAAATGACTTTAAGACTTGTTTCTAACCCAACTGTAACACTGACATCATTATAGAGTACATGAAATTAATTTAAAGTGTCACAGCCCAATATACATTTTCATTCTCCCTGCCAAAATGACACTACACACATAGATCAAAAGTCTATTGTGAGTTATGACAATATGAATACAGAATATATTGGCCACTAATGGCCACTATATGGATTTGGCATGTTTAAGGTGGTGAGTTGTGAAGATAAATCTGCTTTGTCTGCCTATGGCATGGGACTTTGATGACTGGCTGAAATTGCTTAACATAAACAAGTAGGTCGTTAACCGAAAGTACAGGTCAGCAACAGTGAGGGGGAAAAAAGTATTTGATCCCCTGCTGATTTTGTACGTTTGCCCACTGACAAAGAAATGATCAGTCTATAATTTTAATGGTAGGTGTATTTTAACAGTGAGAGACAGAATAACAAAAAAAAATCCAGAAAAACGCATTTCAAAAAAGTTATAAATTGATTTGCATTTTAATGAGTGAAATAAGTATTTGATCCCCTATCAATCGGCAAGATTTCTGGCTCCCAGGTGTCTTTTACAGCGAGCTGAGATTAGGAATACTGATCTCAGCTTGTTACTTGTATAAAAGACACCTGTCCACAGAAGCAATCAATCAATCAGATTCCAAACTCTCCACCATGGCCAAGACCAAAGAGCTGTCCAAGGATGTCAGGGACAGGACTGTAGACCTACACAAGGCTGGAATGGGCTACAAGACCATCGCCAAGCAGCTTGGTGAGAAGGTGACAACAGTTGGTGCGATTATTCGCAAATGGAAGAAACACAAAATAACTGTCAGTCTCCCTCGGTCTGGGGCTCCATGCAAGATCTCACCTCGTGGAGTTTCAATGATCATGAGAACGGTGAGGAATCAGCCCAGAACTACACGGGAGGATCTTGTTAATGATCTCAAGGCAGCTGGGACCATAGTCACCAAGAAAACAATTGGTAACACACTACGGCGTGAAGGACTGAAATCCTGCAGCGCCCGCAAGGTCCCCCTGCTCAAGAAAGCACATGTACAGGCCCATCTGAAGTTTGCCTGAATGATTCAGAGGAGAACTGGGTGAAAGTGGTCAGATGAGACCCAAATCGAGCTCTTTGGCATCAACTCAACTCGCTGTATTTGGAGGAGGAGGAATGCTGCCTATGACCCCAAGAACACCATCCCCACCGTCAAACATGGAGGTGGGAACATTATGCTTTGGGGGTGTTTTTCTGCTAAGGGGACAGGACAACTGCACCGCATCAAAGGGACGATGGATGGGGCCATGTACCGTCAAATCTTGGGTGAGAACCTCCTTCCCTCAGCCAGGGCATTGAAAATGGGTCGTGGATGGGTATTCCAGCATGACAATGACCCAAAATACACAGCCAAGGCAACAAAGGAGTGGCTCAAGAAGAAGCACATTAATGTCCTGGAGTGGCCTAGCCAGTCCCCAGACCTTAATTCCATAGAAAATCTGTGGAGGGAGCTGAAGGTTCGAGTTGCCAAACGTCAGCCTCGATACCTTAATGACTTGGAGAGGATCTGCAAAGAGGAGTGGGACAAAATCCCTCCTGAGATGTGTGCAAAGCTGGTGGCCAACTACAAGAAACGTCTGACCTCTGTGATTGCCAACAAGGGTTTTGCCACCAAGTACTAAGTTGAAGGGGTCAAATACTTATTTCACTCATTAAAATGCAAATCAATTTATAACTTTTTTGAAATGCGTTTTTCTGGATTTTTTTGTTGTTATTCTGACTCTCACTGTTAAAATACACCTACCATTAAAATTATAGACTGATCATTTCTTTGTCAGTGGGCAAACGTACAAAATCAGCAGGGGATCAAATACTTTTTTCCCGCACTGTATGTGTCACCAGGTGACTTACACTTGTACTCATTCTACATTTTTCTGTGTTGTGTTTGTGTCTGTCTCTAATTGGGGGGTGGGGGTGGGTGTTAGTAATAAATAATCAGACCTCTTGTATATTTTTATATAATACAGTGTACCTTTTTTAAATGCATGGTGCAGCTCCCCTACTATAATATAGACGCTGGAGAAATTTGTGATGGGAAAACCAAATAATTATTTGGAAACAATATCCTTTTGTGAAATTAACAATAAATTAACTTGGCTAAGATGTTCTGTATATGATGATATACTTATATATATTTTTCTACTCTAATTAAATCAAACAATGTTTGTGCTTTTTCTCACCAGGGATAGTCTTCTGTCTTGAGCTCTGGGGGCCTGCATCAGTTAGCAGAGATGCAACCCCCTCCTCGTACTGCGCCTCCTGGAGCATGTGGTACACCACCACCACCTACAACTGGTGGCTCAAATGCTTTCAGGAGAAATCGACCACACAAGCATGGAGCTCTGGCCCCCAATGCAGCATCAACTCCACCTCCACAGCCACTGACTGACCCTTTTGCCTTTGGCAGGCAAGGATCTCCATCTGCAAGAATAAGCAACCAGACTCCTCCTGTAAACAGTAGTCCTCTTCCTATGCAAGCCCCTCTTGCAGCAGGGTTTAACCAGACTGGTCCACCTCAAGGCCCACCATCAGGAGCCCAAGTGTCAATAGCTGGACCTGTACACACCTTTTTCACCCCTCATCCTGGTCCTTTGGGACGTCCATTGGCCTCTAACCCACCTTCTGCTGAACCTGGCTATTTCAGCTCCCAAGAACCAATGCCATACATTGCGCAGTTGCCTAACTCTTTCCCTCCTTTCAGTTCTAGCACAGTGCATGTTCACAACGCAGCCCCAACCCCGCCAATTCAAAGTACGCCTCCATTTCAGCCCACGCCACCTGCTCCATCCCATTCCGGGCCTGATCATGGCAGTCGTCCTCCTTCTGTTCAGAACTATTTTCAGCCGACCAGTGATGCACCACAGCCTTTTCATGCACACCCCCAGGCACAGGCTCCTCCACCTGCCCCCTTGCCCCATCCTGGCCCATTTCAGTCACACACTCAGAATCATAGTCAGTCAACCCTACTGAATATGAGTGAGCCATCAATTTCCCAGCAACAAAACTCTCACTTTTCAGCCCAGAGCTATTTCAGCCAGACAGGTGGTGCCTCAGAGCCATGGTTTAATCAGGTTCCACAGGACCCCTTGCAGCGTCCCTGCCCCCTTCCATATACTGTTCCATCTGCTGACCCTGGAACACTGACCATGTTCTTTCATGATGTAGAAAATGAAGAGACTCTTTCTGGGGAGGGCCATGTCAATGGGGTCTCCCACCCTTCCCAAGGCAGGGAAGTAAATGAAACCATTAATCCCTGTTTGAATGAAACTGGGGATGTGAAAGTGACTGCAGGTCCATGTGACTCAGTTGAGAATCTGGAATGTGTTCCAAATCAGGAAGTTTTGCCTAATGAACCACCATCAAGCCATGCTTATGAGGCAGGGCCTAACCTGGAAACACCTGACTCCGCCTCTCGTCCTGCACGATCTGCAAGTGTCTCATCCAGCTATAGCAATGTCAGTCACAGCAGCGGTCATGCCCCCCACAGTAGCAGCCACCCTCCTCGACGCCATCAGGGAGTTGTTGGTACGTTTATCCAACAAGAAAGCCCCCGGCCCCCTGATACACCAGCATCCCACCCTTCTGCTGGTGGTTACTTTGAACAGATAGATTCTGCTCCTGCTCCAGAGCGAAGTCCTACTTTCCCCACACCCAGCCCTCCAAAGCCAGTTGGGGTGTTCCAGGCCAGTGCTAATTCTTCCTTTGAGCCTGTGCGATCACATAGTGTAGGGGTTAGACCTGCTGAAATTGACCGTGCTAGAATGGTAGTGGAAAAAGGTGGCGGTGACGTATTGCCTGGCAACTTAGAGCAGCCTCCAGACAATATAGAGACAATCTACTTTCCCGGAGGACAGGATCGCAGGCCTTCGTCTCGAGCTCAGGGGTCACGACGACTCTGTGATAGTCCTGCCACAGCCCTCTGGGCTCAAAGTGATGCAGCTAGTCTTGGTGCTAATATACTTTTGGCACCTGCAGCACCTCCTCTTGCTGCTACTGTAGCGTCATCATGTAAGCCCAGTACTGAGATTATCCAGCCACCAGAAGATGGGCCCCTGGATCTGCAGCTTCCCAGGGCACATTCACAGCCTCACTCCGAGAACCTTGAGAACCCACCTGATTCAGCTCCTCAGGCAAGTTTGGGGTATGCTTCTTTGCTAGTGTCCACGCCTCCCACAGATGCTTTAAACCAGTCTGTCTTGATTGCCACACCTTTTTCCAATTATACAGTGATTTCTCCTCAAATGCCTGTCCAAACAACCAATCAAATGAGTCCCAAGGAAGCAAATGTGCATGTTCAGCCACCATCTCAAGCCCAAGTGGCCAGTCAATTGCCACAGGGTTCCCACTTAGCTAATCATCCACCTCCTCTTTTCTCTCAAACACCAATTAACTTTCACCCACCTTCAAACCAGAGTGTGTTAAATCTGGCACAAGAAGTCCAAGATGCTACACTTCCTGTTCAACCAGCCCAGCCTACTACTTTGAAGGCCCAATCACCAAGAAGTGACTGCCAATCACTTCCACCTTCTAATTCACAAATTCCTTCGTCTGCTTCTGCCATCCATCAGAACCATCGCTCAAATTATGAACTGCTTGATTTTTCTATGCATCAAACACAGAGCACAAATCAGGCCCCTTCTCATTCAGCTTCTACCCCTGCCCCAGTAAATAATCCAGCTGGCTTTTACTTGCAGGTCACTAAAGATGCGCAGCAAGGGGCACGAGCGGATAGTGAGCCTCCGCTTCAGCCACCAACCCCAAATCCCCCTAGAGCTCCCAGTAATCAATCTAGCAATGGCCCCTCTGGTCCCTCCAATCCAGCTCATCCAGTTTCACAATATCAACTTCCCCCACAGGCCACACCTGTTTCTCAAACTACCCCATCCTCCACATATCCTCCTCAATCTGGAAATTCTGCTGGTACACATGACCCCCAGCGTCCCCCATCTGCACTTGGGGGTCAGCATGGTTATGGTGCTCCACCTCCCATGCCTCCTGGGCCTGGATTTAGCAGCTACTACACAGAGTACCAGGATGGAAGGCATCCTTTCCCACCTCTGTACCCACACATGGACCCAAGGGCTCAGAACTACTACCAGGTATTTTTAAGTTTCCTTCATTTACATAATCTATAAAGTAAGGTATGTTAGGGATGTTGACTTAATAGTTAACCAACAGATAATAAACTGATCACTAATATTATTTTAAAAGAACACCATTTGAGCTCTGAATCTGTAGTTTTCACATTCAAGTTATGTGGAACATGAGACCACGATAGTGTACATATACTTTTATTTTTGTTTTTTCCCCTTAATTTTCTCCTAAATTTGGTCTTCCCAATTCCCACGCACTAGCTAACTCCAACTGGGAAGGGTGGGGCTAGCATGTGCTACCTCTGAGATATGTGAAGCCAACCTCTGCATCTTTTGATTTAAAAATTTTGAAATCTTTGAGTCACAGGCAGGGCATAACACACTTGGAGGAAAGCACTATCTGTCCTATTCAGCATGCAGGAGCTCACAGAATGCCACAATTGGCGAGTTTCACTGTGAGTGACGGGGAGAGAGAGAGTATATAATCCCTCCCACCCTGAGAGCTCTCTTGGTTCCTGGTCATGGATGGCTTTGGCATCGTTTGGGATTCAAAACTCGTAATCTCTGGATGACAAGGCGAATGATTTCCTATTGTGCCACTCTTGAGCCTTAAATTCAGTTTATATACTAAAATGATCCACTCTACTTGCAGGATGACCCATATCGAAGGGGAGATCCCCGGTATGGCCGGTACAACGGACCAAATCCTGGTTACCGGGAAGCAGACCAACAGCCAGAGAGGCCAAGTTCTAGGACTAGTCAGTACTCTGACCGACCCAACTCCAGGTAAGGGGTCAGTGTGCAGAGGTCAACCACTTCCTCGCACAATGTTTTAGCCATTGCACAACTATTAATTTTACCTAGCTGCTCAGTAATTCAAATAAGAATTTGACTAGACACCTTTTCCATACTTAAAGTAATACTGATTCAGGTCATTGTATTTTCTTACTGCAATTAAATACTGATAAACAACAGTACAGATCTTGTCAAACCACACTGCGATTAACAGCATTACACAGGCTCCAACTGACTGACTAATGTTTTTAAGCTATTCTGTTAACACCTAAAATAAATGCATCAGTGTAGTAAATGTTCAAAAGAATAAATCTGTTTTGCATATTACACTGTTTAAGGACACAGCAATTTTAAAGTACACTCGTATTGATAACCCGCTGGCTCAGATGAAAACGTTTGTTCTGTACTGAGTGCGCACAGCATGCAAGCTCATGTCCATCAACAGAATCCTCCTTATAGCTTAATGACCAGTCTTACACAAAGTGCAGTTGACTGTAGAATTAGCTTTGTCTTGACAAGTGAATGTATTAAGTGACTGGTCTGTACAAACCCCACAACATGTGCAAGATCCACGGTGCGTTTGGAGGAGAAAACAACTCTCTTGGTGTATGATTTGCTTCCTTGTTCTCTCTCTTCTCCTCCCTTTCAGGCAGGGGTATTCTGAGGATTACCCCAGGCCTAACCGCAGTGCCTATGAAGACTATTATGCAAATTACTATAAGTACATGGGTAAGTATAGTAAACACTACTATAACTCTTGTCTCTTTTTCTGGGTATACATGATGGTGTGTGAGATGGGCTAAACAGAATTTTGTTGGTACTTGCTTTGTATGTAGATCAGAACAGGTGGTATGACCCCAATGCTCTTTATGACCCGCGTTATCGAAGTTACTATGATCAGGCCTATGGCTGGTATAATTATGACCCTGAGGCTTACAGGAGATCCGATCAGTACCTCGGCCAACAGTATTCCAACAGGTATACACTCATACTAACTTTTTTTTTTTTTTCCTGCTCCCTGAGTCTTTTGGTATACGATTATGTTTAATCTCTATAAAATCTCACTAAAGCACATACAAACTACTGATTGTACACTTCTCACCACAGTAGTTTTTTTGTGCAAAATAAGGTTTATAAGGTTTAACCTGAATATGGCATGTCTTCACTGCACTGCATTAGAGTACTTTATGGTAATAATAGCTGATTATAGTAGTAAAAGACCAATGGATGACTGATTATAATTAGATAAAAGAAACAAACTTTGATACAACAACAACAACAAAAAAAAAACTGTTTACTTCCTCAAATCTTGTATGTGGACATGTACTATTATAACCATGTACTTGTTGTCAAAAACAAGTGCACATACACTCTTGTTCCGTGATAACCATCCCCAGGCGTGAAGGCTATGATGACCCATGGCGTTACTATCCCGGCTATGATTCGAGTTTTGATGATGACTGCCGTCGCCGGGACACATATGGAGATGAGTTGGAGCGGCACTCTGTCCACAGCGAGAGATCAACACACAGCCGCCGGAGCAGCTTCAGCTCCCGCTCACAGCAGGTCTGCCTCTCTCTCTCTCTCTCTCTCTCACTCACTCGCTCGCTCTGTGTGTGTATGTGTTACATGTTTATGTACAGGCATTTATTGGTGCAAGGAAAGCTTTTTGGCAGATAAGACGTGTATAGTGTTTTTCTTGTTTATGTTTCTATTATGTAATGTCTCTTTCTCTCTATCCCATGTGACATGGATTTTTATCCACAATAAAAACACCGTGCATATCTTGTGTGCATATCTGTTACAATATCTCTTTTCTCCTTTAGAGTAGATTGTATGTGAATGCAAGGGTGTTTCTTTTGTGTGGCTTCCTGTGTGCATACCTGTTTAACTTTGTGTGTGATGTCCTGTCTGTTTAACAAAAAGTTGACAATGAAAACAATATTTAAATGTGATTGGACAAAGAAGTATTCAGCTATTCTCTCTGCATTAAATTCAAAACCGATGTGGCTCATTTGTTCATAGTCCATGGTGTTGGTCAAAAGTAACATGAAGCAAAAACCTAACTACTTCGAACTGTCTTATCTAAAGCCATAAACTAATCATTAATGGTTAAGCATTAAAATATACCTGTTGTTGCTATTTGGTCATGTTAATTGCCTGAGTTTGGAGTAACTGGTCCTTCACAATTTTTTTTAACCCCTACTTTAATCATCAATCAATCAATTTATTTATTGAGCACAATAGAAACAACAGTAGTTGACCAGTGTGCTGTACAACCATAATAAAAGAAATATCACAAAAAAATATATCAATAATAATGCATTTTAATGGGTAGAATTTGGACTAATCATTTGAAAAAAATGGAAAAATGTCCCCTCATTCTCCCAAATACTGCATCATCAGTATTCAGAACCCATGCTTACAAGGAAGTAACAGTATTCTGTGAGACCACACTGATTTACCTTAAAATCTCAGTAGATAGAAACAGAGAAAACCTGCCTTGACTAATTAAGCATACACAAAACACGCTGAAAACATGTCAATAACAGCGATAATGTCTTACTTTTTTGCTCTTCTTTTTTTAAATCTCTCTCTCTCTCTCTCTCTCTCTCTCTCTCTCTCTCTCTCTCTCTCTCTCTCTCTCTCTCTCTCTGCAGAGTCAGGTGTACAGGAGTCAGCCGGATCTTGTTGCTGCAGGTTATGAAGCCACAGCGACCACACTGCCTGTAGATTATTCCTATGGTCAGTTCCCAGAGCAGTCAGACACTGTGAATTACAGCCAGTATGATGCCACAAACTCCACATGGGCTGCCCCTGAACAGGGTAACTACATCACTTTATCTAAACTACTGGTGAAAACAAGAAGTATGTTGGCTGTCTTAGTGTTTTGAGGAAGACAAAAGCAATGTGGTCTCGGAGTAAACCAGTTCACTACTTTTTTTTTTCCCTCTAACACACTTGAGTCAGCTGTGTGTTAGAGCAGGAGAAGGCTGAAATGTGTTTTGTTTTTCTGTATTTGCACCAAAAGTCCAAAAGTCTGAGACCACTAGTGGAAATGCTTCTATTTTGCATTCTTTTCTAGTGTAATATAACAGTTGCCATTACAAATTATTTTTTAAATTATATTATTGCTGCTGTCTGCTGCTAACAATGAACCCCTTGGGCTGAGTTGCATGTTTAAGATTTTATGTTGTTTAAACAGTATCTTTAATAGAGAGTGCGAGGGTTACAGTTTAAGCCAACCTGAACGTACAGAGCACTATTAGCAAACATGATTAAATCATCCTTAATAGAGACATAAATAGGTTTACACACCCACAGAAATAGCAAGCTAGGGCCAAGCTGGGACTGTAATATCATTGCAGCCACCCACGTTCTCTCATGAATGAGCTTTGGCATTCTTGTGCATATTAGTCTGCCAAACCAATGTTATTCACCCTGATAACATTCTTAAATTCGATTGTTTATTTTTGTATCTTTGACAATAAAGGGGAGAGTGCATTTCTTTCTGTCTCTCATTTTCTTCCTCTCCATTTCTGTTCTTTCTGTCTTTCAGCTCCTCCGAGGCCGTTGACTCCGGAGAAGTTCTCGGTTCCTCACTGCTGCGCTCGGTTTGGGCCAGCAGGTCAGCTGATCTTCGTTCAGCCCAACCTGCCCTCGGCTGGGCAGCCTGCCCTTGTCGAGATTCATAGCATGGAGGTAACGATGGTGATTTATTTACAAGCTAATGAAACTGGACGGCTATGATAACATTTTCAGCTTAATATTCAAGCATGGTACGTATGTATGTGCTCATCGTTATTTTTGGACGAATGTTCAGACAATGATGCAGGATTTTCCAGAGCAAGCAGAGTTACGCGCCTTCCCAGGGCCACTTGCCAAGTAAGCCTGATTTAATTTTTATAGCATGCACTTGTATCAGTAGATGGATGCACACACTTCCTTTATTCCTTATCCTCATCTTTGTGTGTATTTGTGTGTGTCTGTATATGTCAGGGAGGAAACCCATAAGGTGGACGTTATAAAGTTTGCCCAGAACAAAGCTCAGGAGTGCATGCGCAATGATGACCTCATTGACAAGGACTCCGCCTTCCTCATCTGGGAGTTCATCGTACTGTTGTGTCGTCAGAATGGGGTGCGTACTCGTGTGTCTGTGTGTGCGTCCGAGTGTCTTGTTTTCTTTTTTTTTCCTTGTTTGTTTAATTCTTATCAAAGGGTGTAAATAAAAAAAAAAAATCAATAACCATGAAATGAGTGTAAATTCAAAATGTTAAACAATCATTAAACCTCTCTCTCTCTCATAACCCAGACTGTAGTTGGCACAGACATAGCTGATCTCTTGCTGAAGGAACATCGTTCCGTGTGGTTGCCAGGAAAATCGCCCAATGAGGCGAACCTGATCGACTTCAACAATGAGGCACTGGAACGGCCGGAGGAGGAGGGGTCAGGCCCGCTCTCGCTCTTATCAGACACCTTCATGGGTGTGCCTGAAAGCTTTGGCAAGGAGACTGAACGCTTCCGAGAGCTGTTGCTGTTTGGACGGAAAAAGGCAGGACAACTCGCACATACACACACACACACGCACGCACACGCACACACACATGCAGATCATATGAGAGTTTATTTCAGTAGTAGAACACAAAACAGTATGTTACAACAAATGATAAATTTGATAGCTAGCCCACCAGACATGTAAAAGCTCCAGTGTGTTGCCGAGTTTTTTGGTTGCACGGAAACCTAGGGAAAAAAATAGCGAACCTAATGTAACTATATTAATTAATGTACTTAATTCATTCATTCATTCATTCATTCAACTCTTCATTTGTTCATCTTCAGTAACCACTTTATCTTAGTCAGTGTTGCAGTGGCTCCTGGGAACAGTGGGCATGAGATGGGAATACTCCCTGGATGTGACACCAGTCCATCCCAGTGCACCATACACACACACACTCACACACTCGCGCACTGATTCACACCTAGGAGCTATTTAGAGTTGCCAGTTCACCTACTGGTATGTTTTTGGGAGGTGGGTGGAAACCCTTGCTGACAGAGGAAGAACATACAAAACACCACACAGACAGTAACTTGAGCTCAGGTTTGAAACAAGGACTCTGGAGCTGTAAGGAGGCAATGCTACCTGTTGTGCAAAAGTACAACAGTTTATTAAAAATGCATACACTTGCTTTTTCGAGTACAACTCAGAAACAGAAGTGTTTGAAAATACAGTGCTATACCTTTTAAACACCTATACATAAATTGTGACACTGACCCGGTCATGTGTTGCTTTTAGGATGCGCTTGAGTCCGCTATGAAGAACGGGCTTTGGGGCCACGCCCTTCTCCTGGCCAGTAAGATGGACAACAGAACTCATGCGCGAGTCATGACCAGGTAACACACCAACATCAACACAAAATCAGTGTTTCACTGACTTCTTTGCATTGATATAAATAATTTAAAAAGATGGATTACTATAAAGTGTTTGTCTATCAGGTTTGCCAACAGTCTTCCCATTAACGATCCACTGCAGACAGTCTACCAGCTCATGTCAGGAAGGATGCCTGCTTCTGCTACGGTAAGTATGGGAATGTCTTTGTATGCAAGTTAGCAACGCAGCGTGTGACAGAACCAGTGTGTGTTTGTATGTGCTTGAAACAAGTAGTGTTTTGGCCATTATTTAAATTTGATCTCTTCTGTAGACATAACAGGAATTCTTTCACATTCGCTGGTTTTACCTCTCACATAAAAGCAAAATCTTCTCAAACACACTAGAGTTATCCATTACACAAAATGTTTTTGTGTACACCAAGCTAATAGAGCAATTTCTCTATCATCCAAGAGAGTGAAAAGTAACATATTTTGCATTTATGTGACGTGTAAAAATATACACTAGGCCATTGTTTGAAAAATTGCATTGTATGTAAGTAATTGTGGTTTTGTACCACAGTGCTGTTGAATGTCGCACTGCTGCTACATCCACCAAACAACTGATCACAAGTGATTCAGGTCTTGTAGTGTGAAAGGGTCAGCGATTCTGAGATTTTGAAAGTCTTGTGGTGTGCACTCGGACACCAGTGGACAACAGCAGCGCTAACGGTAGTTAGTAGCAAATTACAGGTTTATATTTGTGCCCGTGTTCCAATACATTATCATTTCTGTTAGAGGTGGGTGATCTGACGAATATCATTTCACGATCTTCGATATTATCACGATTTTTTTGCCATGTTGGTTTTTAAGACTATTTTGCAAGTAACTTAACAGTGCAATCAAACTAATTTCCCTATTGATGAAAATACAGCTCTAAGAGGATAACCTCAAAGATAAACAATAACATGGCCAAAGTAACTTTTCAATCATATTTGAATAAATAAACATGTAGCTACCTCTACAGTGTTTAAAAGGTCAATAAATGGAAAGGTGATTGACAGGCGACAGAGTTTTTAACCATGTTTGATTAGTGAATACAGTAGCCTATTTGGGTTTACATTTTTATTTAGCATTTTTAAAATAAGTGATTTGTCATTAATGTTGTCATTACAAAATAAATGCATTAAAATTTAATATTTTTTGTGCCAGTACTGTCTCGTGTCAATATCGTCTCGTGAAGCCTGTATTGGGATGCGTCTCATATTGTGGCTCTCATGCCTAGTTTATGAGGATCGTCTTTTATTTTTTTTTGATTGTTTTGATGGGTATTGTATTCTTGCTGAGGTAAAATGTCACTCCATCAGCGATTTCTAGCACTTACTTGTTGTCTCCTTTTTAAAATGCGTTGTTACTGTTGATTGCTTCTGGCTGTGGTGCTGTTGCACTCATGCATTCTCATGTTATCTGGCTTTCAGCACACTCTTCGGGGTGCTTTCTTGATGGTTAAAGCATCTGTTGTTAATTATTTTTCTATAACAGCATGCCTTGTCATGTTTTATTCATTGCTTATTCAGAGCCCTTTGTTAGATATCAACTTAGAAACTCATGTTAGGCCATTGAATGTAGAACATGAGATTTTGAACATTTGAATGCATTCTCCCTTCTTTGAATGCATATATATTATGGGAATTCTGATATTATTCAAATGATGAGAATCATTCTGACATTGCTGAGAGAGGTATGCACATATATATATATATATATATATATATATATATATATATATACACACACACACACACAGAGTGGGTATAGAAAAGAATCACCCCCCTTTAAAATAATCACATTTTGTTGCTTTTCAGCCTGAAATGAAGACAGACACAGTTTTTGTTTTATCCAGCTGTATTTACTCAGTGCAACTTATAACATCCAAGTGAAAGATATAACACCAACATGTCAGGAAAAAAAAGGATCCACCCCTTGCTTTAATTTGCCTTAATTGTTTAATTCCAGCCTTTAGTCTGTTGGGATATGTCTCTACTAACTTTGTACATCTAGACTTTGCAATATTTGCCCACTCTTCTTTGCAGAACTGCTCAAGTTCAGTTAAATTTGATGGTGACCGTTTGTGGACTGCAGTCTTCAAGTCATTCCACAGATTTTCAATGACTAGGCCATGCAAGGACATTCACCTTTTTCTCCTTCAACCACTGTGTGGTCAGTTTTGCTGTGTGCTTTGGGTCATTGTCATGTTGGAAGGTAAACCTTCTTCCCATTGACAACTTTCTGGCAGAGGGCAGCAGATTTTCCTCAAGAATTTGACGGTATTTTGCCCCATCCATTTTCCTTCTATCCTGACAAGTGTTCCAGTCCCTGCTGCAGAGAAACACCCCCATAACAGGATATTACCACCTCCATGCTTTACTGTAGGAATGGTGTTATTTGGATGGTGAGCTGTATTGGATTTCCACCAGACATATCGTTTGGTGTTGAGGCCAAATAATTAAATTTTAGTCTCATCTGACCATAACACCTTTTTCCATGTGGCCTCAGAATCTTCAAGGTGCGTTTTGGCAAAGCTCAGTCGTGGGTGGCTTTTTTCTTGCAACCCTCCCATACAAGCCACATTTGTGGAGAATTTGTGATATTGTTGTCACATGCACACAATGACCACTCTTTGTCATAAATTCCTGCAACTGCTTCAGAGTTGCTGTAGGCCTCTTGGTAGCCTCTCTGACCAGTTTCCTCCTGGCTCTTTCATCCAGTTTGGAGCGACGTCCTGATCCAGGGAGGGTCTGTGTTTTACCAAATACCTTCCACTTCTTAATAATAGACTTCACTGTGCTTCTAGGCATTGATGAAGCCTTTGAAATGTTTTTGTATCCATCTCCTGACTTGTGCCTGTCCACAACTTTATCCCGGAGATCTTTTGACAGTGCCTTGCCACCCATAGTTGATTGTTTGCTTCAGTTGCACTACAAAATGCTCCAGGAAAGCTCTTTTCATGCTGAGCTAATCAAAATGATCACAGCTGATCACAGTTGAAAGTCAAATGGCTTTGTGTGCCATTGAGAAGGTGATTAGCTACACCTTATTGAGTTTACAAGTCATTTTTAGGAGGGGGGTGATCCTTTTTCCAACTCAGTGATTGTTTTTTTATTTTTTATATTTTTGTCTGACATGTTGGTGTTATCTTTCACTTGGATGTTATAAGTTGCACTGAGTAAATACAGCTGGATAAAACAAAACTGTGTCAGTCTTCATTTCAGGCTGAGAAGCAACAAAATATTATTATTTTAAAGGGGGTGATTCTTTTCTATACCCACTGTGTGGGAGTACACCCCTCACATTTTTGTAAATATTTTATTATATCTTTTCATGGGACAACACTGAAGAAATGACACTTTGCTACAATGTAAAGTAGTGAGTGTACAGCTTGTATAACAGTGTAAATTTGCTGTCCCGTCAAAATAACTCACCACACAGCCATTAATGTCTAAACCGCTGGCAACAAAAGTGAGTACACCCCTAAGTGAAAATGTCCAAATTGGGCCCAAAGTGTCAATATTTTGTGCGGCCGCCATTATTTTCCAGCACTGCCTTAACCCTGTTGGGCATGGAGTTCACCAGAGCTTCACAGGCTACCACTGGAGTCCTCTTCCACTCCCCCATGACGACATCACAGAGCTGGTGGATGTTCGAGACCTTGCACTCCTCCACCTTCCGTTTGAGGATGCCCCACAGATGCTCAATAGGGTTTAGGTCTGGAGACATGCTTGGCCAGTCCATCACCTTTACCCTCAGCTTCTTTAGCAAGGCAGTGGTCATCTTGGAGGTGTGTTTGGTGTCGTTATCATGTTGGAGTACTGCCCTGCGGCCCAGTTTCCGAAGGGAGGGGATCATGCTCTGCTTCAGTACATGTTGGTATTCATGGTTCCCTCAATGAACTGTAGCTCCCCAGTGCCGGCAGCAGTCATGCAGCCCCAGACCATGACACTCCCACCACCATGCTTGACTGTAGACAAGACACACTTGTCTTTGTACTCCTCACCTGGTTGCCGCCACACACGCTTGACACCATCTGAACCAAATAAGTTTATCTTGGTCTCATCAGACCACAGGACATGCTTCCAGTAATCCATGTCCTTAGTCTGCTTGTCTTCAGCAAACTGTTTGCGGGCTTTCTTGTGCATCATCTTTAGAAGAGGCTTCCTTCTGGGACGACAGCCATGCAGACCAATTTGATGCAGTGTGCGGCGTATGGTCTGAGCACTGACAGGCTGACCCCCCACCCCTTCAACCTCTGCAGCAATGCTAGCAGCACTCATACGTCTATTCTGCAAAGCCAACCTCTGGATATGATGCTGAGCACGAGCACTCAACTTCTTTGGTCGACCATGGCGAGGCCTGTTCTGAGTGGAACCTGTCCTGTTAAACTGCTGTATGGTCTTGGCCACCGTGCTGCAGCTCAGTTTCAGGGTGTTGGGAATCTTCTTATAGCCTAGGCCATCTTTATGTAGAGCAACAATTCTTTTTTTCAGATCCTCAGAGAGTTCTTTGCCATGAGGTGCCATGTTGAACTTCCAGTGACCAGTATGAGAGAGTGTGAGAGCGATAACACCAAACTTAACACACCTGCTCCCCATTCACACCTGAGACCTTGTAACACTAACGAGTCACATGACACCGGGGAGGGAAAATGGCTAACTGGGCCCAATTTGGACATTTTCACTTAGGGCTGTACTATATATCTCTGTGTGTGTGTGTTGTGTGTGTGTGTGTGTGTGTGTGTGTGTGTGTGTGTGTATATATATATATATATATATATATATATATATATATATATATATATATATATATATATAAAATAATGTGTCTCAGGGAGTTTGTTCTTGCCACCATTGGCTCTGGCTTGCTAATTGGGGATAAATTCATACATTTAAAATCTATATCCTGAATCTATATATTTCTTTAAGGCTGCTTTGGGACGATGTCCATTGTTAAAACCGCTATACAAATAAAACTGAATTGAACTGAATATATATACACGCACAACAATTTTGGTATACTGTCAGAAGTCATGTTTGACTAATAACCTAAATTACACCTCACATTTTGATTGCCTATTCCATGTGCTCCTTTTCCCTGGCAGTGTTGTGGGGATGAGAAGTGGGGTGACTGGCGTCCTCACCTGGCTATGGTTCTTTCCAACCTCACACATGCACTTGACTTGGACACACGCACCATCTCGACCATGGGAGACACGCTGGGTAAACACTCACACGATTCACACCCAAATTCTTTATTTATTGCCTTTATTTATTTGGCTAAAATGGTAAAGCTGAAATGATACACGGTTAAGATATTTGTTTGTGTGTGTGTGTGTTACAGCTTCTAAAGGTCTGCTTGATGCTGCTCATTTCTGCTACTTGATGGCTCAGGTGGGTTTTGGTGTCTTTACCAAGAAGAGCACCAAGATGGTCCTCATTGGCTCCAACCACAGGTACATACATAGAGTAGTGGTTGTTGATCTATAGAGTAGTGGTTGTTAATCTAATGATTAAAAAAAAAAGTATTATTTATATTAAGAATATTTTAAATACCAAAATATTTCTTTCCAGCATTTTAATGAATTAATACTACTACATAACTATTAAAATGTCTTAATTAAATAACCATTCACTAACTGGTCATGACAGTGCCTCAAGTAGTCTGTCTGTCATGTCTGTAAATTCTCCTGTCACATGCAAATGACTCATAAACATTACAGCTGTCCTGTGATAATATTGCTCCCAAACTGAAGAGTACTTGTGTATCTCTCTCTCTCTCTCTCTCTCTCTCTCTCTCTCTCTCTCTCTCTCTCTCTCTCTCAGTCTTCCCTTTGTGAGGTTCTGTACTACAGAAGCGATCCAGAGGACAGAATCGTATGAGTACGCACAGTCACTTGGTTCCCAGCCTCTTTCACTGCCCAACTTCCAGGTTACTATCTTACACACATACATGTATCATACTTGCAGACTGAAAATGAAACATTTCCAATGAGATAGGTCAGCACCATCCAGAGTTTTATGAATGTTCATTTGATGATGAAGTAAATGGTTCACAGGCAGCTTGCCTGGAAGGACTATTTCTCTGGTTTCATGGGGAAAAACATTTCTGTTGCTAAAACTAATGGACAGCAGCGATTATTAGTGGCTCCACCAGAGTGTGATTTTTGGGTTTGTGTGAATGGTATAAAAGTCAAAACTTTGACCTTTGCAGGTGTTTAAGTTCATCT